>LPNX010697916.1:608398-671053 GCA_001517045.1 Pseudotsuga menziesii
TCAGATCCTAAGTCTTGAATAACTGCTGCATTAGCTTTTGCTTTGCCTTTATCCTTGTTTCCTTCGAACTTCTTTGGCCTTAACTCTGGATGAAGTTTCCAACACTTAGAGACATCATGTCCCTTCTAATAATGCGAACATGTAGGATTTTCACCCTCTTTCTTAACAGTAGCCATCTTCTTTTTCCCATTATCTCGACCTTTCGATTTGCTGTCAAATTTAAATGATTTCTTCACAAAAGTATCATTAGCATGCTTATCCCTGGATTCTAAATGGGTAGCTTGAACACATACATCATCCAAACTATTGGGGTTAAACAACAACAAAGTATGTCTCAAATAAGAATGCATGCCACCAATGTACTTAAGAAGAGTTTCCTGTGTATCTAATGCAACATTCAATGCAATAGCCCTCTTTCTGAATTCATGAGTATAATCTTGAATATTTTGTCCTTTAGCTTGTCTAAACAATTGCCAACCCATGGTTAATTGTTGAATATGGCCTAAAGGATAAAATTGCTTCCTTAATACTTCAATGAATTCATTCCAAACTGAAATAATTTTACCATTCTTTCGAAGATCTTGCTCAATCTTGCTCTCCCACCAAGTAAGCGCCATTCCACTCATTCTCAAAGTGGCCAATTGAATCTTGGAAGGGTCATCATTAATGCCCTGCACCCTGCAATATACTTCAAGCTGCTTGATCCAATTGTATAACTTTTCAGCATCTAAATCCCCATTATAAATTGGTAACTCGAACTTAACATCCAATTTGAAATAAGGCATATTAGAATTTGCATTAGCATTATGTGAATGAGAAGCATGAGAAGAAGAGAAAGTTTGAGTAGTATCAAGAGGATCACCATCACCTCCTACTCCTTTACCCTTTTCTTCCTTCTTCACTTCTTAATCTTTGGATGAAGATCCTTCTTCTTTCTTCTTCCTTTCTGCTCGCTCATCGAGTAGAATTTCCATCATGTCTTTCATGCTCATAAAATCCTCTAAAAACTCAGATTCATAAATAACAGGTTTTTCCCGTTCTGTATGTCCTTCTTTTTCCCCTCGTGGAGAAGACATGGTTCTTGAGAATGTTCTCCTTGAGCCAATCTCAGGATCTTCTTCAACTAATTCTCCTTCACCACGCTTTAACCTGGATCTGGTAAGCATTCACAAACTTGCATAAGCAGTCAACCAGCTCTAATACCAAACATGATCCATTGGACCTCAACTTGTGTGCATTAAAATTTTGTGTTAAAAAGAATGCGTTCAGCAGGTGAATTAATGGAACAACATTAACAGAAATTAAATGCTGAAAACAGATGGAAAACAAAATTGATAAACAGATATAAAAGAAACACAGAATCAGAGAGTCACAAAACAGAAGTTGATAACGGAGTTCACCCCCTTCACTGGGCTACGCCTCCGGGTCCCTCTCCAATGGGTACTGATCTAATTAATCTCTTAAAAAATGGTACAAAATGGTTCTGGAAACAACTTCAGAAACTGTAAAATAGAATGTTGTACAAAGTCTTTAAGACATTTCTCTGGAAATTACAATCAGCCTTCACAAGGCAAAGAAAGCAAAAGTATGACAGAGAATGTCGACTTCCACAGTAACATCATCAGAACACTTTACAACAATCTCTTCGAGCTTCACATAACAGAGAAACGATGTACTACACTCTGAACGAACTGAGTCTCCCCTTCCAATGGTGGCCAGCATCCTCTATTTAAACACTTAGCGAGAGGAGCCATAACGAACCACAGTTTTTCTCTTCTTTATCACCGGTACAATCATATGCTAAAACTGAACCATGCAATTCGGCCAAATCGTTGCCCAAGCGTTATGGTACCACGACGTTCCATATTCTTGAAACGTTGCAACTAACTCCACGCACATATGTTGACTCACAACACGTTGCAATGACCGTTACGCACATATGTTGCACCATACCATAGCGTAACACGTAACCGTTTGATGTCACCACTAACTTCGCGATGTCGCAGCAAGTGCGATAAGTATGTCGCAGCTAAGTCTGTTATAGCAAGTGATAAGTCTGTTGCAGCTAAGTCTGTCACAGCAAGTGATAAGTCTGTCGCAGCTAAGTCTGTCACAGTAAGTGATAAGTCTGTCATAGCAAAGTCTGTCGCAGCTAATTCTGTCGCAGCTAAGTCTGTCGTAGCTAAGTCTGTCACAGCTAAGTCTGCCACAACAAGTGATAAGTCTGTCGTAGCAAAGTCTGTCACAGCTAAGTCTGTTGCAGCCAAGTCTGTCACAGCTAAGTCTGTCACAGCAGTGTGATATGTCACCACTATGTTTAGCATATGTGTGGAACATACATGTGTTATGTTCTTTGAACCATAGATTAATAACTATTGTACCATATTGGATCAGTGTAAATTAAAGATGAATAATCCTCCGGATCAAATGGGAATAAAAAGGGAGGTATGACTGACATTGTTAAATCATATTGATACTTAATCAAGTGGTTAACCAAAGCCATACCTTCGAAAATGCATGCTGGATGTCCTTCGGAGAATAATAGAACATGTGGTTGTAGACATTACGGAAGCCGAACTTGTGCACTGTGCAGTCATTAAATATAATCATTATTACGGAGGTGCTGCAATAATTCTTTCCGCCAGTGAAGAAAAAAACATCGTGTCAGAATAGTCGTAAATATGAAAAATATCACATTATGGGTCAGATTGTCGTCATGAGGAATCAGAGCCATATCTAGAGGAGTTGATGGCATGCAAAAAAAATCTGCTAATAACACAGGAGTCACAGCCGCAGGTCATAAAGAAATCGAAGCAGAGATGTGGCCTTCAATGCTAGAAAAATGAACTAAATATAGCGAAGTTGCAGCTGCCGAAAAAGATGTTGTAGCTTCCGAAAAATATGTCACAGCTACCGGAAGAGATGTCACGGCTGCCGGAAAAAAAAAAAAAGGGAAGAAAAATGTTAAGCGGACGAAAAGTGATTGCGTTGGAGTGACGGGAAACCGTTTTTATGGTCAAAAGTGAAATGGGGTCACAACATGTGGGAATGGAAGAAGGCGTCGTTTCATGATGCGGTGGCTGCTGAAAACGGTGTTGTAGCCATTGAAAAATGGTGTCGTAGCTGCCGAAAAAGGTGTTGCAACTACTGGAAAATGGGTGTCGCAGTTGCTAGAAAATGGGTTGCAGCTGCTGGAAAATGGGTGTCGCAGCTGCCAGAAAATGGGTTGCAGCTGCCAGAAAATGGGTGTCGTAGCTGCTGAAAAATCGGTTGCAGCTGCCAAAAAATGGGTGTCGCAGCTGCCAGAAAATGGGTTACAGCTGTTGAAAAATGGGTGTCGCAGCTGCGACAAATTTATTTAAGGGAAAAGAAAAATAAAAAAAAATCGTGGTGTGGGAAGGCACATAATAATGACTTCCGGTCGACAAGCACGATCTAACCCTCATCCTTGAGTGCTTCCCTGCAAATTTTGAAAAAAACAACAGAAAAAAAAGAATATCAAGTGCAAAAAGAAATGATAACATAACGAGAAAAAAAAAACAACAATTATTTATTTACAATGATTCATGTGCGATTTACAATGATTAATTAAAGATTGACAGAGGCAGAGAGAAATTCTTGCCCTTGTGCTAGCTAGTAATCTGGATCAGTGACAATTTGCGAGATAAATGCATCCTTTGAAATTGGTTTATGGTACATTCGCAGCCTGTGACCATTAGCAAATAATAGTATGCGGTTTTCATCAATAGTTACCAGGTGGACTGTGCCATTATCAAATACCCTGTCAACTAGGTATGGGCCTAGCCATCTTGTGCGTAATTTTCCCTTGAAATCTCTTTTGAATCTGGAATCGTATAATAGTGCCCAGTCTCCCTCACAGAAGACCTTCTTTTTAATGAATTGATCATGCCAATTGGATCTCTGTTGTTGAATTAACATTGTCTGTTCCACTGCAGCTAACCAATTCTCGTCCAGTTCATTCAATTGATTCAATCTTCTTTTCAGGGCTTCAGTTACATCCAGGTTTACTTCGGCGGCCGTCTTCAGGGTCTTTATTTCAAATTCAATTGGGAAGATGGCACTTTTTCCATACACTGAATCGTAAGGAGAGAAACCTGTGGTGTTACGCCAAGTGGTGCGATATGCCCATAGTGCTTCCGAAAGTCTGTCAGCCCAATCTCTACGATGGCTCTTAACTGTCTTGGTAAGGATGGCTTCAATAACTTTATTAGTGCTTTCCACCTGGCCATTGGCTTGGGGATGGTAAGGTGAAGCTACCCTATGCTAAACATGATACTTCTGTAGTAGAGCTTCAAATTGATGCAACCTAAACTGCGGTCCCCCATTAGTAACTACTTCCTTAGGTACCCCAAAACGGGTAAAGATTTCACTGTATAGAAAGTCGATCAGAGCCTGGTTGTTAGCCTTCACCAAAGCTACAGCTTCTATCCATTTGGTCATATAATCAGTACATACCAAGATGTAAGCTTTCTGTTTGGAATGAGGGCTGATAGGGCCAACGAAATATAGAGCCCATCTATCAAATGGTTCAATTACTGATTGAGGATGTAGAGCCATTTGATCTAATCTGTTGGGATAACCCTTCCTTTGGCAGCTATCACAGGACTGAACATATCTTTTTGCATCCCTAAAAAGAGTTGGCCAATAGTAGCCCATCCTTAGTGCTTTGTGTCCTGTCCTTCTGTCTGCAAAGTGTCCCCCACAAGGTTCATCATGGTAGGCCTTCAGTATATGAAAGATTTCATCTTCCCTTACACATCTTTTGATTTCAAGATCAGGACCTGTGTAAAAGAGATGACCGTTTACCCAAAAATACCTGGCACTTTGCTGGATTATTTTTCTCTTTTCTGTTTTAGACATATGTGCCAAAAGATTTCCTGCAACCAAGTAATTAGCGACATCTGCATACCAAAGGGAATGAGCTGAAACTGCGAATAAATTTTCATCTAGAAAAGAGTCCTCAACAGGCAAATTATCATCACTGTTAGTGAAACAAGATAAAAAATCAGTGACAACATTTTCTTTTCCAGGTCTATCTATGATGGTAATATCAAAATCCTGTAATAATAAGAGCCATCTAGTCACTCTGGCATTAGCGACGGGTTTGTTCATTAGATATTTAATGGCAGAGTGGTCAGTGTGCACAAATGTAGGATACCCAGTAATATAGTGTCGAAATTTGTTAATGGAGTAGACAATAGCTAAGAATTCCTTCTCGGTGATAGTATAATTAAGTTCAGCAGGGGCTAAGTTTTTACTAATATAATAAATTGCATAAGGTACTTGACTATCCTGGTGTCCTAAAAATGCTCCAATAGCGATATCAGAAGCATCTGAAGAAATGTGAAAGGGTAGGGTCCAATTGGGCCCTCTTAATATAGGAGCTGTGGACAGCTTCTCCTTAAGCTTGAAAATTGTTGTCTAGCATGCTTCACCCCAAACAAACTACACATCCTTCATTAACAATGAAAACAAAGGAGAAGCAAGTTTGGAAAAATTTTCTATAAATATTCGGTATTATCCAGCATGTCCCAAAAAACATCGCACCTCTTTTTGAGTTGTAGGAGTAGGTATATTTTTTATCACCTTGATTTTTGAGGGGTCCACCTGAATGCCATCAACAAAGATGAAGTGCCCCAATACTAATCCTTCACTGATCATCATATGGCACTTTTCAGTGCTTAAAGAGAGCTGGGTCTATTCACAGGGAGTTAAAACGTTTTTCAAATTTTCCAATGCTTCTTCAAAATCCTTGCCATAAGGAGTGAAATCATCCATAAAAATTTCCATACTGTCATTAACTAATTTAGAAAATATGCCCATTACAACTCTTTGAAATGTTGCTGGTGCATTACATAAACCAAAGGGAAGCACTCTATAAGCAAACGTTCCCCACGGACAAGTGAAGGTAGTTTTATCTTGGTCTTCAGGAGCAATCTAAATCTGATTGTACCTGCTAAACCCATCTAGGAAGGAGAAGAACTTCTTCCCTAATAGGGTGTCGAGTACTCGATCAATAAAGGGCAAGGGAAAGTGGTCTTTTTGTGTGGCTTTTTTTAGCTCCCTATAGTCGACACAGACTCTCCATTTACCATTTTTCTTGGGTACAATTACGAGCGGGGAGACCCACTCGCTGTCTGAAATAGGATATATAAATCTTGCTTCCAAGAGTTTATGAATTTCTTCCTTCACTATGTCCCTAAGATTGGGGTTCATTTGTCGTTGAGGCTGACACACAGGCCGAGAGTTTCTTTTAATATAAATATGATGGGTGCACAGGTTAGAGGGAATACCCCTCATGTCTGTATATTCCCAGGCGAATTCCCCCTTGTGTTCTTTCAAGAGACTGATCAGGTGCTTCTGTTCATCTAAGGAGAGGCTGGGGTTAATATTCAAGGTTTCTCCAGACTCTACCTCAATGGGAATACTTTTTGAATTTTTCAATAATGGGATTATGTGTGTGTCACTCACTAGTGCTTCTTCTGTGAGATTTTCTTGTTCTTCCTTACCCAGAGCAATGTTCAGGATTTGATAAACTTATTTATTGACTGAGGTGGGTTCACTGATGAATTCATTAATGGCATCGTCTTCAGTTTCATCTTTAAAAGTTAAGGGTTTCCCTATAGTTAATAATGGCTGAACGCCCTCCTCTTCCTCTGGCTCCATCCAAAAAGAAGTTTTAGCTTATAGACTTAGCCGAGATGGAGGATAGAGAGTGAGGTTCTTAGTCTCGGTGCCATCGGATATGGTCATAGATCCAGATAAAAAGCTGATGCAAGCATCAACTGTGGCCAACCAAGGCCTTCCCATGATCAATGGGTGTCCTCCCAGCTGCGACATAGGTTGTAAAACAAGAAGTCAACAGGATACTCCAATGAGTCAACTAAGATGATGGGATCATCCAGAATTCCTTTAGGTTTAATGGTGGATCTATCTACCAGTTCTAAAACAGTGGGGGTCGGCCTAAGATTAGTGAGCCCAAGTTTTCTTACAGTCTCAATTGTCATGACATTAATCGCTGCTTCTAAATCTACTAGTACGTTGGGTATCTGTGTATGCCCAATCTACACAGTGACAGTGCGATTCACAGGGTCATCATAGTTGGCCAATAGGGTTTTTCCTGTTATTAATGCAGATAATTTCCATATGACGTGGACAGTGGGAGGATCTCTGGGCTTCCTCCCTGGTTTCTTTGTGCACAGGTCCCGAACAGTTCTAGCATAGATAGGTACGTCTTGAAGAGCTTGAAGGAGGGGGATTTTAACATAAAGATTATTTAACTCTCCTAAGAGGTTAAACTGAGGTTGTCCCCCTGTCCTTGGTAGGATTAATCTCTTGGGATATGCTGGTTTCCTAATCAGCTGGGTAGGCTATGTATCGCTGGATTTATCATTTTGAGTTTCAGTCGTCCCATTTGTGGGATGTTCCGCATCTTCAATAATGGGGGTTGTATCGGATAGATGTTGTGGATTCACCCCTTCTTCATGTATAGAGGGTGGAACATCTTCTATGATCACAGGCTCTACTATTTTCCCTGACCGTAAACGAATATCATTGCAAGGCATAGGAGAAAGGGAGTAGGAAGGCATGTTGATAGTCTCAAATCGATGGAATGTTTTATTGTTTGGGTTAGGATTAGGTTGAGCAGGCAGCTGAGGTTGTATCAGTACATTAGGGGCAGAATTGTTCTGCAAATGCAGCTGCGACTGCTGATGAGGGTATTAAGGAGGATATGGTGGCTATTGATGTGGAGGTTTTTGAGGAAACTGGTTCCCTGGATGGAAATTCCTCCATCCAGGAGACCAAGAAGTAGGTTGGTGTGGTGGCTATGTCCAGGGATTCCATGAGTTATAATTTTGTATTGAAGGTTGAGAAGGGTTCCACTGAGAATACGTTGAAGGGAATTGTGTATTCACATTTTGCATATTATTCCAATTGCTCATATTATTCAAAAATGGAAACGATTTCAGGGTCATACCTTGGTTTCGAGGCTGCCAAGGTTTCTTTTGTGCAATGAAGTAGGCTGATTCCACCTCTTCAGTTGATTCCTGCAGAGCAGCCTTCACTTGGGGAAGTGAGGGGCATTCTTTTGTGTCGTGGTTCAACTCACACAGCTGACACACCTCTACCTTGTCAAGCGGGAACTCCCTCAGAGGGTGGTTCTTTCTACATCAAGGGCAGAACACACCCAGTGCGAGGTCCTCTACTGCCTTTTTTTGCTTTTCCCTCAGGACGTCGATTTTCAAGGAGATAGAGCTCATCATTTCTATTTCAAAATCTTCAAGGAGGTTTCCTATCACTGCACGAGTGGCTCCTCCATTAGATGACTTCTGAGTTCTGTCGAAGACATCGCATTCTAGCTTATCCCGTTTGTCCCGCCTATTATTCTTGGAAGATCCCCTTGAGTACCTTTTGCATAATTCCACAATATTTTCGAAAGATTCCTTGGAGATATCCCCTTTTCCTAACAGGTTTAACATATCTAGGAAATCATCCCTAATCCCGCGAAGCAGGATTATCTTGAGCACATCTAACCCCATGTTTGTTTGTCCAGCTCTTTGCACATTGTATAAGAACATTTCTACAAAATATTCTAGACTCTCATCTTCCTTCTGTACCATTTTGAACAATTCTTCTCTTTTGTCTTTGTTGTTGCAATATTCCTGATATTTCTCCAGGAACACCTGTTTCATCCTGTCCCAATTAGTGATAGTTCCACCTCCTAGGCTCATGAACCAGTGTAATGCATTGTCCTTCAGAGTGGCAGGGAAGAGCTTCATCTTTTGCGCATCGCTGACGTAGTCACAGCTGCGACAGAGGATATCGAACTCAAAAATAAATTCATATGGGTTCTATGCCGCTTTTCCATGGAAGCAAGGCAACACCGATGGTGATATATTTTTCATAGGGGTTGTCCCTTCTGGCTACTGAATCAGGAATTGAACTGTAGCCACCTTTCCTTCAGGCAAGGAATTATTTTCATGATGATGGTTTTCCCCCATTGCCTCTTCCTTGCCAGATTCATGTCTGTTACTCATTCCTTCTTCTGTTTTCTCTTCTTTGTTTCTCTCTTCGTTCGTTCCTTCGTTCCTCTCCTCATTCTTTTCTTCGTTCTTTTCTTCGTTCTTCTCCTTGTTCTTTTCTTCGTTCTTCCACTGATCAGCAATCTTCTGGTGGAACTGTGTCCACTCTTCTTCAGTTACAACCTTCCTATAAATATGGTAGATCGGGATTCTACCAACAAGTTCAGTTGTACCATCTTTGTCCTCTCCTACAGGGATATTTGAGGAAGTCGCGGCTGCTCGTGTGTTCTCCACGGTGGACCCTGACGCTGGCACCCCAGGATCGGCAGGAATTCTTCTGATAGGCATTTCCTTATGGCAAGCCCTGGTGGATGAATCAGTTTTGTCAACAAGATCATTAATGAATGTCCTTTTGCCCAATTGTGGAGCTCGACCGCGACCTAGACCACCTGCACTATTAGAATTTTGTGGGGTTTTGGGAGTCAAAAGATGATCACGCTTTACCCTTCTTGTATTCATGCAACCCAAATCATTACAACGAAAAATGGAAAAGAATGAATAGAAACAATTACAGGATGCAACTAATGATGGTGTTTAATCTTTATCCTTCCTCGGCAACGACGCCAAAATGTCGAGTACCCAATATGCAAGTGAATTACAACTAGCATACAGAGTGTACAACACTCCTGATTTTTCTAGGCCCAACACTCCTGATTTTTGCTCTCATTTTTCTATGTCTATTACTGATGATGATCCTAGAAATGTGAAGGAAGCTATTAATTCAAAGTATAGTGATCTCTGGAAAAAGGCCATGGATGAAGAAATGGATTCCTTGGACAAAAATGAAGCTTGGCAGCTAGTCCAGTTACTAGCTAGGAGAAAATCCGTTGGGAGAAAATGGCTATTTAAAAAGAAGTTGAATGCGGAAGGTAAAGTGGATAAGTATAAATCTCACTTGGTAGCAAAGGGATATTCTCAGGTAGAGGGGATTGATTTTGGTGAAATATTTTCTCCAGTTGCAAAATTAACTTCTATTAGATTTCTTCTTTCTATTGTTGTTGCTTTTGATCTTGAAGTAGAGTGTATGGATGTGAAGATAGCGTTCTTACATGGGGATCTGGAAGAAGAAATATACATGAAACAACCAGAAGGGTTCATAGTAAAGGGAAAGAATGAGTTGGTATGTAAACTAAAGAAGTCACTTTATGGTCTAAAGCAATCTCCAAGGATGTGGTACCAAAAGTTTGACACATACATACTTGGATTGGGGTTTGTGAGAAGCAAAGTTGATCACTGTGTATATTCCAAAAAGGTTGGTGATCATTTCATTAACATAGTTCTGTATGTTGATGACATGGTGTTTATTGGAAACAACAAATATTTTATAAAGGAGGTGAAATCTCAACTGTCCTCCAAGTTTGATATGAAAGAGCTCGGTGCTGCAAACTTAATTCTGGGAATGGAGATAAGAAGAGATCATGCAAACAAAATGATAAGTTTAAATCAAATAAACTATGTTGAGATGGTACTATAGAGATTTAACATGCAAGAAAGTAAGCCGGTCAAGGTTCCTATTCCTATAGGTGTAAAGTTATCTGTAGAGTAGTGTCCCAAAACACAGGAAGAAGAAGAAGAAGACATGTCATGGGTTCCATATGCCAATACATTTGGTAGTTTGATGTATGCAATGGTCCGTACAAGACTAGACATTGCTCATGCAGTGGGATTTTTGAGCAGATATATGTCAAAACCAGGAAAGGAGCATTGGACAGCTGTAAAGAGGGTGTTCAGATATTTGCATGGCACCACAGATTATGCAATCTGCTACCAAGGAAGGTCTAGACAAGACAGAGTAATAAATCTACATGGATTTGTTGATGCAGATTGGGTTGGAGACCTTCATCATGGAATATCTACAAGTGGGTATGTGTTTAACCTATTTGGAGGAGCTATCACTTGGATGAGCAAGAGACAAGCTGTAGTTGCACTCTCAACTACAGAAGCTGAATACATGGCAGCCACTCATGCAAGCAAAGAAGTTGTGTGGTTGCAAATATTGTGTTTAGGTATTGGGTTTGTACAGAAAGGTGTAAGGTTAGAATGTGATAGCCAAAGTGCAATCTTCCTGGAAAAGAACCCTTCTTATCATGCTAAGAGAAAGCATATTGATGTGCAATATCACTTTGTGAGATATATGGTTGAAGAAAAGAAGGTGCTTCTAGAGAAGGTTGACACCATGAAAAATGTTGTAGACTCATTAACAAAGTCTATTAGTACAGAGAATTTCTCTTAGTGTACAAAATCTATGGGCATTGATGCCTTGAACCTGTGACTTTATGAGTACATGACTCATTGCTATCCAAAGGAAACAACAAGTGGGAGAATGTTGGGTATATGTTATCTCCTTTGCATGTGTGTATGGAGTTGAGGTGCGCATGTCAGCACTACAGCTTGGCGATCCCAAAGGCACCTTCGACGGAAATGGCCGTTAGGCCGTTTTCAATGTGAGCGCAGCGAGAATTTTTTTTTGGATATTTATAGATTTTATGGTTATTTATAGCTGTTCGTGGCTATTTTTAGAATTTGTCTAAAAATATGTAACTTAATCCCGGTTAAGGGATTGGATTCTTTTTCTAATCCGGGTTAACGGATTAGGGTATTTGGATGTTGCAGAATACCTATATTTTGTATTGTGAGGATTTCATAATGTAATGAAGAGAAAATAGGAGGTGTGGCTCCAAGGTTTTCTGGTTTTCCCGGATAAGGGTTTCCAAGGTAAATCTTTGTGTTTATGTGTGACTAATGTGTTGTGATCTCTATTTTGATTAAAAGAATCTGTATGTTTTGCTTCTCTGCACAGGTTTAAAATTTACAGGCCATAAGTCAAGATGAAATTATTCGAATGCCTGCAGATGGTTCTATACTTAGAGATATGGAGGAAAAATGGACTCAATTTAAATAAGAACCTTGTAATCTTAGGATTTATTTGGCAGCAGATGGTGTCAATCCATTTGCAAAGATGAGATCCGTTTACACGATGTGGTCTATTTTTGTTATCAATAATAACATTCCTCCATGATTTTCAATAAATAGGGAGCACATAATGTAGTCGATGATTATGCTAGGTATATTGTGTCTACAACTATTTTATTTTTAATGTAGTTGTGGCATCTCATTTGACGGATTTTGTTTCCTAATTTCATATATATATATATATATTTGTTTTCTTTTGTGCATGGTTTATATATCTAAATGGTACTCATATTTATATATTTTATATGTTCAAATCAATCAGGTAAGTACCAAGTTAAAGATATGAATGTAAATATTGAATCTCTTATAGACGAGTTGCTAAAGTTATGGAATGGAATCACTATGTCTGATGTATCTAGACCAATACAAAAAAGAAAATTTAAATTCCATGCAATGCTTGTATGGACAATACACGATACCCCAGGGTTAACCCATTTTTGTGGTTTGTATTTTTAGATTCCAGTTTAATTGCATTTAATTTAATGAACTAGTTAATATAGTACTATGCACACATGCTTTTTTAAATATTCCATTCATTTTATATATAATTTTAATTGACATAGATATTCCATATATTTATGTAATTATTTAGACAAAGGGAAAATTTTCATGTCCAGTTTGTGGTCCTAAGATCAAATCTCGTCGCTCAAAAAGCTTAAGAAAGGAGGTGTTTGATAAGTATAGGTACTTCCTTTCTAAGAATCACATGTATCAAACAAGCAAAAAAAATGTATTAAATGGGAAGCAAGAGTGGATTAAAACCACAGAGAATGACACTTGAGCTATGGAAGTCGCAATATAATAGAAATCATTAAGCTGGTACGTATGAATCATCATATATGAAATGTTATGTATTACTTTTTATTATGTGTTGTTAACTGTAATTGGCATTGATTTCTATAATTTATTTATAAACTACGATTCATGATGTCCATCATAATCATGAGGGAATTAATGGGATTCCACGAGGAATTAAAAATTATCCTAAACAATTTAGTGGGTTTCCCTACTATAACCACCTACAAATTTCTCATATGTTTGATACAATACATATCGGAGAGAATGTGACTGAAAACTTATGGTGAATATTGGATCTAAGGAGAGACAAAGTGTAGCATCCACTTTCTTCCTTTAATCGAAAACACAAACTGTAGATAAACAAAACCGTGAGTAACAATTCTAGCCTTATAAAGGTTATGGCTGTAATTGATAGGGTTAGATGGCGGAAATCTTGACACAACTAAAAAAAATTGGGGATGAATCCACTAGGGGGGAGGTGAAATATGAGGGAAACCTTGGGGATCCAATAAAGATAAATGGTGTCATCTTGGTTTCAATGAAGAATGTGGTTACAAACCCTCACTTTGGAATTAAAGTCATTAATAGAAATTACACACTCGTCAATTCCATACCTACTTAAAATTGTGATCTACCCTGATAATTAAGATGATTCCTTTTATTGCAAACATATGAGCCTATGGCTCGAGCATGAAGAGATTATCGCATAAAGCGTGACCCTGAGAAGCTAAGAGTAACCATGACAAATGGAACTTGTTGATATTATATATGCAAAGAAATCGTAAAATATTTTATTATGAGAAATAAAACCTCCATGAGGAAGAGGTCACTTCTACCTTGAGATAATCAAAGTATTAAAAGGTAAAAGAAAAATATTATTACATATATATATTGTAGTAGAAGAACCTTGATATATATATATATATATATATATCATAACACTATTACATATATAGAACATTAAATATATTATAGTGGAAAAACATTAATATATGAACCTATATAGATATATCGGATAGGAATATCATTATTATTTGTATACATATTTATTTATACATGGGGGACATTAAATTTTAATATTTATTGAGTTTGGTGGTGTGATCTCTCCTTGGAGAGAATCGTCGGAGATTTCTCCCTCTTAGTAAAAATTGGTGTAACTTCTTCCACCATGTTTCCTTTTTGGAGAAACCAAGGTTTTGGTTATTTAAATGTTTTACTGTCCTCTGAAGGGGGGAGTTTTTTTGGGGGGAAGAAGGCAGGCCGTTTTCTCTTGGGGAAAACAAAAACACTGGAAGAGGGTTTGCTGAATAGAAGAGAGTTGGCGATGGTATGCTTCTCGTATTGGTTGCATGATGCTTTTCTTATGAATTACTGGTGCGTAATGGTATGATCGAACTCTTCTTATGATATTACATAGTCTACGTTGAGCTAACACGGTAAACCGTTCTTTTATCTAACCTCTATAATTTCAAGAAGCTGGAATGCCTACGTCTTGTTTCATAGATCTAGCACTTAACTTTTATTTTTGAATTAAAGGACACAATTTATGTTTTGTGAGATCATCTACGATCTGTTGAAGCCATTTTATTTCTGAATTAAAATCCTAGGATCTATGTTTTGGTGAGATAATCCACAATCTGGTGAAATCATTTTAACTATGCACTGAAGAACCCAATTTATGTTTTTGTGAGATCATCTATGATCCATTTAAGTTGTTTTATTCATGTATTGAAATGCTAGAATCTATGGTTTTTTATATCCTCTTTGTTTTGTTTGAAGTCGTAGGGTTTTTGCATAGAGAATACTTTCCTGTTGATTTGAGTTCAGACCTAGATCTGATGGGTGATTTAGGATTCGCCTCTATGAATTTGGAGAGATAATCCTTTCCTTTAGTACATTTTGGTCAGTCGTATATTTCTTTATTTATTTATAAGATTAAGATCTGAATCATGATTGCATTAATGTGTAATCTTTTTCTGCGTTCTTGATTTATCAAGAGATCTAAAATGTGACTGCGATTGTGTTAACCTCCTAGATCTGTGTTATACCTCTATAAATCCACGTGTTGGCTAGAAGTTTTTGAATCAACAATATAGATCTGAAACTAATCACGCTTTTGATCAGCATTATAGATTTAATTTCAGTTTATGATTTAATGGTTTGTGATTGAATTATAGAATACGGTTACCAGAATCAACAATCTAGATATGAAATTGATCATGATTTTGATCTGCATTATACATTGGATTTCTGTATATGATTGATTGGTTTGTGATGGAATATATATATAACACTATTTCCAAAATCAACAATCTAGATCTAAAATTGATCATGATTTTGATTTGCATTATAGATTGGATTTTGGTATATGATTTATTGGTCTGTGTTGTATATACATACATTTTAGGACACACTATCTAATGAATGTGATATTAAAGTCTATTATTGGTCCAAATTTGTGTGAATGGCATAGGAGATAAACTCTACGAATAGTTTTTCTATTCGTTTTTCTTTGTCTGCGTGGAATTAGGGATCATTTCTGAAATAGTTTTCTTTTCCTTTGTATATGTTGATCTAAATTACAGAGCTAGTCTGGATATCATTGATAACCACAGATCTAGTCTGCATACAACCTTCCCATGTTACATTTTAATGGTTATCGAGGTTTGGAAAAGAGTCGTTGCTGGTTTTGTTTTAACTGCTCTTTTATTTTATGAATTACATGTTTTAAACCTGGTATCGAGGTTTGTAAAAGAGTCGCTGCTTGTTTTTTTTTAACTTTTATTTTATTTTATGAATTACTTGTCCTAAACCTGGTATCAAGGTTTGGAAAAGAGTCGTTTCTGGTTTTATTTTAACATCTCTGTTATTTTATGAATTACACGTCCAAGACCTAATCTTCTAGGTCTACGTTTGATGATGATTTCTAGTTTGATATACGGACTTTCCCTGTATATCCTTCATTATAGATTGAGAATTCTTCAATTGTAGTTTTAAAATTGTTTTCCTTTTAAAACTTAAATCAATAGAACCCGATAATTTTCTACTATGGGTCTGCATCCTACAAGGATTTATTAAGTAAATTGTATTCATAGATTGTTTAGGGAGGGCTTAAAGGTATAATAACTCATTTATATTGTAACCTTACCTTAGTGGATTCGTGGGGTTGGCATTAGACAAACAAACACATGTCAAATGAGGCCTATGGTTAGGAGGAAAGTCGTAGATATGCTTTCAGTCGCACAAGCTTTATTCATATTAGAGTAGTATATATAATTGTTAACTTTGTTTATGGGAATAATTTTATCTTGTTTTCAATCTTATTATGTAGCTTACGTTTTTGGGTTTATAATTTTATTTATGGCGCTAATATGTATGTTGAATTAACGTGACTTCAAGTGGTGGCTATAGAAGCCGTGCTTCAATGGTGGAAAGGCATTGGGATAACTCCCGAAAGACAAGTTTTATAGCTAATTTTACCACACTTGGTAGATCACACTTTTATGGCCTCCCATGTCCCTCTACGGAACTGTATCTACGTTGAGCTCTCCTTCCTGCATATATCCCATAACATTGAGGACTAGTTCTCTGTTATGTAATTTCCACTCTCTCTCTTGTTGTTTCCTTTGATATTCATTTTCCAGTCTTTTGAAATAACTAAACTTAGATATTATTGCAGAAAATCCCATGCACAAACTTTGACTGAACTCGGTCGTATAATCACTATTACCTACTGCTAATGTATACAACTTCCTTCCTATCACTAATAACGTCTAAATATGCTAACATCATAATACATATATATATATATTATTTTTAAATATGATAACATAGTATTATATATATTATTTTACTTTTAGTGGAGAGCATCAGTTTTCAAGCCGACATTGACAATGGAGCATCATATGCTTTGAAGAACTTAATGTGTTTTACCTTCGATTTTGGAAGGTGATGTAGATATTAGTTGTATCTCTCATTTTGTCCCTCAACTCAACTCTCATTATTTGTTGAAAAAACCATAACCTAGTTCTCAAATACTTCTCATAAGGATCATCCATAACATTGACAAAATTCAGAGTTTTTATGTATGATGTTTTAAAAGAAAACAAAAATGTCCATTGTAGCCATATCTTTTTCAGGATGAAAATTCCACTTAATCCCTTGTGAAACAAATAAAGGGTTCAATAAAATCACTTAACTCTGACTATGTTTTACCTTCAATGCAAGTGGCGTCTACGTTTTACTGTCAACACAAGTGGCGCCTTGAGAATAAATGATGAACCTTACTTTGATATTTGAAAGAGCAAAGATTTGGATATGAGAGATGGGGAAGTTGGATAGGTGGTCTTTGTGAAGACTTTGGACTAGATGGAGTTCTTGGGTTCAAATCCCATATACTCCATCACTTTTCCCATTTTTCACCTTTTTTTTGGTTGAAAATTCAAATTTTCACCTTTTTTTTGGTTGAAAATTCAAATACTAATAACTTATGCATATGGAGGTCGTTTCATGCGAAATGAGTGTTGTCGAAAAAATTCTAACGATATATTTATCCTTTTAAGATTTATTTTGTTGTTTGAATACTTATTCAATGATAAATAATGAAATATCCTCCAGGTTCAATGGTGCTTGCATTAGAGAAAGCATACAGATGCTCATCAAATGGAAAAATCCTACCACCTAGAAAGATATGCAAATGACGCTTGAACTTATAAGGTAAAATTTCAACCGAGTGAGTGAGTTTCAAAGGTGAGGGCATGAGACATGGGTATTTAGTCTTATCTTCTTCAAGATTCCATAGCGATTCTCTATTAAAAATTTAGTAGTTCAAGTACTTGGTGGTTTGTAGCCATGTCATAATTTGAAGGGGATTTTTAATAGGGAGAGAACTCAAGGTGTATTGATGATGTTTTTTTTTAATAATCTATTAAGAAACTAGATGTGTATCTTTAGGAACATTTTAAAGGCTCTCCTCTCACGTGAATATTAAATTAATGGTATAGGGAGAGGAAATATAAGTGGGTTTAACATACGTACATTATTAAAAATTAAAGAATTTTCTGAACATTTATGTGAGGGAATTAAAGGAAAAAATCAAATTAGAAATTTGTAATAATATGGATTTGGTTGAATCATATGTGTGTGTGATGAATTTATATTATATTAATTTTATGGAGTGAAGGAATAACAAAACATGTTGTAGTTCACATTTTTATTATATTTGATGCAATGTTGTTGTAGACCTTGATAAATTTAAGGTTGAAGGCCTTAATGGTTTCACTTTTTCCCTGTTTGTGGCGTTGAAATTTTATAAAAGATAATGAACCCAATAAATCTACAAATACACTAAGAATTGGATAATGATTTTGTGAAACAAAAGTTTTCATTGTGAATGAGCTTTTATATGCTATATTTTTTTTCCAGATTAAGAATATATATATATTTTTAACTCATTTATTATGATTTCAACATCTCATAAGTAATCACAAAACCGTGACCCCACATATCTAAATTAATTTATATTTTTAATTCCAATGTTTTTCAACAAGTTTTTTAGATACAGTTTTAAGATTGTTGTAAATTTTTTAAAATTTTATTTTATGTGTTAGTTTGTATGGATCTTATCAGCTTAATTAGGATATTTTCCTGAAATAATAACAAGTACATCTATATGCATAATATAAAAGAGATACACAAGACACAAATATTTTCATCGAGGAAACCATAAAGGAGAAAACCCTGCAAACTTCTTCAGAATAGTAAGATGATCAAAACCAATAATAAGAAGTATTTAGCAGCTATCTATCTCTCCTCCCTTTTTCTCTCTTTCTCTCTCGTGTGAACTTGAGAGTGTGAGCTGTGTATAAATTAGGGAGGGAGCCTCCCTATTTATACTAATCAAGTGACTAACCAAATACATGACTATGGATGACATGTATCCCTAATAGCGCTGACTTCTCCTAGAGAGACTCCAAATATACATTACATGATGTTACACTGGGGACTATTTCACTAACTTAAAATGAAGGTTGTACCTCAAGGTATAGACACAATTAAGACATGTCGTAAGGAGGTAAACACATATCCAATGGGGGTACAACAACATACAATGATAATATACATAAGAATATCTTCTGAAGTTACAAATACATCAACACTCCCTCTTAAATAGGAAGGTATTCTTTATATTCCACTATCATCAACATATCTGGCCAATTATTCATCGTGGAGTCATAGAGTCATCATCATAGATGCTTCCATCATCATCTTATTATTGAGAAAGATATTCTCTCTCATCCCTTTCTCTCTCCTTTGTATCGATTCCACAATCATCAACATATCTGATCAAGTCTTCATCGCAGAGTCATCATCACATAGTGATAGAGTCATGATTATAGTTTTTTCCATCATCATCGAACAACTTGTCTCATTTCCCATGTGAGATATTATGCATCTGTAATTTCTAGCATAGAAGCATATCAGGATTGGTTGCATCCAAGGATAACCTGTGAGCTTTTCCAGGACTTATTACATCTAAGGATAACCTCCATGACTGATTACGTATGAGAAACCTACGATCTTCGCTAGGATGTTACGCTCAAACAACCTATCTCTCCATTTATGCTAGAACACATCACTCCCTCTTTCAATAGATCTTTTTCTGGATCACACCAAGTATTTATCTGAAGTACTCAAACTACACTCTAGCTAGAGGATTGGTGAACACATTAGTTATATTCTCATCCATTTCCATGTACATGAGCTTCACTGCTCCTCTCTAGACCATATCCCTGATATAGTGGAACTTGATCTTGATGTACTTTGAATTGTCATGAAACACATGTTTTTACGACAGGTTCTTGCAACTTTGATTGTCGCAAAATATACAAATCATATCCAACTGAAGATTAAACAAGCCATATAGTAGATTTCGGAGCCACAATGCCTTGCAACTAGTCGAGAAGGAAAAAACTTACTCTATCTCGGATGTACTCAACAACATGCATGATTTCTTCCTGCTGAACCAGGAGATCATGCCAAATCCCATACAAAATTGGAGTCACAACAATATAGGAAATAAGATAGAAACTCACAATAGATTTCACATATCAATTTTACTCAAAAATGACACGAAATAGTGCAACAATGAGTTGTAGTTGTATATTTGTGTACCATTAACAAAATTAGTGATACAATGCAATACAATGGCATAAATATCAATGCAATTCGAATCCCAGAGAGGTCATTCAAATTGATTACATGAGAGTGGCTTACTTTTCAGGTAAACACCACTCAATACATCGATTAACCACTTAACTCAACCTTAATCGACTCTAACTGACTTAGAGGTAGTTTGGAATTAGTCTAACTGAATAGAACTCAACTACATGCCAAAACATAGGTGAGAGCACCTATCTGGCTTTAGTTAGGTGAGATGAATTGAACTGCACTGAGCTGAGTCACCAAAATTAGGTGGAGGTGCTTTTAATCACTCCAGTTAACTAAAATTAACCCAAAATAGGCTAATTGATGAGGAAGGAGCTTTTGCAGCTCTATTTTAAATGAAATGTAGGTGAAATGACCTTCAGTTAACTGAATTGGGTGTATATGTCATGCATATCAACCCAAATTTTCTCCTTAATTGAAGGAGGAGGCACAATTACTCTCCCTTATTGAAGGAGAAGACTCAGTTAGGATCCCTAATTGAAGGATGATGATCCAGTTTATTATAGTCATATATTCAAGTCAAGAACTTAGAATAAGAGATAAATTAGGACAAAATAAGAAAAATAATGATGTGTAGTTGGATAATGACTCCAACACCCCCCTTAAGTTAAACTCGTGTGGAGGAGTAAAAAAATGATAGGTCCCCAACAACAAAGGCCATAGGTCAGCCTTTACAAGTAATTCTAAAATAGACAATTGCTATATGAAAACTGGACCCATGTAGAGCAACTAAAATCAACTGATAAGAGAGCAAAAGTTCTTGAGAATTTTAACCATGTGAGGAACACCCAAGAAACTGATATATTGTAGCCTTGAGCATCAAACCATGTGAGGTAAAATCATCCCCAAGTGTTAGGATCAAGTCTCCAGGAAAATGCCGAATGTCTCCCTCTTTACTAGTTCTCTGAGGAGATGAGCATGCGATTAAATAGAAAGATAGAGAATACCTAGGACTGCAAAGAGTGAATGATTGAGATCCATAATATTATATAGCTTCATAAATAACCAATTATTCACAAAATATAATATTAGCAAACTCATAAGAGAAAACTAACATTAAATCCCCAACAACAATTTTCAAGGAGACTTGTGTGTAATGTCCCAAATTTTGCATTGGGTCACAATGGCCAAATCACGTTTTCCGTATTCATGAAAGTTGTCAAATGGATGCTAAAATTCAAATAATTGCCAAGGAGGAAAATCACTAGTTTCCTAGGTTGGGGGTGGAAGCTTTGAGATTTGGAATAAGGGGGATAATAAATTATGTTTAGACATTATAAGGGAATAAATATTTAATAATTTATCTTATTAAATAAATACAAGAGAAAATGGAAGTGGCAATAGTGCATGAAGACACATGGAGACTATGGGGCCCACACTAGCTAGAATTCCTATGTTAAATGGTATCTTTCTCTTGCAAATTTGAATATATGGAAAGTCTAATGTTTTTGTATGGATTATAAAGTTAATATACTTGTCCATATACTTCATAGGTCGAATTTGGGATGAATTTTAACTTACATGGGAGATGAAGAGCCAAATGGGAGTTTCATGGACACTTGGCTAGATTCCCCTTACATTTATGACAGCTATGACACCAATGATGGAGATTCTATGATAGTTATGACCCAAGTCAGATCTGAAGGCTGACATACTGACATAATGACATGTCAGGCCTGAATAGAGCATCTTGGAGGTCGAAATTTGGAGTTGGAGAAGGCCATGACACTCCTACTCAAATTTGGGAGAAGAGGGAAGGTGAAGAGAGAGGCCACATGGCATAACATGAACAGCCACACCAATTCGACTTGGCTTTGGTTTATGGATGGATTTGGAACCTTAGAATACCAATAATTTTTATAAAATATAGGGATCAGCCATGAGAAGAAGGTTTTTCTCATTTGTGAAATTGTCATTTGTGAATTGTGAGAGCTAATGGATGACTAGTTTTCTTGCTTAAGCCAATTTCGAGGGTGAAAGATTCCCATCCTAGTTGGTGTTTGAAAGGAAACTTAGGTATTTCATAGAGATTTAATGGAGTCTTATTTTCAGGTTTAATCTACAGGAAAGAATGTGGATTCTTCTATTGCAGCACTCTCTCTCAACTATTTCCAGTTTTCACACCATATTCATGCCAATGGAGGGATTACGCTTTGGGTGAGCTATTGATCTCTTTGGGGAATATTATAATGCTCATTATCTTATTTTATGATGTATATGCTATTTATTTCATGTTTATAATACTCTTATGTTGAAATACCCAAAAGAATTCATGTAAAAATGTTGAACAATGAAGAAATAGTGTCATTTCCCCACTATCTTGTTGTGAACCATTGTAATGCTGATGATTTCAAATTGGGAGAGCCTTTAATTGTCAATTATGATTTCAATCCATTCAGTATTATCTTTCCTTCATTATTATAAATTTTCAAGTCGAAATTCCCAATATTTGTATGTCAAAATGACTTTTAATGAGCAAACAATGACCATTTCCACTCCATTTTGATATATGCCATGGTAATGCTTATTATTTTGAATGGAGGAATGTATATATGATAAATTTATGATGAATGGAATGTAATTAATGTTTATTTCAAGTCTCATTTTCATTACTTAAGCATTGGAATCCATTTTACTCATTTTTATTGCATTGGGAGAAGATTTGGTGCATTTTCCCCAAGGGTCGAAATTGTGACTTGGGGGTTGTTTTGGAAAGAGGCATAACAGACTGTATAAATTGAACCATGATGCATATGAGAATTTAAAAAGGTCCCTTACACATACCCATCCTCTTTTCATAAATTCAGGTGACTTAGGGATCATTTGTGAAGCCATTTACGGCAATTACCCAGGGGGGATTGGAGCCCCAATTTGCTAGTAAAGAATCCTACTTTGAACATAACATTAAAAAAGTTTGTAGAAGTAATTGGGAGGTCAAAAAAAATACATGAGCATGATATTTAAGCTATATTATCAGTCATTTATCTTCAGAGAAAATTTGGAAGCATTTGGGTCAATTTGGAGGTCTAGGCGTCAAAACTAGTTAAGAGCCAAAATTGTGAAAAAATTGGAAAATTGGGCATTTTAATAAAATTCCAAAAAGGGGACATTACATTGTGGTACTTGATTTGTCACAAAAACATTGATGATACCAACTACAAGCATGACTAAAGGCTCTTGGAAATTAAAAAATGAACCAAATAATATCATATCAGATCCAAATAATATCATATCATATCCAAATAAGTTCATTTCTGATCCAAAATTGTGGAATGACATCAAATCCCCAGCATCAATTTTGAAGGAGACTTGTTGTACTTGATTTTTCACACCAAAATTGATGAGAACAACTACAAGCATTAATGAAAGCTATTGAAACTTAAAACCTGAACCATATAAGATCATATCAGATCGAAATAATTTCATATCATATCCAAGAGTGTGCTCCACCGAGATGGTAACTACACATTTTTCTCATTCTTCAAAATTCTGAGTATTAGTGCATGCAATCTTGTAGGAATTTGCTGGAAGCTCTAGATAAATAAGAGTGAATGGATCACTCCTACAATATGATATTATTTCCAAAATATCCAAAATATTACTTATTTGCACACCAGTAGAAACACTAGAGGGATATAAATCAAATTTCTCTTCACTTTCTGAAGCAATCATTGGCAAATTTTGCACAGAATTTAAAAGAGAATCACTGAAGAATGTTTGCATAAAATGGAAGGAGAGAATTTATTCAATATAATATATTATAATGTCTTCTTCTAGATCATCCATATGGGAAATGAGATAGCATATATCTCATAAACTTCCAAAGTAGCAGGAGAAGGAGTCACTGCAAGGAGTCTTTCTTCAATTAGAGTTGAATGTGTGGAAGATTCTGCTTCTTCTTCATCTTGAAAAAATTCATGAGAGAGAGTAGAAGCCAAGAATTTTGAATAAATATCTATTGTGGTGCTAGGTGTGCTCTCCAAATTTCTATAATTATCCTCATTGTGGTTGCCAAATGTTATATCTAATTCTGTCCAGAGATCCTTTGGGTATTTAGCAGAATAAATAAGGTAGCGCAAGCTTGGAGAAAAGGCCCCACATATTGTTCCAAAATATATATCTCTGTCATTTATCCACTCATTTTCATATTCATAAGACTCTTTACCAATACCAATAAATACCTTATAGAGATGTTGTCTCTTTAGACATGAAATCATATTGAATTTCCATTATGAATATCTTGTGGATGGAGTAAGAAGAGGAACTTATAATATCGAATCCATATGAAGTTGTACCTGCAATTAAACAAAACAAACAAAATAAGGTCGAAAAACCTGCACTTTTGGAGTTTGCTTCACAACTATCTTAGTCAATCAAGAAAGCTTAATCAACTGGATGCTAGATTATCCAAAAATTATGTGGTAAATTCTCTGCTTCTAGTGCATAGTTGGAATGACTTTGAGCAATTTTTCTCAAATTTACTGATAGATCTAGAAACAAACCTGTATAAGAATTGCCTTGTCCTACCATGGATCTGATTCCATATAAAATTGGAGTGACAACAATCTAAAAAACAATATATAAACTCTCAATAGATTTCACAGATCAATTTTACTCAAAAATGACATGAAACAATGCAATAAGGAGTTGCAACTGTATATTTTCTTACCATTAACAGAAGTAGTGATACAATGAAATACAATGGCATAAATATCCATGCAATTTGAATCCTAGAGAGGTCAATCGAATTGATTACATGAGAGTGGATTGCTTGTCAGTTAAACACCACTCAGCACATCAGTTAACGTTTCGGGTACACAGGGTACTCCCAAAAGACCGAACACCTTGAGAAACCACTTCACATAAATAGATCACATCTCAACACACTCATGTTTGTCACATGGTTAAAACCCTCAAGAGGGAAAAAATCCATAGCCCCAACCAAATAGCTACTTAGATCAATTTATTATGCAAAAGAAATAAAGTTACATATGAGCTTCTCATAATCGATCAACTAGCCAAGGACCCTCCATGCTCTTTAAATAGAGATCATGGACCAATCGGGTGTTAAGCCATGGATCAATGGTAGGTATGATCTAAGAGAAGTTGAATCGTCAGATAACTTTATCTCTAGAACATATCGTGACTGTCAGATTAGAATATTTACAAATACATACTAATGCATACTAAAGAAACACACTTTACCTAATGGATATATTACACAAGTTGTCTTAACTAACTCCTAAGTGTATAAATATCTTAACATCCCCCCTTAAGAACAAATTGGGATAGGATTGAAGGATTTACAAAAGTGACACTATTAGGAGAAGGAAGGAGGAATTAGAGCCTATCCCCCCTTAAAGAGACATTCCTGAGCTCCTAACATAAATTGAAATTTGGAAAAATTCACTTCTCTAAGAGAGTTGGTGAAGATGTATGCAACTTGATCATCTGTAGGGAAATAGATCATTTCAATAACACGATCATGAACAAGATTTCTGATGAAGTGCATGTGTAGCTCAATGTGTTTGCTGCATTGATGTAGAACTGGATCTTTGGCAAGCTTGATGGCACTTTGATTGTCGCACCAAAGTGGAGTACACTGCTGCTACTCGAATCCAAACTCTGAAAGGATCTGTCGAAGCCATAAAGCTTCCTGATCAGCATTAATTGTGGCTCGCTATTCTGATTCTGCTAAAGAAAGAGCAAGAGCTTGTTGTTTCTTCCAATCCCAAGTGACAGGTCCAAATCCTAGAATAAAAACATAACCTGCAGTAGAATTTCGATAATCAGGATCACCAGCCCAATCTGAATCACTGAAACCAACCAACAAAGGTTTCCCTCCTATACTGTAATGAATCCCAAACTGAATTGTACCTCGAATATATCGAAGTATTATTTTTGGTGCTTTCTAGTGGATTTCATGAGGTGTTTACATGTAACGGGAAACACAACCAATGGAAAAGGAATGTTCAGGACAAGAATGACTCAAGTATAAGAGACTACCAATAAGCTGATGATATAGGGTGGCATCTAATTCAAGGGAAGTACAAGTGGTAGAAAGTTTGACTCCAGACTGGAAGGGAGAAGGGGCTGGTTTACAATCTTCCATGTGAAAGTGACGAAGAAGGTCACAAGCATACTTAGACTGGGAAAGAAATATTCCTTTTTTGGTTTGCAAGACTTGGAGACCAAGAAAAAAATGCAAATGTCCTAAGTCTGACATTTCAAAATTTTGCTTAAGACTGGATTTCACATGGGTTAAAAGTTTAGGGTCAGTACTAGTAAGGATAAGATCATCAACATAAAGAACAAGTATGATGAGATGGTTTCCTACTTTCTTGGTATAGAAATTGGGGTCAGAATGACATCTACAAAACCAATGTCAAGTAGAAAGCTATCCATTTTGGCATACCAAACTCTAGGAGCTTGCTTAAGGCCATATAAGTATTTCTTAAGGAGACAGACAAGGCTAGATTTATCCTAAACATATCTAGGAGGTTGTTCCATGTAAATTTCCTCCTATAAATCACCATGTAAAAAGGTAGACTTGACATCCATTTGATGGAATTCCCAGTTATGTAAGGCTGCAAGGGAAAGAACAAGGCGAATGGAATTCATTTTTGCAACGGGAGCAAAGGTTTCATTGTAGTCAATCCCTTCAACTTGAGAAAATCCTTTGGAAACTAACCTTACCTTAAGTCTTTCAACACTTCCATCTGATGCATACTTAGTTATGTAGAACCATTTAAATATTGCAAGTTTTCTTCCTTTTGGAAGAGGAACAAGATCCCAAGTATCATTTGCCATTAAGGAACGATAATCTTCATCCATAGTTGCATCCCAATTTGGATTTCCTGAAGCTTCTGTATCAGGTTCTTGATCATGATTCTCAAAAATTTGAGCCAAAAGACAAGAGACTCACTGAAACTGAGAACATGTTCAATGTTGATCTCTAGGATCACCGGCAAGATCACCACCTGCTTCACATGTTGAATGGGACCATCAAGGAAGCATTGGTGCTAGTGCAATTGGAGGAGCATGAGAAGGCGGAGGTAGATTTTCATCCTCACTGTCATCATTAGAAACTGGATTTGGAAACTTGTCAAGGAATTTTGAAGAAGAAGAAGAAGAAGGAAAACTCGTCGAATCAGGCTCGCAGGCCAAAGATGGCACACCCGCCAAGTTAGGCTCGCGCAAGAGATTTTCATCAAATTTAACATCTCTTCTAATGATTATATCATGAGAATGTGGCTGAAGAAGTCTATAACCTTTTACATATTTAGAATATCCAACAAATATGCACTTTTCACTTTTAGGCTACAATGCTTTCCATTTTTCATCCAAAATGTGAGCCCGTGCTTCACAACCAAACACACGGAAGTGACTTAAATCTGGTTTAATTTTATTCCATGCTTCTTATGATGTTATACCTTGTAAAGCTTTAGTGGGTGTGCGATTAAATATGTAATTTGCACAATTTATGGCCTCAACCCAATATTGAAGACTTAGTCCCTTAGATTGGATCATACAATTATCCATTTCTTTTAAAGTGCGGTTCTTCCATTCGGCTACACCATTTTGTTGTGGTGTATATGGAATAGTGTGTAGTTGTTCGATTCCTTGTTCGGTGGAGAAAGTAATGAACTTTTTTCTAACATATTCTCCTCCATTGTCACATCTTAACTTAATAATTTGATGACCAGATTGTTTTTCAACAAGGGCCTTGTAGGCCAAGAACATGTTAAATACTTCGCTCTTAAGTTTTAGGAAGTAAACCCAAGTGCGTCTAGAGTATTCATCAATGAAAGTTAAGAAATATTTGAAACCATAAAAGGAAGCAGATGGAAGAGGACCGCACAAGTCACTATGCACAAGCTCCAAGGGAACCGAGGCATGCCAAGAGGCACATTTTTCAAAACTGTCTCGATGATGTTTTCTGAGTACACAACCGGAACAAACACCATCCTTGAAAGATACCATTGGAAGACTAGTCACCATATTGTCTTTACATAGGTGTTGCAATGAGCGATAATTTAAGTGACCAAATCGCTCATGCCAAAGTTTGCTCAATTTATCACTACGAGCAACAAAAAATGAAGGAAAAGGTGATGACCCAAAGTTGTTAAATTTGTACAACCTGGTAATATCATCAACAGTTCTAGTAGAAATGACATTTTGAGGATTTTTAAAATCCATGATTACAACTTGGTGAGATGTAAACATCACAGTTTTACCTTCACCCGAATGAGTAATTTGATAGACTGATAACAAATTGCAGGAAATTTTTGGAACACATAGTACATCATTGAAATGACCATTTTCTACTGGAACTGTTCCAGATCCTACAACACTTAGAGATCTATCATCACCAACAAATATTTATTTGGTGTTACATTCATGCATAGTAGAAAAGATGGATTGATCCTTAGCCATATCATAAGATGCTCTAGAATCAATGAGACATTCATTTGAAGTAGAAGAAGAAGATGCAGTATAAGAGTAACTAGAAACACAAAGTGCATGTCCATGAGAGGTACATTCTGAAGACAAATCTAGGCTGATGTGGCACTTCTTCATTGTTGCTTCTAAGGCTTCCATCTTCTTGAAACACTTAGATTCATCATGATTATCTTTCCCACAAAAATTGCAATGACGCTCAGTATTCTTTCCTTTTGGCTTGGATCCTTTGTCATTTTTTAAAGAAGGAGCTTACTGAGAGGGTTTGGGACCCTTGTTGTTTGGCTTATTATTGCGAAAATTATGTTTCTTAAGAGGCTTGGACTTTTCTTTCTGTTCGAACAACAAGGCTTTCCCAGATGTATCTGCATTGTTAATTATTCCAAGATGAATGAGCTTATCTTGCTCTCTAATTAAGGAATCACAAAAGGATTCAAGACTAGGCTCTTGATAGCTAGCTGCAGTCAAGGATTCTTTCATGGAGTAGAATGTAGATACAAAAACAGAATATGCAGGTCCAAGTTTGGAAAGAATATGATAAATACATTGTTTGTCTTCTTTCTTAATCTTTCATTCTTCACATAAGATTCTAAGAGTTTTATACTTAGATAAATAGTCTTGAATGCATGAAAAATCGTTTGTATTCAAGGAAATCAACTCATTCTCAAGTTGATGACCCCAAATTTCATTGTGTTTACCAAACATAGATTCCAACTTTTCCCAAGATTTATCAGGTTCATTAATTCCAGATATGTGGAATCGCAAATCGGTAGAGATTGACATCCCAATCAATCAACGAACTTCATCACATCTATTTTCCCATTTAATTTTCTTATCATCATCAGTGGGTTATGTTTCTTTCCCTAAGGTTATCCTGAAAAGTCCCTTACTTCGGAGAACATCCTCTATACGAGGTTTCCATGAGAAATAGTTAGAACTTGTAAGTGTAATATCACAAGGGGTGGCCATATTGTAAATTAATGGCTGAAAGAACAAAAAGTAATTGTCTGAATACAAATAACTCAAAAAAATATGCGGTTTTAAAAAAACGACACTGAAAACTGATTCTGGATGATGAAGTTATGCTTGATCAAAGAAAATGTTGAAGATGTCCCCAATAGTGACGTGGCAGATATTAACTTGACCAACTAAAAAAAAGAACCCCCCTCTTCCCAAGATCAACCTTTGACAATCACTTTAAAATAAAGTTGTTTTTAAGTGAATCACTTTTGTAGAATAAGTGATGTTCACTTTTACAATAATGTTACTTTAAATAGTGCAGCAATAAATTAAAAGACTTAAATGAATCACTTTTTATTTTATTTTATTTAAGTGAGATGCATTTTTACAATAAAGTAACTTGAAAATAGAAATTGCATGCATTAAAAAGTAGCTTAATAAGACTTGAACTCAAGACCTATTAATGAATAAAACAACTTTGGACCAAGTGAGCTAAGTTTAAAAGGTACGTAAAAGAATGGAAATAGGAAGGGGGATTTGTTTTTTTTACTCTTCTCTCTCATTCTCCGTGCTTGCCTTTTTTTTTCTTCTGCAAATCACATAAAAAAAAACGAAAAACAAAAACAAAAAAAAACATTTTCCACATAATGGGGTTAGATCTTGGTTAGCTTACCTGGAAAGTCTACATTTTCAAGTTTTCTCATTGTTTCTAATTTGTCGTGATCATGCAAGGTGCACGACAAAGAGCATATGTATCCGAGAAGACAAGAAAAAAACTTACCCTTTATGTTTTTGATTCCCCGCGATCGCACAAGGTGCACGGCAAAGAGAATACACAGCCGGGGAAGGAAACTGTCCGAGACTAAAACAATAAATATCTAATAATAAAACTTATAAAATATGAGAGATTTAAAAAAAAACTAAACAAATCCATCACTGTAACATTATACCTTCAGATTTGCCGAAATGGGTGTTTATGGATCAAATAGAAACGGTTTTCGGTGAAATGAAAACTATTTCCCAATGGAAATGGTGCTATGAACTTAATGGAATAGCTCCCACAAGCCAAAAATATACAGAAAATATAGAACTAGAAACCCTTTCAAAGTTTAGGCAACACCGGTTCCAGATCTTGATCAAAACTGAAAGCGGCTCTTCATAAATGCTATGATACCATGTTCGGGTACAAACGGTACTCCCAAAATACCGAACACCTTGATAAACCACTTCACACAAATAGATCATAGATCAACACACCGATGTTTGTCACATGGTTAAAACCCTCGAGAGGGAAACAGTCCGCGGCCCTAGCCAAATAGTTACTTGGAGCAATTTATTATGCTAAAGAAAGAAAGTTACATATGAGCTTCTCATAATTGATCAACTAGCCAAGGACCCTCCATGCTCTTTAAATACAGATCATGGACCAATCGGTTGTTAAGCCACGGATCAGTGCTAGGTATGATCTAAGAGAAGTTGAACCGCCGGATCCTTTTATGTCTAGAACATACCATGACCATCGGATTAGAATATTCACAAATGCATACTAATGCATACTAAAGAAACACACTTTACCTAATGGATATATTACACAAGTTGATCTTAAATAACTCCTAAGTGTCTAAATATCCAAACATTAACCACTTAACTTAACCTTAATTAATTCTAACTAACTCAAAGGAAATATGGACCGAGTCTAACTCAATATAACTCAACTGCATGCCAACAAGTAGTTGAGAGAACCTATCTGACTTCAGTTAGGTGAGATGAACTGAACTGCATATAATTGAGTCACAAAACGTAGGTGGAGGCACCTTTAATAACTCCAGTTAATTGAAATTAAACCAAAATAGGCTAATTAATGAAGAAGGTGCCTTTACAACTCCAGTTTAATTTAAAGGTAGGTGAAACAACCTTCAGTTAACTGAATGGGGTGCATATGTCAAGTAGGTCAACCCATATTTTCTCCTTAATTGAAGGAGGATGCACAGTTAGTCTTCCCGATTGAAGGAGAATGATACCATTGATGATGTAGTCACATATTTGAGTCAAGAGCTTAGGATAAGTGGTAAATTAGGAAAAATAAGACAAATAATGATGTGTGGTTGGATAATGAATCTAAAATACGAAATTGAAGCAGCAACATGAGGTGCTCTTCTTGTCAGTGGTGCTACCTTTCCAATCCAAATCAACATAACCATGAAGGTTAATCTTATGATCCACATCATATTTGAGCCCATAATCCATGGTACCTTTTAGGTACCTTAGTACATGCTTTGCAGCTATCAGGTGAACATGTCTTGGATTCGTCACAAATTGGCTCAGGGTTTTCACCACAAAGCATATATCTGGTATCGTATTCATTAGATACATCAATGATCCATAATTTGATGATATATCACGGCATCAATCGACTCAGATGAAGCATCACTCAGAAGCTTCACGTTATATGCCATAGGTGTGGCTATTTCCTTGCAGTCCAACATTTTGAATCTCTTTATAATATCCACTGCATACTTTCCTTAACCAAGGAAGATCCCATCTGCACTCTGCCACACCTCCATGCCTAAGAAGTAGTGCATCATACATAGGTATTTCATCTCAAACTCTGTAACAAGTCTCCTCCTTGCATATTTAATGAGTTTCTCTTCGCTTACAGGTTAGAATCCACTTTACTCTTGGTAAATCCCAATATCATCAGTAATCTATCCATCCTCATTAGAGGAAATTTGGGGTCTAAAATGGGCCTTATAAGAAAACGTGCCGACAATAAATTTTGTGAGTTGGAATTCAAGAACCAATAGAATTTCAATAAAATGAGTCAACCATAATGGTTGAATTGACATATTTTTCATAAAAGAAGACTAGTTTTGTTCGTATCTTCGACATATCTCCCTATGTTTTTACTCAAATTTCAAGCGAAAGAGCGCCTTGGATGAGGAATTTAATTCCACATCCAACGAGTACCCACACTGCATACTTTTGATGGACCCCGCTACCCCAAAAACAAGAAATACCTGAAAAAATGTGATGATGATTTCATCATCACTTTTTTTCAGGCATTTCTTGTTTTTGGGGTAGTGGGGTTCGTCAAAAGTATGCAGTGTGGGTACTCGTTGGATGGGGAATTAAATTCCGCATCCAACGAGCTCTCTCGCTTGAAATTTGAGTAAAAACATAGGGAGATATGTCGAAGATAAGAACAAAAAAGTAAAATTTTCATTATCCCTCCAAAATTAATAACTATTATTTTATTATTTTAACTATTATTTTATTATTTTCCTTAGGAGGCCCACTTTACACAAATTTCCTCTAATGTATATACCATGTCCTTGGTGGTTATTTCTATCCATATAAAGCCTCTTCAGGAGTCTTCTTGTCAAGTACTCGATGAGAAGTATGGTTCTGTACACACACAACCGTTCTTGCTGCCTCTGGTCAAAGGTGCATAGGAATAACCTGGTCATGCAAAATAAATTTTACTTCTTCCCTGATGGTTTGGTTATTTCGTTCTAAAACCCCATCCTCTTGAAGATTGTATGGAGTGATCAACTCTCTCTTAATCTCGAATTCTCTGTAGAGTTCCTTGAATTCTTCTGAAGTGAATTCTGCACCATTATTTGACCGTAAAGTCATGATATTCCTATCGGTTTGTTTCTCAAACAGGGCTTTATATTCCTTGAACTTACTGAAAACTTCACTTTCCCCTTTCAATAAATATATCCAAGTCTTACATGAGAAATCATCTATAAAGGAAACATAGTACACATACCCACTTAATGAACTGGAAGACATGGGTTTACATACATCCGAGTGTACTGTATCCAATATTCCTTTAGCATTTCTCTCACTGCTGGGAAATTTATTCTTCACATTCTTTCCTTATGCACATCCTTTGCAAATTCCTTCATTCTTTTCCTGGATCTCTAGTAGTCCTAAGACTGCTTTGCTTTCCATTATTAGTGTTTTGTAGTACACATGTGCAAGCCTTCTATGCCATAGTTCACTTGGTTCAATTGAATCAAGAACCAATGCTTGTTTAGGATATCCATTTAACTTGTACAAGCCTCCATCTTCTTCTCCAATCACTCTTGAATCCTCTATTGTATTTCCTCTAAGCCACATTAGAACTTGGCCATCGACAAAATAAACCCTAATTCATGTTCTATCTAGTGTAGAAAAGGAGAAAATATTCTTGTTCAATCCTAGAACATATAACACAACCTTCATCTTTAAGGATTTTTTTTTACTCAAGCTTATATGAATCTTCTCCACTCCCTTTTATGGGGTATTGATAATCATCACCAAGTTTCACCTTGTGAGGTGACTCGTGTTCAAACATATTAACAAATGATTCCTTGTATCTTGTCATGTGTTTAGAAGCTCCACTATCCACAAGCCAAACATTTCTCCCGTGTGAGATAGTGCCTGTAACACACCTAGAACTGAAAAATAAATATTTATTATTTATTTCAGAAAACATTATGTTAAATTTATTGTAAAGTTTAATGACCAAGTTGGTCAAGGATGACTACAATTAAAGAATTATTTATTTTAATAATTAAATAGAAGAGACGCCTATCCAAGGGAGATTATTGAATGAGTGTTCACTGACCCACTAGGAGGAATGAGAAGCTACAGAAGGCTGGTTGACATGTAGCAACACTAGCATTTCATTTTTTAGCTGTTGCAGGAAGCATAATCCTTAAAAATGTGGTCATGTTCCCCGAGAGGGGGAACTTAGCTGGTGGTTCATTTAATTTCAAAACTAATCCAAATACCTAGGAAATCTTATAAATACCATCAAATTGAGCAGGAGGCTTACTACTCATTATGTTTCAAGTAAATATCCCTTGTGATTGTTGCAAATTGAAAAGTCGGTCAAATAGGGAATTTGATGAGGGGATAGATAAAGTGAATCTCCAGAGTTAAGTCTTCTACTGAGTGCTAAGTGATATCAAGTTATCGTGTGGGCTATTTTTTAGTGATATTTGTCCTAGTGGTTCAGTGAACAGGCTCGAGGGTCCTATGCAAGTAATATTGGATGCTTCAAGAGAAGGTTGGTTGGAACAGTCTCATTTGGGTGTTTTTCCCCTTATGCATATTATCTAGGTTCTAATTGTCATTTAATTTTAAGTCTATAATTTTATTTGCAAATATGCTCAGTAGCTGTAAGTTGGATGATTGATTGGGGTATGAATTTAAGTTGCGAAAGCTATTGAAAACTATTCGATTTATTTAAAGTTAGTATTTAAATTTACTATTTTGGTTATGTTGTTAAGAACCTCTTTTAATGGATGTTTTCCTTCTCTCTTGTATTTTGAGTATAGTAATTCTATTATATTTATCTCAATTTCTCTTACTACTATTATCCATAGAAAATATTGTTAGTCTAGGTCTTAAAAGAAAACAACACCGTTATTCAGAAAATGCTAGGAAACTATGACATAGTTATTATAAATAATAAAGTATTTAATGAATGACCTTAATAAGTGTTGATGTATTTGTAACTTCGGAATGTATTCACTTGTATATCTTATGTATTGTACCCTGATGTTTATTCCAGGAAGCAATGTACTTGAGTCATGTCATGCCCCGATGCTCCTATCGGGAGATTCAATAATGTAAACAAGTCATGTAAAGTCATTGTGGGTAACCCTCCTATTGATCAAGGGTTAAATTCCCTGCAGTTGTGGGGCCCTAGGGTTATTAGACTCTCCTAGAGAAGTCGGCCCTAGTGAGTTATTATCAATTTGGGAATTAGTATAAATAGAGAGTGAGCCTCTCTATTTATCACACATTCACTCACACTCATTTGTAGTGCATAACTGACAGAGAAGAAGTTACTGGGCCAAGAAAGAGAGAGACTACTGCTGTTGGGAGATCATCTTACTGGTTTTGATGTTTTGCTTTTGGTGCTGATTCTATCTCTGAGGAAGTTGTGGGGTTTTCTCCTTTATGGTTTCCCCGAGGAAAAACTTTGTGGTCATTGTCTCTTATATTTGATTGTTCTACTTGTTATTATCTCAGTTAAAGATCCTAATATAATTCTAGCTTGAATGAAAAAAATCTAACATGGTATTAGAACTAACCTGAGAACAAGACATTGTGCAGCTCTAGAAACTAGGGCTTCCTACTTTTTGGATCTCTCTCCACATATTTTCAGAAAAAATAAGGTTGGGCTGACTCTCCTCTCTAGGGTGCATCTTTCTGTTGAAGCATAATCCAATTCTAATCATTTTCAGTTTTTGACCTGACACTGCTGCCAAAAATTAGGGCTTTCCACAGAAGTGGAATTTTTGAGTGAGCCCAGGCATGGATTGATCTCCTTCCCAAAATCAAAGTTTAGAGATCAAGATCAAAGTTTTTGGTTGGATAGAACTCCTAAAAAGTCAAACCTTAATTTGCTCCTGAACCAACTCTACAAAAATTCAGCTCCATATCCAGATCCAACATCTTAACCTGGTAATATCTAAATCTTTTGTATTTCCATTTGAGGTTCTCAGTTAAGATGTCTCATCGTACCAAGCTTGATGAAAATATTGAGGGAGATGATAAATTTTGAGCTTGGAAGTATAGGATCTCCCTGGTCCTGGAAGAAAATGCGTTGGACTCTTACATCAATGAAGAAGTTCCAGTTCCAGAGGGAGATGAGGCTAAGGAATTACATAAGAAGAAATTGGTCATGGCTAAGAGGATTATTGCTGATTCAATTAAGGATCACCTCATACCATAGGTGTCCTCCCTAAAGACGCCTAAAGCTATGTTTGATTCCCTGACCAAACCGTTTTAAGGAAGAACATAAGCCAGAATATGACTTTGAGGAACTAGTTGAAGAATGTGAAGATCCAGAATGCGGAGACCATATAGTTATACTTTACAACGGTATCCCAAATCAAAGAACAACTTGAAGTAGTGGATGAAGAAGTGGAGAATGTAGATATTGTAATGACCACCTTGGATGGTCTCCCTAGGACATGGGACTCTTTCATTCAAGGGATCTGTGCCAGAAAGAAGCTAGTCAAGTTCAGTAGACTATGGGAAGAATGCTCAAAAGAAGAATCTCTAATAGCAGCTCGAGAAGAAAAGATGGGATGTGAAGATCAAGCTCTCACAGTACAATCCAAGAAGAACAGAAGGGACTATCATCATTCTAAAGGTAAGCATCCTCCCTCCAGAAAAAATCAACTTAGATGTTATACTTGTGATGAAATAGGACACTATGCCAAAGATTGTCCTAGAAATGAAAGAAACTCCCACAAGAAGAAACACAACAAGAGAAGACATCATGCTCATGCTAAAGAAGATGATGAACCTTCCACAAAGAGAATCAAGCAAGAAAGTGATGATTCTTAAAGTGATGAAGAATATGTTTTGATTTTCGCTCTCACGAGAAACATCACACATGGAAGCAATGATTGTCTTATATATATCGGGGCTTCCAAACATATGACAGGATTGAAAGATTCCTTTTTTAAACTATTAGAACATGAATCACCCCACAAGGTGAAACTTGGAGATGACTACCAGTATCCTCCTATAAGCTAGACTATGGAAAGTATATGAAGATGAAGGATGTCTTATTTGTACCAGGACTAAAGAAGAACCTCCTTTCCATATCTGCATTAGATGCAAAAGGAATGAGGGTTGCATTTGTATATGGCCAAGTCCTTATGTGGCCAAAGGGAAAGACTATAGATGATGCAGTAGTAACCGGAGAGCAAGAGGGAGGACTATACAAATTGAAGGGCCAACTAGAACAAGATTTGGTCCATGAATCAATAGATCCAAATGAACTTTGGCATAGAAGGCTTTCACATGTGCACTATAGAGCACTACCATGCAAGCAAAGTTGTTGAAGGACTTCCAGAAATTCAAACAAAACATGACGGTGCCTGCAAAGGATGTGAGATGGGAAAGAACACAAAGAAGACATTTCCAAGTAGTGAGAGCAAGGAAAAAGGAATCTTGGAAATGATTCACTCCGATGTATGCAGTCCGATGTCATCCAGTTCATTAAGTGGGTATCTATACTATGTTTATTTTATTGATGATTTTTCTAGGAGGACATGGATATACTTCTTGAAGAACAAAGATGAAGTATTCAACAAGTTTGTTGGAGGAGAAAGTCGATAAGTCAACTTGAACGATAGCCAACTAAGTCGATCAGCCGACTAAGTCGGTCGGCTAACTAAACCAGAGATTAGGTCAGCCACCTAAGTTCATGTCAGTTCACCGAACCGACAGGTAGTTATTTTGTAATTGTTTTGTAATCATATATATTAGGCTGTTGAGCCAGATGAGAACTCAGTTCAGTTCTCTGTATTCTATGGACCCATTCATGTTAATATAATCTGTTGATTCACCTACTTGTTCTTATCTCCTGTCTCTGTTATGTATGTATGTTTTGGTATGTATTATTGGTAACCTTATGTGATCTGTGAGATTACAACATTGGTTCCGTTGCCGGTAGTACATGTCTGAGATGTATGCAAACAGATGATACCAGAACAAGATATTAAGGACTGGTGGGAACATAAAGTTACAAATTATTTGTATAATTACGCATGAAGAAACAGATTAATGCCCACACAAGAAAAAGCAAGATTCTTTACAGAAACACATGAGAAGTTTGTAGAATCAGTGCCCCAACTTCTAAAGAAACTCCTGGATGAAAAATCTGGAAGGGACTAAAGATCAAGAGTTGCTAGAAAAACTGATCCGAGGGGGAAGAACAAACTTGTCGGAGTGGTTCGAAAATATAGCTGATGACTTCTATGAGGAGCAAGCAGTAGAAGACAGAACTTCGGTGGAAACCATCAAGGAGAAATTTTACACAGACCTCACCGAGCAATTTCTGTGTTCCTTACCGACCTTGCTGTTTAAATTCCTGATCAAGAAGGGAGTGGGTCATATTGTCGAACCTCGTCCATCACTTCACAGACCGCCATTAAACCCTAACTGGGCGGAAAAGCAAAAGAGGTGGGAAAAAATCATTGCAGAAAGGGAGTGGGAATAATTCCTAAGCAAGTAGACCGAACTATCCGGGCTTTCTAAAAGGTTAGAAACAAAGTTCAATGAATTAAAATCCTTGATCGAGAACCACACAGAAAATAATATTAAGGCCTTTCGATCAGATAACCTTATGTGATCTGTGAGATTACAACAAAGTTCAATGAATTCAAAGCCTTGATCGAGAACCACACAGAAAATAAGATTAAGACCTTTCGATCAGATAATGGCAGATAAATCACATCAAATGAATTCAAATAATTATGCAAAGATTCAGGAATTAAGAGGGAGTTAACCACTCCATATAATCCACAACAGAATGGGGTTGCAAAAGGAAGAATAGAACGATCATGGAAGCTGCAAGGGCCATGCTTCATGATCAAGATATTCCCATGCATCTATGGGAAGAAGCTACCAGAACAATGATGTATGTACAAAACCATACTCCACACAGATTACTCGAGAACAAGACACCTGAAGAAGTCTTCTCCAGCAAGAAACCAGAAGTCATCCATCTCAGAATATTTGACTATCCAGTGTACATACATATTCCAAAATAAAAGAGGACAAAGTTAGATCCTTCAGGAAGGAAGGGTATATTTGTGGAATGCTTTGAAATCTCGAAGGCTTATAGCATATACTTCCCAGGATTCAAGAAAATAGACATCAGCAGGGACATAACATTTGATGAAGACTCAGCTTACAACAAATCCAGAAAGAGACTTGCTGAAGAACCTGAAGAAACAGAAGCACCCATAATTCATGACACAACCATGAATGAAGAAATTCAAGAAGAATATCAAGAATTAGAAGAACCTCAAGAACCTAGAGATCCACCTCAGGAGAAGAATCCTCACAAGAGGAAACTTTCTTGGGTACGAGAATCTATCCAAGGTGCAGAAAGATATGGGGATCTAGAAGAAAATCACATAGAAAGAAAAAGAACCAGGTCCTACTCTGGGTATGTAGCCTTATTATGTGACTTCATCGACAAAGAACCTTCCAACTATGAAGAAGTGTCAGAAAGGAAAGAATGGAAGGATGCTATGATCGAAGAGTATCAATCGATCATGAAGAATGATGTCTAGGATATTGTCCCAAGACCAGAAGGGAAGTTTGTTGTAACTTCCAAATGGATCTACAAGATCAAGCATGATGTATATGGAAGCATAGAGAAATATAAAGCAAGATTTGTGGCTCGTGGCTTCTCCCAGAAAAAAGGAATAGATTATGAAGAAAGTTTTACACCTGAGGCCAGATACACTTCCATCAGATCAATACTTTCTCTGGATGCAATGATGAAATGTAAGATACACCAGATAGATGTCAAGACTGCTTTATTGAATGGTGTATTGGAAGAGGAAGTGTATGTGGAGCAGCCATTCGGTTTTGAGACACATGATAGGGAGTCTCGTGTGTAAATTGAAGAAATCCCTATATGGTTTGAAACAGGCACCCAAGACATGGTACAATAGAATTGACAGATTTATATCCAGTTTGGGATTTACCAAGAGTAAAGTAGATTCCAACCTTTACTAAAAGGTTGAAGATGGTAACCCAGTGATACTCCTACTGTATGTAGATGATCTGTTTGTAACAGGTATGGATGGGTTTATTGCTGATACGAAGAGGAATCTTGCTACCGAGTTTGAAATGAAATACTTGGGTATGATGCACTATTTTATAGGCATTGAGGTGTGGCAGAATGCAGATGGAATCTCCCTCGGACAAGGGAAGTATGCAGTAGATATCTTGAAGAGATTCGGGATTATGGACTGCAAGGCCATGACCACACCTATGGCATCGAACCTGAAGCTATTGAGTGATGCTTCATTTAAGTTAGTTGATTCCATGATGTACCTAAGGAATACGAGACCAGATATTTGCTTTGCTGTGAACACCTTGAGCCATTTCCTGACAGATTTGAGACATGTTCACTTGATTGCTGCAAATCATATTTTGAGGTACCTAAAGGGTACAGTTGATCATGGGCTCAAGTATAAGGCCAATCAGAAGATTAACCTCGAAGGTTATGTTGATTCAGATTGGACAGGTAGTTCCATCAATAGAAAGAGCACTTCAGGGTGTTGCTTCAGTGTGGGATCGGGTGTGATCTCTTGGTTTAGCAGAAAACAGTATTGCGTGGCATTGATTACAACTGAAGTAGAGTATGTTGTAGCTTGTTTATCTAGTTTTGAGGCAGTATGGATGAGGAAGCTACTGTATAATTTATTTGATATCCAATTGGATGCTATGTGTATATATTGCGACAACTAGAGTTGTGTTAAGTTGTCTGAGAACCCGTTGTTCCATGACAAGTCAAATCATATCAAGATCAAATATCACTATATCAGGGATATGGTATAGAGAGGAGTAATGAAGCTTCAGTATGTTGCAATGGATGAATAGATAGCTGATGTGTTGACTAAGCCATTGGACAGAGTGAAGTTTGAGTACTTCAGGGAGAAGCTTGGTGTTCTCCAGATCGAGGTTCCCTCCAATGGGAAGTGATGAGTCCATGAGCCATTCTGACATGGTGAGAGGATTGGTTCCTTCCATGCTCAGATGTAAGGGCTGAGCCATTCTGTCATGGTGAGAGGATTGGTTCCTTCCATGGTCATATGTGAGTGTTGATCCATTCTGAGGTGACTATGAGATGCGTTCTCACATGATAAGATATAAGCGATGAATGCCATTCTCCGGGAGAATGGATGCACCTGGTTAGTTACCAGGAATACTTAGTTTGGAGCTTAGGTCCATTTTGATGTGACTGTGGGATGTGTTCCCACATGATAAGATGTAAGGGTAGAGCCATTATGACATGGGGGAAGGTTGGTCCCTCCCATGGTCAGATGTAAGGGTAGAGCCATTTTGACATGGGGGTAGTTTGGGCCCTCCCATGGTCAGATGTAAGGGCAGAGTCATTCTAACATGGGGATAGGCTGGGCCCTCCCATGGTTAGATGTAAGGGCAGATCCATTCTGACATTGGGGTAGGATGGGCCCTCCCATGTTCAGATGTAAGGGATGGGACATTCTGACATGGGGGAAGGCTAGGCCCTCCCATGGTCAAATGTGAGTGTTGGGCGTGCCATTCTAACATTGGGGCAGGCCAGGCCCTCCCATGGTTAGATATAAGTGTTGGACAAGCCTTTTTGACTGGGTCAGATATAAGTGCTGAAGAAGATGAAGACCTACTTGGAGGCTAGGCCTACAACCAACATGAGAAAGGGATGGATCTGTAGAACTTCCTATGATGAGAAGAATCAAGAGATAGCACCAATGATGATAAACTAGTGATGATCCATATTGAGTGATGATCCAGATCCAGTGATGATGATCCAGATCCTGTGATGATCCAGATCCAATGATGATGATATAGATCGAGTGATGATATAGATCCAGTGATGATGATCCAGATCTAGATGAAGATGATGAGAACTCGATGATGATCCAGATGATAGAGAGAAGAATACTTTTGCTGATAAATTTTGTCTAGAGAATACCTTCCTAGTTAAGAGGGAGTGTTGATGTATTTGTAACTTCAGAATGTATTCACTTGTATATATTATGTATTGCACCTTGATGTTTATTCTAGGAAGTGTCTGTAATGTACTTGAGTCATGTCATGCCCTGATGTTCCTATCGAGAGATTCAATAATGTAAACAAGCCATGTAAAGTCATTGTGGGTAACCCTCCTGTTGATTAAGGGTTAAATTCCCCACAGTTGTGGGGCCCTAGGGTTATTAAACTCTCCTAGAGAAGTAGGCCCTAGTGAGTTATTGTCAAGTCGAGAATTAGTATAAATAGAGTGTGAGCTTATATATTTATCACACATTCACTCACAATCAGTTGTAGCACATAACTGAGAGAGAAGAAGTTGTTGGGACAAGAAAGAGAGAGACTACTACTGTCGAGAGATTATCTTATTATTTTTTGGGTTTTTCTTTTGGTGCTAATTCTATCTCTGAGGAAGTTGCGGGGTTTTCTCCTTTATGGTTTCCCCAAGGAAAAACTTTGTGTTCATTGTATCTTATGTTTGATTGTTGTGCTTGTTATTCTCTCAGTTAAAGATCTTAAGATAATGCTAGCTTGAATGATAAAAATATAACAATAAGACTATGTACTTAGAGAGTTTCATAATATATTTACATATCTCTCTTATTAATAACCATTACATTCTGATTTAAAAATACAGATTGAAACTATACACATAATGTATAAATCGTAAGTCTAATTACATAGAAACATCGAAATAATATTATAATCTAAAAGATGAGGTTTAGGCTTGAGAGCCATGTATAGTATGGTATACATATGATTCTCTCCATGTTATAATAGATTTTATGCCTCTTGGTTTGAATCCATTTACCATCAGATTAAACAATGTTTTTGAGATAGAGTGTAAAACGAAAACCTATAGTATTATTATATTATGTCTCCAATACATTGAAGTATGTAATTAAACCACAGATGCAGTAGGATAAACAAGATTTAAAAAAATAAATAAAGTAATGACTGAGCTAGATCATTTTTAGGTAAGGGTTCTTTTCCAGAATGAAGGCAACATGGGCAGGCTCTTGTAAAATATTTAAGGATAAATACCAAATCGAGATTATTGATAGGCTGTAGCACAAGTTACAGCCTACAAACTAAACTAATAATGCCATCTGCAAGCTATTTACTTATAGAAGAAAATTATATAGCCTTAGGGCTCATTTCTTTTCAATATAACTTTGTATATTACATATAACAACTTGAATCTTTACAAACATAAAATATATGGTATTCTTCCAAGACAGAAACAAAGTGTTGGCCTTACGGTCTCTATACAAGAACAACAAGAAACTAAGTAAAAAATGCAAAAGTACCGTATCGGCTTCACCTTTACAACAAACTACAGAAGTACTTTTTAACAAACAAAATTTTACTTAACAGAAAACCCTAACATGCTATCTTTAAATAACAAATCTTAAATCCTTTTAGGAATTTTTGAAAAACAACAATATCAGTATACAGAATCTCTATGACCAGCTCATAAATCCATTATGGTAGGGTAAAGGCCTCATGGCCACATGTTTAGTTCTTTAAAATACAAACTGTAAATTCAAGTTAATATTCAAGTTTGCCAATGTAAGCACTCACGGGTATTTTTAGACTATAAAAAACATTCCCTTGATTTAGTAAAACATTAAGAATCGTTGACATTTGTTTACAACCCTTCTTCTCAATCAAGCATGGGAGGCTAAGGGCCAATGAATACACTATTTCATAACTGATTCAAAACTATGAAAAATGATGGACATAATTGATAATCCAAAATAAAGAACATCTTTTATAAACATTGCACAAAGCGGTAATGCTTTTATTAAACAAAAAAAAAATATAGTATTGCTGGTATAAACATGGCATTAAATAAATCCCTCACGGGTTCTTACAGAACTTTAACATTATAAAAATGGCATAGTTACACCGTAAATGCAAATGGCGGAGGTGGCATAGTCTAAACGGCTGCACAAAAAAGGGTTATCCCTCATAGTTTAACTACAAACAAACTCACGGTTACCAAAGATAACATTATCAACTTCATGCTTAAAAACAAAGAGAGGGATTACCCGAACGTCATAGAAAATGCAGAGTAAGCCATGTTCTTAGAACTAAGGGAAGGAAAGATTCAGGTCTTACCCGAACCGAATCCTTGTCTTCTTTACAAGCTAGTTTACATAGCGTTGCTCCATGAAGGAAAATACTACACAAGATCCATTACGGTGGTTAAACTCAGAAAAGGTTAAAATTATTATTTTTATTGAAGAAGAAGCAATCGAAATGAAGTCTCTTACCTTATGATGTAAACTAACAAGGCCATATTGAAAGCAAGAATCTCTTTCTCAGAGCCACGCAAAATGTTAGAAGGTTGTAGAGAAGAAGGAAGAAAGTGGATTATTTGAAAATATTGGCTCCTCCATACTGGAACCGCCAGTAAACTATATAAGAGACCAAACAAAAACCCAACAGCACTCCATAGAGAAAAGACCAGAAAAGACAATGCTTCTAGGACAAGTTCCCATGGTTTTTGAAATGCCATTAAACCCTTAGGGTTTTTCCTTAAACGTATTGGTATCTAGCTGGTGAAGTAAAGGCCTCCACTTGGCTTGCATGTGGAAGTAATCAATTCACTTCTCATACATATCACTTGATAAGTGCATAAGTCAACCTTCGTTGCTAATGAGAGCCTTTTTGCACTATTGTAAAGTTCCATGCAATAACATAACGTTTTTAAACCATAGCATAACATATTTTATAATTGTTTAGGAACCTTAGATACTTTTTAAATTTAATAATAGCATGGTAAGGTTTTGAAATTTTGATATATCTTAGCATGTGTTGGTGAGGATCCCTTTGGTGTAGGACCTTGCCCTCTTAGCTAGGGATCTCAAGTTTAATCATTTTCACCTACACAAGAAGAGAAACATTTATGCTTTATCCATAAAGACTATGTAAGACCTAATACTTTCCCTTCCCAGCTGATAGGTGGGGGTCAATATTTAATGACATAAACAACTCTTACAAGGAATTTTAAATGGACAATAAAAATATAAGAAGTTTACGATACTGAAATAAGACCTTCCTGTAACATATCGTAACATGAGATGTTGTGGAAAACACTAGAAAAAATCATAAACATGTAGAAATCTAGTTTAACATCACTTTGTTTCAGTTCCACCACCGATAAAAGATTAAATTAATATTTTCATATCATGGAGTTATCTTCCTAGGTTACCATTTACTTTAGTAAATTTGTTTATTGTTATTATTATGGTAAAATAGGAGGTGTCACATGTGGTATCAGAGCGAGTTTCCAAACACTAGGATTGATTGGCTCACTTGCATCAAAACAAGAAACAAATATACTGATCATATTTTACATTTATTTATGTACAGAAGTATAAAATTTGTTTTGCAGAAAAATGGAAGGTGTTGAAGCATCTGCTGAAAATGGATCTCAGCATAATAATCCAGACAACATTTATGTAGAACTGAATAATCCACCTTCAGAGTTATTACAAACAGTTAAGGAGTTAAGATATGAACTACAACTATAAAAATAGATAATGAAATAATTCTGGAACTGAATTAGATGTTATTCGACAAAATACATAATAGAGGAAAAGATAAAAGAAACATATAAGAAACTGATTATGAAACCATGTTCTACAAACATAAGGGAAAGAAAGAAAAAAAAATCTGATAGTGAATCTTCTTCAGAAGTTAATGCAAGGTCACATAAGGGAAGGTATAAATACACAAGTGACAGTAGTGAAAGTGACTATAATCCTAGGAGAAGGAAGTATAAACCATATGAAGATATTTCTAGGGAAATTAAAAATATAAATCCTCCCATGTTTAACGGAGAAGTAGTGAAAGATGAAGAATTTGAGGCTTGGATGTCAGAAAAAAGAAATATTTCTAGATTTATAACTACTCTGATAGACTAAAATCTCGGATGGCTATCTACAACCTAACGAAAAAATATAACATTTGGTGGCAAGACATAAAAACAGTAAAAAATATCAAGGAAAAGTACCTAACCTAGAGAATCTTTAAAAATTATTTTAAAAGGAAGTTTTAATCTGAACAACACTAAGAGGAAATAATTAAAGAATTCCATCAACTAAAATTGGGTTCAATGTCAATGAAATAGTTAAGTAGCAAATTTCTAAGTCTATTAAGATATGTACCTTACATAATTGATGAAAATCTTAAAATACAAAGATTTTTAAGTTGTCTGCCCACTAGCTTCAAGGATAAAATTGAGTTTTATAACCCAAAAACCCTTAAAGAGGCAATGAGAAAGGATGATTTCTATTATGAACAGGGTAAAAAGAGAGAAATTTTACATAACTTGAAGAATATGAGAACAAGTCACTTTGAATAGAAAATAAAAGGGTTTAAGTCAAATAAGAGTTTTTGGAACAATTCTCATAATTTCTCCAAGAATAACTATTAAAGAGTAGATTTTAAAAATAAAGAAACACAAAATACTACAGAACCAAAACGCATAGATACGCCTAACAATTTTGTTAAAAATAATGAACATAAGGAACATGTCAAGTGTTGGGAATTTCAAGGACCACATTATGCCAATTCACGTTCGAATAGAAAGGGGAACTTTAGCAATGTGCACACCATTCAGGAAGAGGAAACAGTTGGAAATGTGGCAATTTAAATGCCCAGAGTAAATGCAGCCTTGGAGAACTGACAGGAAGATCATCAAACTTCCATGGTGGAAGTGCAAGGTATGATACAAAACCAGATTGTTTCCATTGTGATTGATCCAGGTTCTAGTTTAAGTTATGTATCACCTAGCATAGTGGAAAAATGCAATTTATCTTTAAATAAATTTGAAAAGTCTTGGCTGGTCCAATTAGCTACCAGAACAAAAAGGAAAGTGGTTAATTATGTTGATAACTGTGATTTGCTTATGAGTCAGTTTAAAACCCAAGTCTTTTAGAATAATCAACCCATAGTTACCCATATTTGACATTAATTAAATCATTTTTGTCTTATTCCTAGATTCCTAGATTCCCTCTCTATGCTAGTTGACTTCTACATGTTCCTAGAGGTCAATAATTTCTAAACTGGGTCCTGGACCATTTTGGAATCATATTGGAAAAATATTTATCATGTCTTCTTTATTCCTGGTTCCTTAAATTGCATATCTACTTTTTCTGAAAGCTGCCTTGCTTTACTGCAGTTTTAGGCATAAAGGAAAAGCTAGTCTAGGGGAACTTACCTTGTTTTTTGACCACATCATCCTCCTTCCTTTTATCCATACAAAAGCATGAATTAGTTGTCTTTCCACCACTTATTATATTTTCCACTTTCTTTATCTAATTCACGAGGATCTTCATGGATTTGGAAACTCCTTTTTGCATCTATGGGGGATTTGACTTGTTTTAGTAAGCCTTCTCTTTGACCAATTCGAATAGAAACCTAGTGATTTTTAATATCCGATGTAATTATATATTTGAGCATCCTATTACTTCAATTTCTTGGCAAATGTACACTTATTCAATACAGGATTAAGTTATGCTCCAATTTCAGTCTCCTTTTGTGTGAATTTTGCATGTTTGATTAGCAATTTTGTGAGTGTAATTGATCTATCTCTTGGGTTCAATTTACACATGGTATCAAATAATTTTTATATAAATTTCTCTCCTTCCAAATTTGTATTGCAGGTTTGACATCCTTGACTGGGAGCACATTCTGCTGAATGAAGGGCACATGAGCCGAGATATGGACCAATCTCAAAGGATAATCTTGATTCCATTCAATCTCTTCGAATGGAAAGTTTATATGGAGATTTTGTTGAGAAATAAAGGTCCCTACAGGGTTACCATGGCTATCGAGGTAGATCCGAATGCAGCTGCAAAGAAAATCAAATGGCACAACAGAAGGGATGAGGCCTATGGTCTTTTGTGTCTAAGTATTTCAAGAGGCCTCCTATTTCATCTTGAAATACAAATGAAATGAGAGGACATATAATTGAGAATGAATTGATCTTCTTGAATCCCAGTAGATTCGAATCATTGCAACTCTATTTTACCAAGTTTAAGGCCCTTGTTTTGCAGTTAGAACAATGTGGGATTGAAAAGGAGGAGCAACTAGTTTTTACCATTCTCTCAAATCTTGGTCCTAACTATTTAGTGTTTTTTTTGACCTTCTATGCCACTAAATTGACAGCTCAAACTTGGAAAATGCCTAATCTTGTTGAGTTCATGGAATCCCTCACTCAGGAGCAAGATGAATTGGTGATGATGGGCACCATCAAACCTTCCAAACACCAATCTTTGGTTGTTGGAGATTCGAAGGTGGATTCAAAAAGCAAGAAAAAATCTAAAAATCCACCTAACCAAAAGAGAGACAAGGAAAATACTTAAGAAGAGTCCCCAGGCTCCAAGAAGAACCCCTAGAAGAAGAAGAACAAAGGAGAAATGATCAAGTGCGCATACTGCAGTAAGGGCTATCATCCTAAGAGCTCTTGTATGTAAAAGAATATAGACATGTTAACCCAAATCCTAGAGAAGAACAATGTCTCCCTTCCTAATTTATCAAAGAAGAGGGAAGGAGGATCAAATTCAGAAGACAGGGAGAGAGTACATGCCTTGGTTGCTGGAACCTCAAGCTCACCTAGCTTCATCATTGATTCTGGAGCTTCCAGACATATGGTTTCGATAAGAGATATATTTTCTTCTCCTGACATGTCGAAAGGTCCACAAATATTTTTGGGAGATAACTCTCTGATTGACAGTATGGGAAAGGGTAGGATTGATCTTGACAATGGTAATTTCAATAATGTGTTGTATGTTCCAGGTCTTGCCTCTAATCTCTTGTCAATGTATCAGATGACTCACACTGGGTATCCAAATAAATTCATCTCCTCCCCCCAATAAAGTTGAAATCATTGAGATTTCGAATGGTAAAGTCATAGCAAAAGGTGGTGTTGATCACACTTCGCAGGTATACAAGTTTTCCAATTTTCTACCTTACTCAAACCCCTCTGCTCTTTCGACTCATGCTAATGAAGCAAGCAAGCTTTGGCATGAAATATTTGGCCATATTAACTACAAGTATCTTTCTGATTTGAGTGACAAATACATGGTCATAGGGTTACCAAATATCAAGTTTTCTAAGGGAGTCTGACAAGGTTGTATCCTAAGAAAACACCCAGAGCACAAGTATGAGATAGCTAGTCATGGGAGAACCTCTGCACCTCTTGAGTTGATCCAGAGTGACATTTCTAGTCCATTCCCTCATATGTCCATGATTCAAGCCAAATATTCACTCACTTTCATAGATGACGTTTCCAGGTATTGTTGGGTTCACTTTTTAAAGCATAAGTCTGAAGTTTTTGACCTCTTCAAATTCTTTAGAGCCTTGGTTGAAAACCAATCTGGGAGGAAACTCAAGATCCCCAAATATAATAATGGTGGTGAGTATGTCAAGTCTGATTTCATCCAGTATTTCAAAGATGCAGGTATCCATATGCATCATTCTATTCCTTACACACCACAACAAAATGGTGTTGCTGAGAGAAAGAACAGATCATTGAAGGAGATGGCAACTTGCATGATGGACGCTAAAAATTTTCCACCAAATTTTTGGGCCGAGGATATAAACTGTGCATCCTATATCCATAATAGGGTGCCACATAAGCAAATTGATGGTATGAATCCTTTCGAATCTTGGAGTGGGCACAAGCCATATTTGACCCATTTTAGGATTTTTGGCTTAAAGCATTGGGATAGAATTCCAACTAAAAAGAGAAAGGATTTGAAACTCCAAAGCCAAGAGTGCCTATTTGTTGGGTATTCTAAAGATTCAAAAGGGTACAATCTGATTTACTTGAGAAAAAACAAATCTTTCACTAAAAGAAGTGTCCAGTTCGAAGAAGAGCCTTTAGCAGCAGTTGAAGTTGGAGAGTCCTCTTCACCACCACATCCATTGATTGTAAGTGAAGAGACTAATGATTTTTATGATTCTGATATGTCTGATAATGATAAATTAATTATAGATCCTAACATCCCTACAAGTCCAAAGTGGGAAGCAAGGACCATTCATGCAGCTGGGGAACTAGCTGAAAATTCTAATGAGACTAGGAGGACTAGATCTCAATTTGAGAGTGATTTTTGTGTGAAACATCCACTCTTTGCTGAGAAGTGTTATTTTATGATAGATTCTAATCCATAGAAATATGAATATTCAGCACATGATCCAATATGGAAAAAAACCATGAAAAAATAATTCAGCTCGCTCCAAAAGAACAACACATGGGAACCAGTTGATCTCCCCTCGGGGAGAAAGCTAGTGAAGTGTAAGTGGGTCTTTAAAAATAAGTTTGATGCTAATGGTTAACCTTTGAAATATCAGGAAATATTGGTATCCAAGGGATACTTTTATGTACATGGTATTGATTACAATGAGACCTTTGCACCAGTGGCAAAGATGGACTCCATAAGGCTTGCTCTAGCCATTACAGCTTCGAACCAATGAGAGGTACATCACATGGATGTAAAGTGTGCATTTCTGAATGGAGATCCGAATGAATATATTTATATGTAGAGACTAGATTTTTTTTTATCTAATCCATATTTAGTGTGGGGCTTAAATAAATCATTGTATGGGCTCAAGCAAGCCCCCAGGGCTTGGTATGCCAAGATTGATGGATTTCTGCTATCATTGAGTTTTGTTCGATGCAAGTATGATATTAATGTTTATTTGAAGTTGATTCATGGTTATTTAATGATTTATTTTCTCTATGTGTATGACCTATTGATTATAGAAATTTCAAAAAAAGAGATTGCCTTCTTAAAGGCTGCAATGAACCATGCCTTTTCTATGACAGATTTGGGATTGTTGAGCCAATTCTTGGGTCTCGAAATTTCTCAATCCCAACATGGAATAAAGTTTAATCAATAAAAGTATGCTTCATATTTTCTCATCAATTTCAGCATAAAATATTGCAAGCCAAGCAAGACTCCATTCCTTTCAGGAGTTAAGCTTGAAGAAGCAGGTTCTTCTCCTATGGTAAATAATACACTGTATAGGAAGTTGATTGGGTGTTTTCTTTATCTTACACATATTTGAACTGAATTATCATACGCAATTAGTGTGGCTTCAAGATACATGGATCAGCCTCATGAGATCCATTGGAGATCATCTAATAGGATCCTAAACTTTGTTCAGCGAACAAGGTTTGTTTAGGGAACAAGGTTTGTTAAGGGAACAAGGACTCATGGGATTTTCTACAAAGAAAAATATGACTTAGAGCTAGTTGGATTTACTGACATTGATTGGGAAGGTGACAACATATATTGAAAATATACCTCAGGATATGTGTTCATGCTTGCAGATGGACCAATCAATTGGTCAAGTAAGAAGCAGAGTGCCATAGCACTCTCATCTATAGAGGTAGAGTATAGAGGAGTTGTAAATGCAGCTACTCAATGTTTATGGTTGCAGGGGATACTTGGAGAATGTGGTTTTGAATTAGATTTTTCAATAGTCATATATTATGACCATCAAAGCACCATTCGAGTCTCCACTGATCCATTTCAAAGACAAAGAACCAAGCACATTGAGATCCATATGCACTATATCAGGGAGCTTGTGCAAGATGGCACCATTTCTCTACTCTACTGCACATCTTGAGAACAAGTAGCTGACATCTTCATCAAAGTATTATGTGAGAACACCTTGAGTAATATCAAATCACTACTAGGTATTTCTGATCATGTGGTGAAGAATGATTGATAACAAGATTTCCAAAATTTGTTTCCTGTCCATGTTTAAGGGAGGATTTTCCCACTGAGATTTTGCCTCTTTCCTTGGTTGTATGGACATGCAGTATGTAAAAGGGTGACTAAGCATTTTTGTTAGGCCCTATAATTTTCTGATATTTAATCATAATGTCAATATTAAGGGTGGGTTTTAGAATAATCAACCCATAGTTACCCATATTTGACATTAATTAAATCGTTTTTGTCTTATTCCCAGATTCCTAGATTCCCTCTCTATGCTAGTTGAATTCTACATGTTCCTAGAAGTCAATACTTACTAAAATGGGTCATGGAGTGCTTTGGAATCATCCTAGAAACATATTTAGCATGTCTACTTTATTCTTGGTTCCTTAAAGCGCATATTTTCTTTTTCTGAAAGCTGCCTTGCTTTATTGTAGTTTTAAGGCATAAAGGAAAAGATAGTCTAGGGAAACTTTCCTTGTTTTTTGACCACATCATCCTCCTTCCCTTTCTCCGTACAAAATCATGAATGATTTTTATTTCCACCACTTATTAGCTTTCCCACTTGCTTTATCTAATTCGTGAGGATCTCCATGGATTTCGAAAGTCCTTTTTGCACCTATGGGGATTTGACTTGTTTTAGTAAGCCTTCTTTTTTACCAATTCGAATAGAAACCTAGTGCTTTTGAATATATCATGTAATTATATATTTTAGCAGCCTATTACTTCATATATGTACACTTATTCAATACATGCAAGTTATGCTCCAATTTCAGTCTCCTTTTGTGTGAATTTTGCATGTTTGATTAGTTATTTTGTGAGTGTAATTGATCTATCTCTTGGGTTCAATTTTCACAAAGTCAAGTTAAATTTATTACCATTAGGATCTTATGATGTCATAATAGGTATGTATTGGCTAGAAAGACATCAAGTAATTTTAAATTGATTTTAGAAAACTTTTACTTGTTTAAATGATACATTAGAGGAAATTTTAACTCAAAATGGGCCTTTCAAACCTAATTCAAATTCCATGTCATCGTGTGTTAGCCAATGAAATTGATTAAAATTTGAAATAATGCATAGGTATTAAACAAATTTTTAATATAGATTTGGGGATAGGTATTATAAAAAAAACTATTTTGTTTGTTCATATTTTTGACATATCTCCGTGTGTTTTTACTCAAATTTAGATCGGGAGAGATCATTGGATAAGGAATCGAATTCCACATCCAACGATTACCCACTCAAAATACTTTTGATAGACCCCTCTACCGAAAACAAGAAATACTTGAAACAATGTGATGATGATGTCATCATCATGTTTTTTAGGTATTTCTTATGTTTGGGGTAGTGGGGTCTATCAAAAGTATGACGAGTGGGTACTCGTTGGATGCGGAATTTGATTCTGCATCCAACGAGATCTCTCAATCAAAATTTGAGTAAAAACACAAGGAGATATGTCGAAAATACGAACAAAAAAAATAGTTTTTTTCTTTTTTTCCTCCAAAATTAATAAATGTTATTTTAAAATTTTAACTATTATTTAATTAATTTTCTTAGGAGGCCCATTTTGAGTTGAAATTTCCTATAATGAAGGAGAAAGGATTATATTCACATGAATGCCTAGGAAAATTTCTGTTAGACAAATCTCAGCCTTATAGATGAAAAATACTGTAGGAAAAGGCTGTAAACTCTTTGCTATACACATAATAAATAATGAACAATTTGGTAAAGCAGATAAGCTAGGATTCGATGATATTCTAATCCTACAAGTTTTCTCAGATGTCTTCCTAGAAGAAATTCCAGGATTACCTCCAAAGAGAGATCTGGATTTTACAATCGAATTAGTACCAGGAGCGATACCTAATTTGAAGGCTCCTTATCAAATGAACAGATTGGAACTATACAAATTAAAATTAAAACTACAAGAAGTAATAGACAAAAACTATGTACGACCAAATGTATCCCCTTGGGGAGCACCTATCCTTTTCATTAAGAAGAAATATGGTACATTATGTTTGTGTATAGACTACCGTTAAATGAATAAAATGACAATTAAAAATAGGTCGCCTCTGCCCCGCGTCAATGATATGTTTGATCAGATACGTAGAGCGACGATATTTTCAAAAATAGACTTGAGATATGGATTTTATAAAGTAGGAATTAAAGATGAATATATCTTTAAGACTGCTTTTAGAACTAGATACACGCACTATGAGTTTGTGGTTATTCCCTTTGGGCTAACAAACGCTCTAGCAACCTTTATGTGCTTAATGAAAAATGTCGTAAGTAAATACTTAGACAAATTTGTAGTCATATTTATAGATGACATATTAATTTATTCTAAAACGAAAGAAGAACGCGACGAACACTTGTAGATAATAAATTAAGTTTTAAGCGAACATTAGCTATATGCTAAGCTCAGTAAATGTGAATTTTATAAAGATAAGATACAATATCTAGGGCACGTAATATCCAAAGAAGGAATTTCGGTAGACCCGAATAAAATAAAAGCAATAATTGATTGGCTTGTTCCAAAGGACGTAACTGACATTAGGGGATTTTTGAGGTCTAAAATTGGCCTCATAAGGGAAATAATAAAATAAGAGTTATAATAATAAAATAAAAGTTCTAAATTTTGGAGGGTAAAAATAAAAACTACTTTTTATTATCATATTTTTGGCATATCTCTTTATCGGTTCACCCAAATTTCAAGTTTGGGGACTCATTGGATGCGGAATTTAATTCCACATCCAACCCATACCCAAAATGCATACTCTTGAGGTACCCACGACACCCAAAAATGAAAATTTCAATAAAACAACGTTTTTGAATATTAAAAAACGTTTTTTATTGAAATTTTCATTTTTGGGTGCCATGGGTACATTAGAAGTATGCCATGGGTATATTAAAAAATATTTTTTATTGAAATTTTCATTTTTGGGTGCCATGGGTACATTATAAGTATGCAGTGTGGGTATGGGTTGGATGTGTAATTAAATTTCACATCCAATGAGTCCCCAAACTTGAAATTTAAACCGATAAAGAGATATGTCAAAAATATGATAAGAAAAAATAGCTTTTTTATTTTTCACTCCATTTTTTACAAATTTTACCCTTATAGTTGACATCATCATCTTGAGTCCTATTGGTTCTGATAAAGTCAATTTTAATGGTACAATTTTTATTTTGAGGCCTGTTTTGTTCCTCAAAACTCCCCTAATGTGTATGATTCTTTATGGAAATAATAGGTTTTTATAGAAAATTTATAGAAGTATTTTCAAAAATTGCAAATCCTATAGCATCATTACAGAAAAAGGGAAAGAACTTTGTCTAGGATGAAAAAAGTGAAGAAAGTTTTAATAAATTAAAAGGATTATTAACCACTGCACTCATTCTAAAAATATCATATAGAGACAAATATTTCATCGTATGCACTGATGCATGTAACGAAGGTTTATTAATCTGTCCCATTAATCTAGGGACTAAAACACAGTCTCATGAGAGATTTCAGACAATTAAGCATGAAAATGGCATAATGGTGTTGCGATAGGAGTAGTAGCTCTGTATAATCAATAAATAATGAGTAATACAATACAATGGTCATGCAAGGTGCATTAACGCCAAGACAATTCGAATACTCAAGGAGGTCATTCGAATTGAATGGACGTGTGTAGCTTAACTGAATGTCAGCCACAATTGGCACACATAGTTAACCACTAAGCTAATCAATAACTGACTCTCAACTAAGTCCTAACTGAATCAGAGTGCAATAGATGACCGAGTCTAACTGAAAGTGACTCATCACATGTAACTGCATGTCCAACAGAAGGAGGTAGCACATCCATAACTCCAAGTATCTTCGATGGATTTTACTGAAGTAAACATGTCATTAGAAATGGTTGTAGGCACATGTGTTAGCTCCAGTTTATAAATAATGAAAAAAAATAATCAATTAATGAATGGAGGCACCTTCACAACTCATCTTAACTGATTGTAACAATCAGTTAGCAATTAGGTGCATTTATGACACTCAGGTCACCCCATAAATGCTTCATGTTTGAAGGAGGAATCCAAGTTAGCCTCCCCAAATGAAGGAGAAGGATTAGTTGGCCTCCTTGACTGAAGGAGGTCATAGGTGAGCTCATGCTGATGTCATAGTGTTCTCATCTGATGCCAAGTAAGTCAATTAGACTTAGGATAGTGGGTAAATAGGCCAAAGTTGACCAAATAAGTTTGCATGAAATGCATGAAATGCTAGGGCCCTGGAAACAAAGGCCACATGTCACCCTCTACAATAATGTAACTCAAACAATGCTTAAAAGAAAATCTAAGTGAGGAAAGAGGGAAAACCCAGTGGGAAAAACCCCCCCTCAAGCTGAACATTGGAGAAGTAATTTGATCACCCTGATGAAATCACCCCCAATAGTGAACGGAGGTAATTGAAGTTATTCTCTAGAAATATCTTGGTGAATATGTCTGCAATTTTCTCATGAGTAGGGCAGTATTACAGAATGATGGTCCTGTCATGCACCAATTCCCTAATATAGTGCATGTGTATCTCTACATGCTTGGTCCTCTTCCTGGTAACTGGATCTGTGGAGATCTTAATAGCACTTTGATTGTCACAAAATAGAATAGTGGAAAAATAACTACCAAAATCAAACTCTGAAAGAATGCCTTGCAACCAAATAGCTTGGATGCAAGCATTCACCACTCCTCAGTACTCGCCCTCTGCTGAAGACAATGCAATATCGGCCCGCTTTTTTCTAGAACATAAAATGGGGACACCAAAAAACATGAATACATATATGGAAGTAGACTTCTGATCAATAGAATCTCCCTCCCAATCTGAATCTGTGTAACCAACCAACTCTAGCTCAGAGTTTGCAGCATAGTGAATGTCGTAGGTTCTGGTGCCCTGAATAAATTAAAGGATCCTCTTGGATTCCTTCCAATGAAGATCATGAGGCTGATTCATGTATATTTATACATAATTCATGGCATAACAGATATTAGGATGAGAATGTGTCAAGTAAAGAAAGCTACCAATCAGTTGGCAGTAGATTGTGCAATCCATGGGTGGAGTGTTTTTTCCTTCTTCAGGGCTAATCCCTAAAAGGAAAGGGAATGGATCAGACTTACATTCAGCCATGTTAATCTTAAGTAACATGTCTGATATGAATTTGTACTGAGTGACCTTTATCCCATCAAAATGTTGTGCAATTTCAAGCCCCAGAAATTGCTTCAAGAGCCCCAAATCGCTCATCACAAATGCATCATGGAGGGCAATTTTTATGACTATAATGGAAGAAACAGTGCTTCCAGTAATCTAGAGATAATAAACATATAAAATAATAATAATAAAATTACCATCATACTTTTTTAGATACACATTCGGATCTGATTTACACCTTTAAAAGTTTTGCGAGAGAAGGAAGGAATCCATCTTGGAATACCACTCTTTTGGAGCCTATTTTAACTCATATAGTGACTTCTTTAATTTGCAAACCAAAGATGAATTTGAAATGTATACCTCAAGCCACTTCATGTATATCTCCTCAATAGTATCTCCATGTAGAAAGGAAGAATTAACATCCATATGATGCACCTCCCAGTTCTTGGATGCCGCAATTGCCAAAACTAGGCAGATGGAGTCCATTTTTGCAACCGGTGCAAAGGTCTCATGATAGTCCACACATTGAACCTGGGAAAACCCTTTTCCTACCAGAATTGGATTATATTTGTAGTTGATTCCATAAGCATCAAAATTTTTCCAAAATACCCACTTTCATTAAACTAATTTCCTCCCCGGAGGAAGAGAAACTAGCTCCCAAGTAGCATTCTTTTGAAGAGAATTGATATCTTTGTCCATGGCAGCTAGCCATCTCAGATATTTCCGAGCATGGTAGTAAGAGTTAGGATATGAAATTATCATTAAATAACAAGTTTTTGATATAAAATGGTCATGACAAGAGAGCACAATACCTTCTCTTTGGAAATCATACCGTGTTCTTCTTGGATTATCAGGATTTCCAATGTTGTCACCGGCGGAAGAAAGTGTCTGTCTGGCCCAAGTTGGGAGATGTGTTTTCACTTCAGGTTCTAAACTTGAATTTGATGCTTTCTGGTCACTGATATCAGACATCATATGTTCCAAATCAGGTTCCAAATCACATTCAACCCCCCCAATTTCATCATCCAAATATTTAGTAGAGTAGGAAGGAAATTCAACAGTTTTCTCCTTCACTAGTTCTACCTCTTGAAGAGGCTCATTGAACCAGACACTTATTTCAATGATGATTTGTTTTGTTTTGAGATCTAGTAGCTTGAAACCATTATATTCATCAGGATATCCAATAAACAAACATTAAACACTTTGCAGTTGCAAATATTTCCTCTTATCATGCGGAATTCGGGCCCATGCAGTGGACCCAAATACTCTGAGATTCGACACATCCGGATTGTGTCCAAAGTAGGATTCAAAATGGGTATTCCATTTCATGGATGAGTGAGCCACTCTGTTTTGAATTTATACAGCATAATTCATGGCCTCAGCCCACAAATTTGCATCCAACTTCTTGGCTTCTAGCATGCAAGTGGTCATCTCCTTAAGAGACTGATTCTTTCTCTCCACTACATCGTTCTACTGGGGAGTGTAGTGGACTGAATGTTGGATCTAAATACCAATTTTGGAACATATATGCATAAAATAATTAATGATATATTCCCCTCCATTATCATATCTCAAAATTTTGATCTTTTTCCTGGATGCATTCTCAATCAGTGCTTTTAATTCAATGAATTTTTCTAAGACATCTGACTTTTTCTTGATGAAGAAGGCCCATGCATATCTAGAAAAGTCACCTATAAAAGTAAGAACATATTGAGATCCATTCAAATATGTGATGGGAATTGGTCCACTGATATCATAATGAATCAGCCCCAAAATTTTTGATGCTCGGCTTGCCTTCCCTCGATCAAACTTATACTCAGGATGCTTGCCCAAAATACATCTTTTGCAAATTCTGGTGGTAGATTTGATGATTGGGAGTCCTTCAACCATGTAATTATTCTATAATTTCTGCAAGTATTTGAAGTTTGGGTGGCCAAACCTCTCATTCCAGAGCCTCTTGGCCTCATTTCCATGAGTCAGCAAATCTGTGGGCTTTGCATCCTCCACAAAATGGGAAAACTCATAGGATTTTGTATGATGATTTACAGATCCTTTTGCCACAAGTTTCCTAGATGCAAGTTCAGTAATTTGTACATCATCATAAATTACAAGTTTCCCCTTCGAATCCTTGGGTCCTAAAGCAAAGAGGGCTTGATTACGGGAGGATCTGATGATCCCCATCTGGACAAGCTTATCATGCTCACTTGTTAGGGACTCAATGAAGGCATTGAGTGAAGGAATCTTCCATCCAGGGGTTGTGAGCTTCCCCGCATAGAATGTAGAAAGAAACAAAGAATATTCAACTCCAAGTTTTGAGAGAATGGCGAGGATGAGTTGATCATCCTCCTTCTTCACCTCACATTGCTTCAATAGAAGGACTATATGCTTGAATTTTGTAAAAAAATCATTAGGGGTCTCAAAATTGCCATGTTGAAGAGACATCAACTCGCTTTCAAGCTGATAAAAATTCAAGTCATCCTTTTTTCCATACAAGGAGTCAAGTTGGTCCCAAATCTCTTCTGGAGTCTTCAATCCCGAGAGGTGGAATAGAAGATCCTTGGAGATAGAGAGACAGAAGAAAAAGAATGCTTCATCTTTCTTATTCAAGAATCTAGCCTTGTCTATAACATGAGTAGGATATTCTTCTGTGTCCATAGTGACTAGGTAGAGTCCTCTGGCACGTAGCTATATCTCCATGTCTCATTTCCATTGATGGAAATTGAATGGATTCAAAATATCTACAAAAGAAGCCATATCAAAGTGTTGTAGCGAATGCAGTGAGCCTGTAAAACTTGAAAATCAAAATAATAAAGTCACCGTAAGGTCGAATAGCCTGCACATTTTAGGCTTTCATCACACCCAACATAATTGATCAAGCAAGCTTGATCAACAATTCCTTAACTTGGGGTATTAAGTGGTAAGCCTTTGCTTCTAGTGCAATGTTGGAATTTTGAGCTTTTGCTCAATTTTTCATGCAAGATCCATCAAAAACCATGTTTTTGAGATAATGAGCTTCCTCCCATCACAAGTTATTATAACATATTAATCTGTCATAGTAATATAGGGACTAAAACACAGTCTCATGAGAGATTTCAGACAATTAAGCATGAAAATGGCATAATGGTGCTACACTAGGAGTAGCAGCTTTGTATAATCAATAAAGAATAAGTAATACAATACAATGGTCATGCAAGGAGCATGAATTCCAAGATAATTCAAATACTCAAGGAGGTCATTCGAATTTAATGGATGTGTGTAGCTTAGCTGGATGTCAGCCACAATCAGCACTCATAGTTAACCACCAAGATAATCAATAATTGTCTCTCAATTAAGTCCTAACTGAATCGGAGTGCAATAGATGACTAAGTCTAACTCAAAGTGACTCATCACATGTAGCCGCATGTCCAACTGAAGGAGGTAGTGCATCCATAACTCCAAGTAGCTCTGATGGAGTTGACTGAAACATTTCATCAGAAGTGGTTGTAGGCACACGCGTTAGCTCAATTTCATAAATACTAACAAAAAATAATCAAATAATGAATGGAGGCAACTTCAAAACTCACCTTAATTGATTGTAACAACCAGTTAGCAATTAGGTGCATTTATGACACTCATATCACACCATAAATGCTCCCTATTTGAAGGAGGAAGCCCAGTTATCCTCCCTGAATAAAGGAGAAGGCTTAGAAGGCCTCCTTGACTGAAGGAGGGTGTGGATTAGCTCATGTTGATGTCATAGTGTGCTCATCTGATGCCAAGTAAGTCAATTAAACTTAGGATAGTTGGTAAATAGGCCAAAATGGACCAAATAAGTGTGCATATTGGGTAAATGACTCCAACAAGGTTTGTGTGGAGTACTGATATAAGATGGTCATGTTATTGTGTATGAATCGAGGAAGTTGAAAACACACAAAAATAATTACGAAACTTATGATCTAGAGCTAGATTCCATAATCTATGCTTTAAAAATGTGGCACCATCATCTAATAGGTAAAATATTTTTACTAATGTCTAATAACATAAGCCTAAAATATCTATTTAATTAACAAAATCTAAACACAAGGCAAGCTAGATGGTTATCTTTCCTTAGTGAGTATGATTTTTAAATCAAACACATTAAAGAGAAAGAAAATAAAGTGGTTGATGCCTTAAGTAGAAATGCAGTAACAAATTTTGTAGTTTCCATTAGAAGCTATAAAATCGAATTAGAGGATAAATTGGAAGAAGGAATAAAAATGGGCACATAATACCATAGTTTAAAAGAAAAATTAACTCAAAATTTATTTGAAAATATAAAAACATATTATATTTTAAATGAAAGAGGCTTAATGTTATATAAAAATAGACTTTATGTGCCTAACATACCAGAAGTTAAACTGCTGATTTTGAATGAAATACACAAAATTCTGTATTGCAGAAATACGAGGTATCAAAAGATGATAACAATGATGACCTCCACGGCCTCCATCTCCTCCACTCTGGTCTGGGTGAGACTCCCTTCTCTTCCCCTGCATTTATGGGAGGGAAAATCTCTTGAGTCTATTGGAAACGGTCTCGGGAAATTTCTTTGCAATAGTCCAGATGAGAGTATAGACCGAACCACGTTTGCAAGGATCTGTGTAGAAATGGACTTCAAAAATGGATTCCCAGCAGAAATCAATCTCCTCGGGAAGGGATACTCTTGGACCCAAAAGATCGACTACGAGAATCTCTGCTTCAGATGCAGGGTCTGCTTTAAAACAGGGCATATAGCCCGTAACTGCGAGAAATCATCCGGAAAAAGAAGATTGCCCCGAAGCCAAAGGCCCACTTGGTGGAAAGAAGCACCTCCAGAGAAGCAAGCTGAAGGGAAGACCCCGGCAACAGTCCCAGAAGAGGAATCCAAATCCGCCCCCAAAGAACTTGCTCAGGGGACAAACCTAGTAGAAATACCTCCGCCCACGTCGCCAAAGCCAACCCAGCGAGTCTCAAGCTGGGATGATATTGCCGATGCCGAAGAAACACAAGGTCATATGGAAAACCATGATCAAGGCCAAAGCAGCGAATGGCAGACCGTATCAAAAAAAAAAAAAACCTATCCAACATCGGACAGATGTAATGACACGAAGCCGAACAGGCTCGCTGAAATAGCTACCTTCAAGTAGCAATTAAGTTTGTTGCAAGTTTGCACGGTTATTGAATTACTGAGTGACATAAGCTCTCTCTTTTGATATAATGAACCCAGTGGCTTGCCACTGTTTTTAATACAAAATCTTCCAATTGTTATGGTAAAAAAAAACAATGATGATAAAAGAGTATTTTTAGCCTAATATGAAAAATGAAGTAAGTACAAAGGATACTATATTATATACATCTAGTTACAGAGACATATAAGTAAAAATAATTATATAACTGATAAATCCTAATAAGGATAAAACTTGTACAGATTTCATAAGCTAACTACATAAATCCTTAATTTAACAAAAACAGTGTTTATGATAAAACATAATTTCTTGAAATACCAAATCAATTTTATCGATAGGCTACAACACTGGTTACATGATGTAAGTCGAATTGGTATTGTTATCTGTAGATTATTACTTACAGATGTAACAAACTTAAATAATAACAACAATATATATATATATATATATATATATATATA
>LPNX010697916.1:671313-755913 GCA_001517045.1 Pseudotsuga menziesii
CAAGTATTTTGGTAATATTATTTGTGTGAGGGAATAATTATTCGCTTCAAGTGGTATCAGAGCCTCGTTGGCTAGATCCCGGCCTTTGGCCATATTTTTGGCTTTTAGCCATCACCCAGGGTTTCCCAAAAAAATAGGACCTTGTCCTTAAAAAATAAAAAAAAGGGTAGAAGTAACTCCCCCAAAAGATAGAGAGTTAAAAAAAAAGTGAAGAAAAAAGTAAAAACAAAAAAAGAACTAAAAGAACGAGCAAAAAAAAGGGAAAGAAAAAAAAAGGTTAAAAAATAAAAGATAAAAGTAAAAAGTGCATAATAATAACTATTAAAAGAAGCAAGTGGGATTTGAACCTAGGTGGGGAAGGTAACAATTACTCCTCCCAATGACCCAATCTACTTGCATTTTACAAAAGTATTGGAAAAAAATAAAAGTCAAGGACTAGACTTTGGAAGGTTATATATTATTTATATAACTTTAGTTTAAAAATAATAATAATTATTATTATTATTATTTTATTAAAAAAAATTATTTTTGGAAAAAAGAAAGGTTATTTGACCTAACAAGAAATAGTTGAAGAAATTTTGTTTCCAAAAGAGACATATTGAGAATTATTAAAGCTTTTGTATCTACCCTTCTAGAAGAAACGAAGACAAAAGTGAAGTAGAAACATAGTCACAAACAATGGCTACTACATATTTGGAATGAAGGAACAGCTACAAACAACAGTGGACGAGTTAGAACAATACAAGGCGATCAATAAAAGTCTACAAGATGAGGTTGAGACGAAAAAGTGGTTGAAGAGTGGAAAGACGATGAGAATCATCGCTTGTGGAATCAGAATCGACAACTAGAATGAACCATAAGAGATAACAAGAAAATGTTATCTAATCAGGATAACGAAATATCATGTTTAAAAATTCATAATCAAAACCTAGAAGACCAGATCAAAAAGTCAAAAAATGACAACAAATCACCATATGGATGCGATAATGAATTAGAAGAAGAAATAAAGCATCTAAACAAACTCATCATGGAAAAAGATGTTGAATTGGCGCAAGTCCAGATGAGGTTAGAAAATCAAGGAGCAGAGTTACGTCATCATAAACAACAAAAAGAAAAACTCCAGCAGCAGTATGATGACAGTAAGAAGACACATAAGTTAGAACTGACAAAAGTCAACAAGATTTTATCAAGCCATTCCGAAGAAATTTTCAGATTAGGTAATCATAACAAGACACTAGTCACAAAAATTAAGAAGTTGAAAATTAGTCGGAAGACAAAACAATCTACAGAAGACATTGAAGGGAAACTTCTAGACAAACATGAAGAAAATCGTTGTATCAGAAGGCATAATGAAGATCTTAAGGAACAACTTAAGAAGTCTGAAGATGACGAAAAATCACATGTAGAAGTGATTAAGAAGTTTCAAAATGATAACATGCAGTTAGAAAACAAGTTGGAAAAGATACAGAACGAAGCCTTAAAACCTCAAGAGACGAAAACAAAACTTTCTACTCAAATCAATGCTAAAAAAATGACACTCGTAAAAGACAATGACATTGTGAAAATTCCATATCGACACCCCAACCATAAAAACAAATATTCTAAAAAGTGGGAAATGTCGAAAGATAGCGGTATCAATTTGATCAAATCTCCTAACGATAGATCAGTATGGAATGCCAACAATCCACAACAAATCAATTTGGGATGGATTGATTCATCCACATATCGAAATTTGTGCTCAACTCTTAGTAGTTCATATCGACGCGTTTTGTCAGTTGTGACACCACAAAAGATGATGCAGAAACATTATAACGCTTTGAGGACAAAGCCTTTCTAAGGGAGTGGCAATGTAACAAACTTAAATAATAAAAACAATATATATATATATATATATATATATATATATGAATTATTAATATTAATACATATTGATATTCATAATTAATAATTAATAAATAGTTATTAGTCAACTATTCTAAAATGACGCATCCTTTCATGGATGGTATCCAAAGTGCCTTTCCAATTTATATATATACGGCACTCACTTTGTAATCTATCATCATATCTATTCTATCATCAATTTATATATTATTATGGCTTGTTTAATATTCCAAGTATTTTGGTAATATTATTTGTGTGAGGGAATAATTATTCGCTTCAATAATTATTCCCTCACACAAATAATATTACCAAAATACTTGGAATATTAAATAAGCCATAATAATATATAAATTGATGATAGAATAGATATGATGATAGATTACAAAGTTAGTGCCGTATATATATAAATTGGAAAGGCACTTTGGATACCATCCATGAAAGGATGCGTCATTTTAGAATAGTTGACTAATAACTATTTATTAATTATTAATTATGAATATCAATATGTATTAATATTAATAATTCATATATATATATATATATATATATATATATATATATTGTTGTTATTATTTAAGTTTGTTACAACAGATTTAAAACCTAGCATCCTTAGGTCTTATAAACAGAGTATGGCCTTACAGCTTCTATCAAGAAAGCAAAAAGACAAGTACAAGATCATGGCCAACATGTTATTCCTTTTCAAACTAAATTATTTTATAAATTAAGGACAAATAATGAATTGTGAAGTCAGGATTCAAATGTGAAACCCTCATGGGTCTTTACAAGTTGCCAAAACCATTGCTGGGAATAAATAATAGTATTATCTGTGATAGTGGCCTTGTGGCCCTATTGTTTTATAAACTAGAATAACATTAGAAGAGGCCTCACGACCTAAGAATTTTAATCTATCCTTTTAAGAATTTCCCCAAGGTCCCATGACCTGCTATCTATCGATTTAAGGAAAATGAATGTGTAACAAAATCAAATAATATCCAAAACTGTAAATTTAAATGCCTCACGGACTACAATCCTTAACCTTGCTATCAAATTTGAACAGTAATAACTTATATTTTTCAACTTGCTCTATGGCCCTTATCAAGAAACAAATGCAATAGGAAAAATGCCTTGTGACCACAGTACAGTTTTGCAAAAACAATGAACTGTAAAAATTAAGTTAGATACAAAACCCTCACAACATTTGCTAGAGATTGATAAAAATCAATAGCATTTTTATAAAGGCCTTACGACTCTCTTTTAAAATCATCACAAGCTGTAAAACGATAAACAATACTGTTAATCAAAATTTAGTGCAAAAATATACACAGTTGCAATGACAAATAAGTAAAACCATATTACAGTATTAATAAATAAACATGGCTTTATGCAAAGCCCTCTTGGGTTCTTGCAAAGCTAAAACCTTTACAACATCAAAACATGTAGAAGAACCGTAATAGATATACATTAAAACTTTTTTTTTATAAAAGTGGCATAGTTGCTATGACTCCACAAGAGACAAAAACCTCTTACAGTATCAAGTTCATATTATTACCAAAGGAAATTTTTTCTCTTTCACATGGACGAACACGTGCAGAGATGAAGCCCCAAAGCTATGGGGATAAACACACAACAAGACACGAAGTTTTTTCCACAGATCCATAAGTCCATAAGTCTTACCGGGTGTAAAATATTCTCGATCAATATCTAACCAAAAACCCCGTCTCAGACAGTTGTACTGGTTCTCCTGCACATGCATTATTCTAGAAGTTAAACAATAATTTTATAAACCATGTACAAAGAGATAAAAATAGTAATGGAAGTGTGGAATAAGCATTTACCTTTCTCGGTGTTCATAAATCCAACTAGAGTCACCCAAACTTCACTAGAACAAGATTTACAATCTCTACCGATGAACTGATCAATCTCGGACAGGGTCAGAGGGTATCGAAGACCAAGACTTTTGGATCCTCCATCTCTTCTCACAGACAAAAGAATAACAAATTCTAGCAGCCTAAGGCTGAGTGCAAAAATGGGATAACAACTAACACCAAACCGAACCCCATCGAAAGGATAGACGCAACCATCAAGACGCATTAAAGGGTTTTTCACCCTTTCCATGTTCCTCTAACTGGAGGTTTTAATGTGACCACATGGCCTACATGTGGATTAATTTATGTCACGTCCTTTTCTTAACACTTTCACCATCGTGGTTCCACGGTTTATGCCAACTGTCACATCATAACTAAAGACCAAATCCTTATGCATAGTTTCGCCACTATGGATTTTATATTGTATGGTATAGTCAAGGTTCATCGTATTTCTTGTGATATGTCCTATACTTAGGCTTACCCAAGGTTGATATAAAGTTTAGGAATATGGTATATGAATTGGGTAGGAGTTCACATGATAGGGATAAGATAGGGTAAATTATATAGTATGAAGGTCGATTTAAAAATTGGGTTAGGATATAGGTTATTTCCAAAACCTAGGTGGACCACTTTTCTTATATTATTTTGATGCCTGGTAGTGTAGGATTTGTTCCTTAACAAACTTAAGGGTGGTCTCATCCACCTGCACAAAGAGAAAATAATGAAGGTTCATGCATTAGTTTTAAAGACTAAGTAAGACTATGAACTTTTCCTTTAGCAGCTCATGAGTAGATCAAAACTAAAGGGACGAAAACATGTTACGACATTGCAACCAACAGAGTTTAAAAAGGAGTTTTGCCACAAAATAGTATCGACCAGAATGTTTGACGTAATGTCAACAAGTGTTGTAAAAGGAGGCATGGTAATGAAAAAAATTAAACTTAGGCATATGAGTCTTGCAGATTATAACAAAGCCATTATCATTACGACAGAGGAAGTATGAAGTATAACATCTCTTGGAATTATTTCTTAGGAATTTTAAAAGTTAAATATAGTAAATCTTTTTATTTATTTATTTATGAATTTTTAGGGGTGTTACATAATTTATATTTATTATTGTTTTTTCACATATTTACAAAAAAACATTTATAAGCACCTTCTTTTTATTTCACTATATTTAATCACATTCATTTTAAGAATTTAAACTTAAATGGAAGACTTGAGTTCACTACCTATCAATACTTATTAATAGACTACACTTTTATTTGTTTACCATTGAACAACATTTTCATGTGTAAATAGTTTAAGACGAAGATAATTTAAAAATACAATAAATATTACATTATATATTGCATAATAATTGTATAATACTAAAAACAAATTTAGGAAATGTATTTTACTAAGGTGATTATAATATGTAGCAATACAACATGTTTAAGAAATTGATATATGTATGCAAATAGCAACTAAACCTTTGTAATAGGTGATTTAATAAAAAGTTAAAAGTTCAATCTCTTATTAACAAGTCCAAAAGATTAGGATTTTGAATGACTAAAGTTATTTGTTAAAATTTATGAGGTTATAATGAATGAATGAAGTTTAAAAAAATTAGTTATTTTCTTAAATTTTTTTATAATGAATGAAGTTATTTGTTGAAATATTTTTAGTTATTTGTTAAAAGTTGCATTAAAAATAAATTAGAGTTTATTAAGGACTTTAAAAATACAGCAATTGGCTAGGTGGATATACAAATTAGTTTTAAAATCAAATTCATTGTTTATCTTATATGTTTAATTGTTATTTACAAATACGAATTCCTCTTTAGCATAATTAATTTCATTGTCTATCTTACATGTTCAAGTCCTATTTAGCATGGTCTAAAAAATCTAAAAAAATATAGATTGCGGAAGAATTTAAAGATATGTTATTTGTTAAATTTTACTACATGAAAATTATAGTTTCTTATATGGATTTTAAAAGTATATCTACTGGCAGAGTGGATATACAAATGATTATATATGTAACATACTGAAAAACTGAAAACTAAATATTTATTGTTTATCTCACGAAAACAGTATGTTAAATTTATTGTAAAGTTTATGACCAAGTGGTTCAAGGACGACTGCAATTGAAGAATTATTTATTTTAATAATTAAATAAAGTAGACACCTATCCAAGGGAGACTGTTAAATGAGTATTCACTGACCCACTAGGAGGAAAGAGCAGCTGTAGAAGGTTGGTTGACAAATGGTAGAACTAGCATTTCACTTTCTAGTTGTTGCAGGAAGCATAATCCCTAAAAATGTGGTCATGTTCCCTGAGAGGGGGGAGCTGAGCTGGTGGCTCATTTAGTTCAAAAATTGACTCAAAGACCTAAGCAATATTATATAAACCATCAAATTGAGCAGGAGGAATGCCACTCATTCTGATTTCTAAGTGAATAAACCTTGTGACTATTGCAAACTGAAAATTCAGCCACACAAGGAATTTGATGAGGGGAGAGATAAAGTGATTTGCTAAGATAAGTATGCTACCGAGTGATAAGTTGCAGCAAGTTTGCTGTGTGGTCTATATTCATAGATATTTTTCCTAGTGGTTCAGTGAAAAGGCTCAGGGTCATAAGCACATAATTATTGGCTGCTTCAGGAGAAGGTTGGGTGGAACAGTCTCCTTTGGGTGTTGTCCCCTTTTCTACATATCATCCAGGTTCAACTGTTATTTAATTTTGAATATGTATATTTATTTGAATTATGTTCAGTAAGTTTAAATGGGTTGATTGAATATGTTATGTCCTCTAGTTGTTAGAGAAACTACATTTCAATTTATTTTCTTATCTGTATTTCCTATCTGAAATGTGTTTATGAATAGATTGCTAGCTACAGAGTTTTTTTATTACTTCTAAAGAAAAGAAATATGAACACGAGTATCAATTAATATATTAAATTAGTTTTAGGGTAAAACGATACTATTCCAGTTCTTGGAACTTTAAAGTACATTTATATCAGTTCTCCTTTTTGGCATTCCTTTGGTAATATAGATCTTAAAATAACTAACAGTTATTTATCTCAATAAAGACCTTCGAAAACCCCTTACAATAACTATTACAGAAGATGTTTATAGTTGTTACAGAGATTTCCATAATATAGGTATTTAAATACAAAGAACCATAGATGTATATAGATATATTATTATAATAGACTAATAACTCGTTTTAAGAATAGAGCTCTACAATATATCTATAAATTATTTAGGGTTAGTTTATAGTAACTTCAAATTGAAACTAAATAATAACCGAACTAGTTTTCCACATAGGTTTTCCTATTTTAACGGCATTGCAATAAGTCTCTTGGCAAACTATTAATGTTAAAAATAAAACACCAAATTAGGATTATCGAGAGGCCAAAGCACTAATTACAAGCTATAGGATGAAATGGTGTTGTTACCTGCATCTATTTTTTCTCACAGAAGAAAAGTTATAACAGCCTTAAGGCTTAATTACTTTCGCTATAAATTCAGAACTTTGATCCTACAGGTAGTTGCCACACATCCTTCTCTTAAAAACGTTATGATAGTATAGAACGAACTTTTATAACTAATACAAACTGTAACAAATTGAATCGAAAAGAAGATTTAAATAACAATTATCGAGGGCAATAGGTATATACTTAAAATAAGCATTCTCATGGCATTTTATAATCCCTCACATAGTCATAACCTTAGTAAATATTTATACCGTAACCAGATATCACTCTAGATATATTATGATTTTATCTTTTCTCTTTAAATACAATTAAATAAATTGTAAAGATCAAGTTAGGTTTCAAAGACTCAATTTATACAAGCCTCATGGGAAGAACCTTTTCTATAAGCGTTAAATGAATGAAAATAAAGAAAAGGCCTCACGGATCAGTACAAATTTGCATAAAAAAAGGAATAAAAGATTCAATTCAGACATATAACCCCACCATTATAGCTAGATTTAAATCAAAATCAAAATCTTTTGAAAGAGGTCTTATGGCTCTCTTCTCCAAAGTATTCACGATGGCAAGGGCCTCCTGGCCATAATCATTTTACAAACTATAAAATGATAAGTAAGATAGATAAAAAATTATAGGGAACTTATACATAATCGCAATGATGCCGCAGTATTGGCAAGTCTAAACAAGAATGATCATCCTACTACCCTCTCCTCAAAAACATACATTATAGGGAAATTACGCCACGAACGTAATCTCTTAGGTTAACGACTATTGTAAATCATAAAACAAAACTATGAATAGTAAAACAACCCTGTAATATATAAACATTATCAATCTCTTTCAAAAATTCCTCATGGCTTCACCATTTTAATAATAAATTACAACCTGTAAACGAAATGGAGGTTTGGATAAACAAAAACAAAATGCATCATAAACGCGGAATCCAATTTGATGAACAAAACAAGGAGTTTATACAAACCCTAATAGGTCATTACAAAGATAAATTTTATATTATCAAAACCTGTAACAAAGCTATGACAATGGTTTTATAGCCCCAAAACTATTAATACACAGTAAAAGCACACAACCAAAACACAGTGTTGCAGAAAGGTGCACTGTAATCTAAATTAAGTTATGAAGCCCTCACGGGTCATACAAAACTAAAATTATTTACAATATTAAGTTAAATCAGAGATGTCAAAACAGAGATACTTCAAATATCATAAAAGTGGCAAAGTCATATGACTCCACAGAGGATGGGAAAATTTCTTTACTGTGACAATTTCATTTTATACCAAAGCAAATGTATCACTTTCACATCGATGAACCAACAGAAAGTTGAAACCGAAACGATATACACACCAAAAACCAAGTTTGGTTCCACAAATCCACCTAAGGTAAAGACATGGGTATTGCCATATTCTCATCCAGTGTTCAACCCACACCCTCATCGTAGAGAATTGTTTTGCACAAATATGTTATCCGAGGAGTTAAACCATAGTTTTCTTTTTAAAATTGTGAAAAGAGAGCAAACAAATAACGAAAATGCAGATACTGTATTTACCTTCTCGACGTTCAGAGTCACCCAATCACCATGACAATGAGGACTACATAATCCATCAAAAAATGAATCAAGCTTAGTCAGGTTCAGAGAATGTCAAGGATCAAGTTTTAGAGCTCCTCCATCTCATTTCACAGATAGAAGAAGAGGGAGACAAAACAACCGAAGGACAAATGCAATAGCGGAAAAACAACTAACAATAAACGAAACCCTATCAAAGTGATAGACGCATTCTCCAAGATGCATTAAACCCCTAGGGTTTTGCACCATGCCCTATTTTTGCTAGCTGGAGTTTTTATTTCCATCACATGGTCCGAAAGGGAACGAATTTATTTCTTGTCCTTTAGATTTTTCCATCACTGTCAAGTCAACCATCGTATCTGTGTAAAGGCCAAGTACCTTGTATAGTTATCCATGAATGATTATGTAGTGCAAATTATAACTCATAGTATAGAGTTCCAAACTCACATACAAATCATTCCCACTATTGGAGTCCTATGCTTATGGTACATCGATTCTTGCTTGCCAATATATATTAACCTGCATGATATTGTTTAGGCATTTAGTAGGTGGTTTGGTTAGGAAGTTTATTTTTGATAAAATAGAAATGGTATATGAATATAAAAACTAGGTTAAGGTTTATATTGTTTTCCCAAAGCAATCAAACTACCTTTTCTTTTCCACTTGTGGCTTTATATCTTAGACTTTGTTCTTTAGCATTGTTTGTCAGGGTGATCTCACCCACCTGCACAAAGGTAAAAACAAAGGTTCATGCATTATTTGTAAATACTAAGTAAGACCATGACATATCCCTTTCACAGCTCAAGAGTAGAACCAAACTAAAGGCAACGACAAACCATTTTATGACAACTACTTTCAACAGAGTCTTTTAAAGTAGATAGTTTGTCACAAAATAGTGTCAACTGGAATGCATGATGAAATTTTGAAAACAACTCACAAAGTAAAGAGTGCTACTGGTAAAAACTAACATAGGCACATAAACCTTGTAGTTTTTGATAAAGCCATTATTTTCATGACACAAGAATCATGAAGTATAACATCTCTCGAGAATATTTCCTAGGAACTTTTAAAGTTACATGTAGTAAATAAATATTTTATTTATTTATGTTATCACTCTAGGAAACTCCTCTAGGTTGCAGCTCGAGGATGCCTGGTAACTTAAATGTTTTTATGGTTTTTCTAAATGGATCAAGTCATATGACCTAAATTACCTCACATGCTCAAGACATTTATAAAACTTAATCAAAAGATAAGGCTTCTAACTACCAATGTTCATAGGTTTGATAATAGGGTGAACAGGTGGAGAACTTACTATTCTGGAAGATTCATATATAAAGCAATTACATATAAATGGCTAATCATAACAAGGAAAAGTACTTGTAATTCAACTCATCAACATACAGATAGGATGACAGCTATTAGATATTGGATAACATGAATAAAACCGAATCAGACATTCAAGCACAAGCACAGAACAAAAAAGATATGGAAGCTGAACATATAGTAACAAAAGAGCTTATATTAGGTCATGAATAACATGAGAATCTTGGTAATGATCATGGTCTACAGCTCCCCGAAGTCAAACCCTTCATTCAAAATAAGTCTTAGGAATTATAGCCTTTACAAAAATATTCAGGTCCTAAAAATTTGGATCTGATTTACTAAAAATAGATAAAATAAAGGTCTTTTGCAAAATTAGGTCAAAACCCCTAATTTAAGTACTAGTCTATCTAAATCTAACACTTTCTCACTCATTGAACTCTTTGATGACTGCAGTGAGTACTGAAGTAGATTTGTAACCTATCCTTTGATATATAAGCCACTGTTGGTCAAAAATAGGTAGGGTTTGTGACCCATTTCTCCTTGATCGCACCCTCAAAACTAGAACAGACCCCCTCCACTAGTTTTTTTTTATCAATTTCGAGCTTAATCATTCACCCCTGAGGTGTTTGTACCCATGAAAACTAGTTTTGTGTGTAAACATATCATTATTCCCCCTTTTGCACTTTCGATGGTTCAGGAAGTAGTATCTTCGGTCGGTTAGCTACCGAAAGCTCTGCTTTTGGTGGATAACGAACAACTACTGTGTTTTCCTAAGCCACTAAAAGCTCTATTTTCTACAAAATTTAATTATCCTTTAGATCAATCTTCTACAGCTTTTACCTTTGTCTTTATGGTAATTCTTCCATTTGCCTAGGGTTTGACTGAGTAGTAGCATCATGAGTTGCCTCAGGATCCTAAAAGCTTGATGTTGCCTCTGCTAGGGTTTCTAGGGAAAAGTGAGTCTGAGATCTAGGGTTTGAGTTGGAATTATTCACCTGCATCCTCAAACATCTGATCATCATGTAAAGCCTGGTGTTGTCCTTCATAAACCTCAGATTCCTTTTTTGCAGCAAAAAATACATACCTTTCATTTCTAGCAGGGAATTATTCAATTGAGTTTTTTTCTTGGTTAACACTGCCTTAGTTATTTTTATCTCCCTCTCTCTAAAACTTCTAGTTCATATACTCGTCTCAACAATTGTTTGACTCTTTGTGACCTAGGCTTGCTGAAGGAATCCTTTTCCACTGGTTCACCCTGTTCTTCTTTTGGTGTGGGTGATGGAAACTCTTCATTTTCGGCTGCAACCTACTCTGTTAGGTCAACTTCTTCCTCCCTTTCTTCTTCTGAGTATAAGTAAGGTAAGTTCAAAATATTTCCACTTTGTGTTGGGGCCTCCTTATCCTTTCCACTAAAGTCTAGGTTTATTTTAGCTTGGTTGGTTTTAGAAGTGGGATAAGGATGATCCATTGTTACTGGTGAGATAGCCCTCCTCTTCCTTTTTCCACTCATGGGGGTGGTGTATTTATTTGAAGGTGACTTTCCTTTATCTTCTGGCTATAGGCCTATTTCAAAATCATTCCAGAATAAAAAAATATGCCTATGCTATATTTATCCTTTGCAGGAATTCTTGAACTATGAGTTGTATCAAGCCATGGTGAGATAACCTTCCTACCATTTTAGTGGGCTCAGCATTGACTTGATGGGCCTTCTACGTTAATCTCTTATGGAGGTAGAAGGGTAGGTTTAAAGGGATTATTCATGTAAAATGGTTCATCAATTTGAAGTGATATATCATCACCCTGTTATACCTGCCTTCACAGGTTATATACACCAAGATTGCTTTCAATAATTGCTACCACCTCTCCTCTAGCCAGGTGGATGGAACATTTTTCTTCCATACTACATCTCTGTGTTCAGGTTTTAAATATGATCTAAACTCCACATTTTTAGTAATGGTGGTCTTAAACCATTTCTCCCTGGTTCTTGGGAGTTCTGTCACTTCTACAATTAGGGTTTCATCCACTCAGAAATCTTCCTTTCCTATCAACGCCTTGCAGCCATCAAAATAAAGGGAAAATTATTTTTACGCTTGATGGTGTGAACCCTGGATCTTCTCATAGAACCTGTAATAGCCTACATCTTTGAAGAATTGGTAGACTTCTGAATGTGATTCCAGGTAGCTGATGTCCCCTAGTTCCTTTTTGAGAGCAGGTACTCCTCCCTTTTTTCATCTATGGGTTGTGCTTCTTTGTACCTGCAAAAACCAAAATTCAAACTCTATAAAGGAATTTAGCTCGTTGGTTTCAAGGATGGCCTTGAGCAGTAAGGTTGCATGTAGAGAATGGGAAGTGTACTGAAGACATGGTGCTGATTTTTAGGGTTTAACTACTCGATTGGTACTTGAGTAAGATGATGATGGATTCTGGTGATAACCTCGAGATAGCCTGCCTAGTAATCATTTCCAACTGGGACTTGATGCTTCGTAGAGGTTTTACTATGATCATGGGACAGATGGAGGGAATATTAGGGTTTTGATTTCCATCAGTTATTTTAGATAACTAACGAACTTTTAGCCACCGGGTCTTTTCGGTAGTTTAAAGTGATAGATTTGACATGCCTCATGCTAATGATTTTGATTTTGATGGACAAATAACCATTTTATTTTTTTGCCCTTTTCGATGGTTAAGAGAATTTAGGGTTTAATTCACAAGTTACCAAAAGAAGGGACTTTCGGTGGCTAATGAACTGTTGGTCCGTTCGCCTAAGCCATCGAAAGTTTCCTTTCCAAAAATCTATTTAATTATCTTTCGTCGGTTAATGTATTCCTGGACCCACTTGCTAAGCTACTGAAATCTAGGTCTTTCAGTGGCTAATGAACTGTTGGTGAGTTTTCCTAAGCCACTGAAAGTTTCCTTTCCAAAAACGTATTTAATTAGCTTTTGGTGGTTAATATCTTCCTGGACCCACTTGCTAAGCTGCCGAAAGCTGGGCCTTTTGGTGGCTAATGAACTGTTGGTGAGTTCTCCTAACCCATCGAAAGTTCCCTTTATAAAATACGTGATCAACAGGCTTTCTGTGGTTAATGTGGTCTTGAGTTGAAACTGTTAGCTGCCGAAAGCTGGGATTTTCAGTTGCTAATAAACTGTTGGAAATTTCTCCTAAGCCACCAAAAGATAAAACTTTCAAATTTCTTGAAAAACAAAGCACCAGATATTCCAACTTTGTTAGTCACCCAAACATCTTTCATAATATGACCTGAAATCTTCCTTACTATCAAAAAATAAATTGTTTGAGTGGACTTATTGAAAATTGATTTATTTAGGAGATAACATCTAGATCCTACTCGGGGATGGGAACCTCCCTGTGAGGTCTTAAGAACCCTAGACCAAAATTCCAATTTTGAAAAAAGAAGAAGATATAAACCTATCTTCTACTGTTCATTGGGCATGGAGTTTATTTTGTAAGAAAAAACAAACTACTAACTAATATTTTACAATAACAAGGCCTTAAAGCCCCAGATAAAATAGATTTTCATAAATCACCCATTTACTGGGCCATCAAACACCTCCTCTCCTTCCATATTTTGCAATTTGAAGTTGTTTTTCTGCTGCGCTTGAGCTATCACAAAAGAGCCTATCCACAGAGAGTCAAACTTTCCATGCTTTCCCTTGTATTTCGTGACAGTATCCCACTTGAGGACCCATTCTCCAACCTGACAGTTGTCCAATTTTTCCCATTTGTCAAAAATAATCTTGATCTTCTATTGACGAGCTTCTGACCTTTCCATCACTTGTTCCATGACTTGCTGCAACTCCACCAAATCAAGCATCCTCCTCACCATGTCATTTGGTTCATCGTGTTCCTCCCGAAATAATTTTGCAACTGGTAGAATTAGCTAAATGGGAAAAATGGCCTCAGTACCATAAACCAACTTGAAAGGAGAAGTCCCTATGGATCTCTTGTCAGCCACTCTATCAGCCCATAGAGCAAAATTTAGTTTAGAATCCTATCTTTTCTGATTAGTCTCCAATAGTTTTATGTTGATCTTGACTAGGATTTTATTGGATGACTCAGCAAGGCCATTACTTTGAGGGTAATAGGAAGGGGAATGCACTAGCTGAATGCCCATTGACTCACACATGTTAACCAATGCCAAAGATTTGTAAGCTGGTGCATTATCAGTCACTAGCCTTATTGGGTATCCAAAACTGATAAAGATGTTCCCATAAAAAAACCTCATGATGACCTAGTGAGTGGCATTCCTTGTAGGTACTGCCTCTATCCACTTGGTGAAATATTCTATGGCTACTAGGATCCATTTGTGCTGACCACTGGATGAAGGATTAATTTCACCTATGAAATCAAGACCCCGCTGCTGAAAAGGACCATTCACTACAATAGGTCTAAAGGGAAAGGATCTAAGTTGCTACTTCCCTATGAATCTTTGGCACTTGTCACAGGCTCTCACAAAGGTACACACATCAGAGAAGAGAACAGTCCAATAGTACCCTTCCCTCATAATCTTGTGGGATGTAGTATTCCAGTAATGATAGCCTCCACATTTTCTTGAATGAAACTGATGCATGACCTGAACTAACTCTTCTTTATCTAAGCATATCAACAAAACACCAGACAGATCTTTCCAATACAACAGTTTATCAATTACACAAAATTTAATTGATTTAAGTTTAAGATCCCGTGCCTGATTTAGAGTGAGTCCAAGGGGAAATTCTAACTCTTGCAGAAAATGAATAATACCTGAGTACCACTCACATGAGGACAAGTTGTCAGCTACTTGTTGACTATCATTCTGCTCTTGAACTGCCTCTGCTGTTGCTCCTCCTGTTTTTTCTACTATTATCTCTATCTGTAGGTTAGCTAAAGTTATACCAATAAAATTCATTCCCAAAAGATCACAATTTTCTTTAGCCATGATTTTAGCTAGACCTTGGCCTTTCACTAACTTAGTGGGATTTACTTCTATGTCAAACTAAATAATCTTGGCAATCCATTTATCTCTCTTTCCATCCATGTCAGGTTGAGTTAATACATCCTTTACAGTAGCTAAAGGGACATAGGCAAGGACCTCGGCATGTAGAATGTAAACACTTAAGGATTTCAATGACTTGATGAGAGCATAAGCCTACTTTTAAATGGGATCATATTTTAATTCAGCATCCCTCAATGTCTTGCTGAAAAAGGCAATAGGGTGATCAAGGCATTCATCATCTTTTTGTAACAGCACAACTACCACTGTGTCATAGGATGCAAAGGAGAAAATGCAGAAACCCTTGGTATAAATTGGACTAATCAGAGTGGGAGCTTCCATGATAGCATTCTTGATGTCTTCAAAAGAGATTCTTTCTTTCTCTGTTCCTTCGATTTCATCCTCCTTTATTAACATAGAGGTTATGTGTTTTAATAGCTCAGAAAATTTTGGGATAAACCTCCTGACAAAATTTATCTTACCCAAAAATGACTGAATATCTCTTTTTGACCTAGGTATGGACAACTTCTGAATTGCTTCAACTCAAATAGGATCAATCTTCACACCTTCAGCTGAGACTATGTGACCTAGGAGTTTTCCCTCACTGAGTGCAAATTGAGACTTCTTCGGGTTCAGTGATATCCCAAATTTTCTACATTTCAGAAATACCCTCCTCAAGTGCTGCAAATGTTCTTCATGGCTATGGGATTAAATAGCGAGGTCATCAAGGTATATGAGAAAAAATTTGTCTTTCAATCCTAAAACATATAGGTCCATGTCTCTCTGAAAATTGTCCCCAGCATTCATCAGCCCAAATGGAATTTTGGCATACATGAAGGTGCCCCAGGGAGTGGTAAACGCATTTTTTTCTTGGTCATCAGGGTGCACAGCAACTTGGTTGTATCCAAAGAAACCATCCAGGAATGACATGAAACTATCCCCTGAGACTCTTTGCAACAGGTGTTCCATCTTGGGTAGTGGATATTTATCTTTCATGGAGCATTTGTTCAGGTTTCTAAAATCTACAGATAACCCAATCTCCTAAATCTTCTTCCTTACCACCACTAAATTTTCAATCCATTTGGAATACCTGAGGGGAATTATGATTTTGGATTTAAGGAGCTTTTGGATTTCTTTTTCAATCACAGACAGTAGGAGAGGACTGATGGATCTAATCTTTTGCTTGAAATGGACAGTGTCCTTCTCCAAGGGAATCCTGTGTTGGATGATACTAGTGTCCTAGGTTTTCAGGTTACTGTATTCCCAAGAAAATATATCAGCAAACTTTTTCATCAGACTACAAATTTTTTACCTCTGATCAGCAGTCAACTCAGTGGAAATATTTATTAGTTTTGGATGACTTTGGCTACCTATGTTTTTCTCTTGGACAGTAGGATCTTTCTCCTTATTGGCAGGTTTAAAAGGGACATCATTATGATCAAATAGCTCTTCCAGGGGTATCAGACCCCGAGGTATATAATTTCTAGGTAACTGAACAATGTTCAGATAACCTACTTTATCCTTTAACTTGGGCTTTGGGGTTCTTCCATATTTAGGTTTTCTTGATCAATATGCATATCATAGAATTCATCTACTACATTGAGGAATTTACTAAGCTCATCATCATTCCCAAAAACCTTCCAAAATTTTACATTGTCAAGTAGGGATGGCCTGTACTTGACTTGGATATCATAGCTCAGCTTATGAGGTAAAGGGGGAACAAACAGACTTGCAGAGAGAGCAAGGGAATCATCCAGATGATTCATAGCCCTAGGTACATATGAGAGTTCAAAAAACATGAAGGATTCCTTAATTTTCCATACCTCATCTCTGTATGCCTTCAATCTGACATTATTTGCATGAAAAGTATTGTTCACCTACTGTATGATGAGATATGCATCTCTCCAGAGATCTTTATGCACATGATTCCCATTTATTTAGCATCCTTCACTCCCAGTAGCAACGCCTCATATTCTCCTATGTTGTTAGTAGTCTTAAAATCCATCTTATAAGACAAATGTATAGTCTCTTTTGAAGGAGTAATCAGGACTATCCCTGCTCTTGCTGAGGCTTGAGTACGGGCCCCATCAAAAAACATGCTCCATACATAGGTGGTTACCTCCTCAAGTGGCTAATAGGTAGGCTTTGTAAGCTGTATGGATGTGGTCTAGGAATCATCTATCTGCGGGATGCATGCCCCAAAGTCTGTGTCTACTATATATATTGGATGGTTTATAGATTTTTTGGCATTACTTATGATATAGGTGAACTGGTTCTCTCTGTAGAGTCTCTTGGTCTCCTCTCCAAACATTTGAATTGTAGCATATGTAAGGTCCATCTGAAGGGTATCACCCAGCCTTTTACTCCATGAGCGAGACAAAAGGAGGCCAAACTTAGGTGGGATATCAGCTACCACTATGTCCATCACTATACTTTTTGAAGGTAGATGGGAGAGGTTTATGACAAGGTCTTTGATAATACCTAGGAATTTGACCTTCCTGGAGTCAAATGAGAACAAATCATGGTAGGGTATTGTAATGTTGAGGCCAAGCTCATCCATCACATCTTTTGGCATTAGGTTATGGAAATCTCCTAAGTCCAGCAAACAATTATGAAGGATTTTATCATGGATATTCAGAGATATGTAGAAAGGTGGGAAAGACTCATCCAACTCTTCAATCATAGGGCCTAGGATTACTATGGGCTTATCATCTTGCAAGTTCACAAAGTCAACATGTAGGGGAGTTCTTGGCTGAAGGGATATCAGTATGGATGCCTTGAAGGCCTCATTCTTCATTAGTTCTATCAAGGGAAAAGGGATTTTTAACTTCTGAATTTCTGACTCAAGATTGAAAGCATAGGACAATTTGTCAGAAGTTCTTACCTCTTGTGGTGTGGCTTTGAGCTGAATAGGATCATGAGCTGATGGTTGTAATTGCCTTTGCTATTGTTTTGGAGGAACAATCATCTTCTTTGTAGTAGCAGCAATCTTCGTAGCCTGAGGAGCAGGCTGCTTTGTAGAGGAAGGAGTCTTCTTCATAGGAGCAACAGTTCTAGATCTCAAATTATACCCTTCCTGATCATCTTCCTGATAGAAAGATTCTTCCATGATCTGTTCATTCATGAGGGATTCCTCATAGTCTGCCTGTGTCAGAAAATAGAGATCTACTTCATCCTCCATATAGTTGATATTGTCTTCTTCCTCTCCTTCTTCCTGAGTGAATTCCGGTTCTTCTTCTAGTACATCATTCTGAAAATGAGCTCTAATCCTTTGATCCTCAACTTGATTCCTATCCCTTTGAAGGATCTGAGCTGGTGGGTTGTTTATTCTGTAAGGGACAAAATTAGGGTTTCTGTTAGCAAAATCATTTGGCCCTTTACCCCTCACAGGTATTTTCCCTCAGTCTTTTAGTCTAGACATTTCAGCTATCATACTGTCTAACATTTTGGCCATTTTTTCCATCTTGTTCTCTGATGAAGAAGCCCCTAGAGGATCTAAGGGTTGCTTCTTTCTGTCAATTTTGCCTTTAACCTTCTGAGATGCAACGATATTGGATTCCAGTTCAAGGGAAGCATCTTGCATGAGTGATAGAGAATCTAATCTTCTTTCTCTAAGAAGAAGACAAAATTCTAAATCAAAGGCATTGGCATAGGTGATTTTTGCTGAAGTGTCAGTTGGCTTGATCTCAGCAGGGATCTTGTTGAACATCTTGTTAAATATTTTGGTGAAGTTAGAAATAGACTCACCATTCTCTCTCTTCAGGTTGCTAAACTCAGTGATATAGTAGAGGTGGTCTCTTCTCTCCCCCCAATGCTTCATAAATATGTCATCTAGGGCTTCAATTCCTGCTATTGATCCAACAAGAAACTCTTTGAACCATTTCCTAGCCTGACCATCTAGGCTTTGCACAAAAACCCTAGTCCACACTTCCTCTCGTTCAATGTTTATAATCTTAGCATAGCTGTTGTAACATCCCGGTTTTGACCCCATTGCATTAGATGTATATGATGATGTATATATTGTAAATGATCATGGTGTGGAGCTAAAGGCCAAGGCCCCACCGTTGATCGGTTATTCTATGTTTTGGATTTAAATTTGTCACCGATGGTATATCGGGGCATGCGGCATATATTATGTTTGCCATCATGTAATTATGCATCTATAATTAAAATGAACACAACCAGCTGCGATCCACGGGGACTTCACTTAGTGAACCTCTCACATAGCACGTGCGATCGTAGGATATTAAAGAATACCCTTAATTTCAAGAGATATTGACCCAAACTCTTTTTTTTGAAACCCCCTCCCAATACTTAAAACCTCCTCCCCACCCCTTTTTATACCTCAATCCTAATAAACCACCCTACCCACCCTCACCTTAAACCCTTCATCCCCCCAATACCTACAATACATTGGTTCGATTTTTGATAATTTTAAAACCCACAATATGAACTAACGTGATAGGATATTGGTCAACAAGTGAAGCCCCCGTGCTGCGATCACGGAAACTAAAATGAGAAAGGGGCATGATTTTCACAAGGATAAGGATGTGGTGGAATTTGTCAAACCTTGGGCCAGTGAGGGAAAATACCCATGTGTCTTCTTCCCTTGTTTTATTCCAACCACTTTCATAAAGAATGGCTGCTGGTGGTTGAGGAAGTTATGGTCTTTGGGATTGGGGTGGAAAGACTGTCAGTCCTCACCCACACACACACTCCACCACGGTTGACTTCACTATGGCCAGGAAAAACCACTGCGATCACTCACGTAGGGATTCCACTCTTTCCACGATGGGCTGAACGCTCACGCACTTCCAATTCGCATCCTCTCTATTGTTGTTCACCCACGTGCCCAGGAAGAGTTGTTCGTCTTCATGCAGGGACCATAATCTATCCATTATCCTCACGCATATGTATTCTTCTGTTTTGGGCTCACACAACAAGCTGGGAGTTGTGCATTTTCATCCACGGTTTTCCCTGTGAAGGGCCATTCACATTTTCAGTCATGTGTATGTTTTTCCTTACTAGTTCATGGCCTATACATATGTTTTCCTCTGTCCAGCTGTGAACTTGGTTATTCCTTTCCATCCTTGGACTGTGTAATTCCCTTGGTTCCTTCATTGTTCAGATTGGGTCTCCGTTTTTCCCCACGTGGTTGGATTATTTTTCCCTGGTCTTCTTTACATTTTGGGGAACTGTTGAAAATTCACTTGAGAGTCATTTTGGCCACAATAGGGCCAAGAATGACTCAGGAATTGTCTTCCTTGGCTTAAGCTGTATCAGCTGATTGATTTCCTGAGTGCAATGGTTGGTCTTCGGACTATGTAGGAAGTAGGGATGGGGGCTTAGTTTTTCTTGATAAACCTAGTGACTGGAAACCACACAGACAGAGCTAGAGGGCTATCCTTCTTCTCCATCACCCCTGAATAGCACTGGAAGAGAATGCAGGGCCTGAGGGACTGTGTAGCAGAGAAAGGAATGATTCCTTGTGTTGGGTGTGGGTGGGTGTCTTAGAGGTCAGGCTAGTTCTAGTGTAGGTGTTCTTGGCTCGGTAATGAGCTCACCAGCTTAGCATTAAGCCTTTCCCAACTCCTGGATGGCCTGATAAACCCAACTGTGTTGGCTTGGCTATGTTTTGTATATCCTTGGCTATGTGTAATCCTGCTAGTTCCCTTATTCCTTGGAGAATCATGCCCAGCTCGAGGGTGGTAGCGCTGCTGAGAGATTAAGGAGCACACTGGCCTATGGTTGGGTGGAACGTTGCAGTGACGTAGCTGGCTGCATATTGAGTTCATCATAAGATAAGTGCTCTTGTCCATTTTTACTTCCGCAACCATGTTTTCTGTTAATGTAAATGATGAACATGTTAAATGAATGCTTGTGTGAGTGCATGCTGATTTCGCTGTGCATGATAAATAATTGTAGCTGTGTATGATAAACAATGGCAATTGTGCATTTTTACTTCAAAGCACTTCCTTTCAGTATTCTGTTTTAGCAGTTTTATGAATTCAGCATGTTCATGGGGCTTTTAGTCTGCATGGTTAATGCCATGGGTCGCGTCCTCTTCGCTGGTCGGAGGCACGGGGACGTGACAGCTGTAGAAGGCCTCTAAGTGTTCTTCAGCTATGAAATCTACAATAAATTTAGGCATGTATTTGATATAATCTCTAGTAGGAATAGCAGAGAGGGCGTTAGGAAAATTCAGAGCGACATACCTAGCTAAAAGGATCCTTTCCATTTTGGTTAGAGGGGAAGCCATGTTGTAAATGGGTATGGAAAGGGTAGAAGAATATTCTACTGGTATGGATAGTAGCTGAGAGAGTGTTTGTTGTAAATTCATCTTAGTGGAGTCTCCAGGGATGGAATCTACATAAGCAGCAGTGCTTGAAGATTCCTCTACCCTAAAATTTTCTGATTCAATTAAAATTCCTGAGAATTATATGTTTTAGCAAAAGGAGATTGAAATGGAGGTTTATTTGATATAACAGTAGAAATACCTCTTGAAATACCTGATGTGGCTTCCCTTGCAGCTCTGGAGGTCTGTCTGAGTGAATCCCTAGCTCTTCTTAGAATCTCTTATGGATCTGAAATAGGTATTACTAGTGGCCCTTGAGGGTTTTCTCTAGTACTTGGTCTTCTTGAAGCCACCTTATTCCAATGGAGTAGCCAGATAGATGATTAAATCCATAATAGTGTCTAGAATTTTTCCATCATCAAAGTAGGATCTATGTCGTCTCCCAAGGAATCTAAGCTTCAATCTCCTATCCCCGGAAATGGCGTCAATTTATTATCACTCCAGGAAACTCCTCTGGGTTGCAAATCAAGGATGCCTGGTAACTTAAATGTTTTTATGGTTTTTCTAAATGGATCAAGTCAGATGACCTAAAGGACCTCACATTCTCAAGACATGCATAAAACTCAATCAAAAGATAAGGCTTCTAACTACCAATGTTCAGAGGGTTGATAATAGGGTGAACAAGTGGAGAACTTACTATGCTGGAAGATTCATATATAAAGCAATTACATATAAATGGCTAATCATAACAGGGAAAAGTACCTGCAATTCAACTCATAAACATACAGATAGGATGATGGCTATCAGATATTGGATAACATGAATAAACCTGAATCAGACATTCAAGAACAACCATAGAATAGAAAAGATATGGAAGCTGAACATATAATAGCAAAATAGCTTATAATAGGTCATGAATAACATGAAAATATTTGTAATGATAATGGTATATAGGTCCTTGAATTCGAACCCTTCCTTCAACATAAGTCTTAGGCTTTATAGCCTTTACAAAAATATTTAGATCCTAAAAAATTTGGATTTGATTTACTAAAAATAGATAAAATAAATGTTTTTTGCAAAATTACGTCAAAACCCTAATTTAAGTACTAGTCTATCTAACTCTAACACTTGTTCACTCATTGAACTATTTCATGACTGCAATGAGTATTGAAGTAGAGCTGTAACCTATCCTCTAATAGATAAGCCACTGTTGGTAAAAAATAGGTAGGGTTTGTGACCCATTTCTCCTTGATCGCACCCTTAAAACTGGAATAGACCCCCTCCACTAGTGTTTTTTTTATCAATTTTGAGCTTAATCATTCACCCCTAAGGTGTTTGTACCCATCAAAACTGGTTCTATGTGTAAACATATCATTCTTCCCCCTTTTGTGCTTTCGGTGGTTAAGGAAGCAGAACCCTGGGTCTGTTAGCTGTCGAAAGCTCTGCTTTTGGTGGCTAATGAACAGTTGCTGCATTCTCCTAAGCCACTGAAATCTCTATTTTCTGCAAAATTTTATTGCCTTTAGAACAATCTTCTACATCTTTTACCTCTATCTTTCTGGTAATTCTTCCATTTTTCTAGGGTCTGACTGAGTAGTAGCATCATGAGCTGCCTCAAGATCCTGAAAGCTTGATGCTGCCTCTGCTAGGGTTTCTCAGGAAAAGCAATCCTAAGAGATAGGGTTTGAGTTGGAATTCTTCACCTGTAGCCTCAAAAGTCTGATCATCCTATAAATTCTGGTTTTGTCCTTCATAAACCTCATATTCCTTTTTTGCAGCAAAAAATACATACCTTTCGTTTCTAGCAGGGAATTATTCAATTGAGTGTTTTTCTTGGTTAACACTACATTAGTTATTTTTATCTCTCTCTCTAAAACTTCCAGTTCATATACTTGTCTCAACAACTAGTTGACTTTTCGTGACCTAGGCTTGCTGGAGGAAGCCTTTTCCACTGGTTCACCCTAGTCTTGTTTTGGTGTGGGTGATGGAAACTCTTGATTTTCGGCTGCAACCTACTCGGTTAGGTCAACATCTTCCTCCCTTTCTATTCTGAGTTAGAGTAAGGTAAGTTTAGAATATTTCCACTTTTTTGGGGGACCCCCTTCTCCTTTCAAATGAAGTCTAGGTTTCTTTTAGCTTATTTAGTTTTAGAAGTGGGAGAAGGATGATCCACTGTTACTGGTGAGACAACCCTCCTCTTCCTTTTTCCACTCCTCGGGTGGTGGATTTCTTTGAAGGTGACTTTCCTTTATCTTCTGGCTATAGGCCTATTTCAAACTCATTCCAGAATAAAAAAATATGCCCATGCTATATTTCTCCTTTGCAGCAATTCTTGAACTATGAGTTGTATCAGGCCATGGTGAGATAACCTTCCTACGATTTTAGTGGGCTGGGCCTTGACCTGATGGGACATCTTAGTCAAGCTATTATGGAGGTAGAAGGGTAGGTTTAAAGGGATTCTTCTTGTAAAATGGTTCATTAATTTGAAGTGATATATCATTACCCTATTAGAACTGCCTTCATAGGTTATATACATGTTGGCTACTTTGGGTAGACCCGGGTTTCCTTTAATGTACCAACAAAACCCCTAGCTCACTGTCCCTTTCAGCGACGGACTGCAAAACGGCCTGAAGTCTCACCCGAAGTGATCTTGGATGGGTTGGTTGAGGACTCAAGTGTCCTCAGTCATGTTCTGTAGCATCTTGGTGGTCGTGCGACTCTTCTTAGTCAGCGGGATATCTCTGCGATGGTGACCTCTCTTACTAGCTGGTCCTGGGAGGGAGCGATCTCTTATTGCATCACCGATGCTGGTGCGATGCACAAACTATCTCCTCTACTCATCTTTTATGCAGCGATATCTCACACCGCGGTTCCTCCTGCAGTGCGATATCGCCTTTGTTGACTGTGATATCCTTTACGGTAGGGATACAATATGACTCTCACAGTCCAATGGCTGCTCTCATAGTATAATAGTTAAGCTAACAGCCTCACTTAGAATCCTACAGTCTAATATACTTAACATCAACTATGCTCAACTTGCTAAACTAATGTGCAGAAATCACTTAACAATGTAACTGCAACTAATGCGCATCAAGTACTGAGAACTCGTATACAGAATACTTAATAGGTTCAACTCATAGTAATCTTCCATGCTACTGTAACTAAAGATAGCATACATTTACTCATTCATTAAGTGGTAGTAAGATTCATGTAATGAATAACAGATAACAGATAACAGATAAATAAAGCACAATCACATGAATAGTCGCACAACACACTGATTTTACGTGGTTCACCTCCAGGGGGGAAGTTATGTCCACGGGAACTGGTTTTTATATTATATCTTGAGAGAGTAAACACAGTTCCACTGCAACCTGATATGCAGCTTGAGATCTTTTGGGAAACTCCACGCACACCGCCAAGAGCCCTTCTCTCTTAGATCTTATTTCTTATATTTCCTTCTCTTACAATATACTCTCTCTCTCTCTCTCTCTCTCTCTCTCTCTCTCTCTCTCTCTCTCCCGACGAATTGTTCAATCCCTATGGATTGCTACATACATGCTCTTAGAGCCAGCTACTGGTTATAGTAATATAACTACTGACTGAATAACAGAACCAGAGCTTAACTCTTACAATACTGAGACACTAGAGACACTTAGCTAGCTAAATGACTCGGTAGGCTAACTGTCTAACTGTCCAAATAGCTACCCAAATGTCTAACCTTTTACAGTACAAAATACATCCTTGTATAGGCGGGCCGAAGGTCTTGCCATTACAACACTGTGGGCCTGTCCCAACAGTAACCCCAAAAACCCTAACTGTGAAAGTCGGCCTATCTGTACTTGAACTGCTGCCTTCCGTCACACCACAGCTTTCTGCAGTCTTCCACGCATCTCGACGTTGCTCGTGGGTATGGGCGCCGCTTCCTCGGTCACTCCGCTTCTGTCCTTCGTCTTCAATGCCTCAGCCCGTTGCTCCTTTTTCTTTATGAGGGTAGCTGATCCCTCCTGTCTTCGCCGCTGCCTTAAGTGTAGTGGTTGAGCTCTCTCTTCTCAGCCGCTCGGGTACTGTTCTTCTTTGACATCCTTGTCCCGATGTAGCAGCTTTTCCTGTAGCTGCGGGACCCTGCTCCAACAGTCCCATAACACTTACTTGTGGCTCATCCCTGAGCCACTAACAGCTGGATTCTCCTACTGTAGCTTCTCCTTGGCTTCCTGCGAAGTCCTTGCAAATCTCACGCGAAGTCCTTCGACTTCGTTGTTCATAGCTTCAACACACTCGTGTGCCGTTTCAAGCATATCTTGAATAATGCTACAGTCTTCTGTATATCTAGTTCATAGGTCTCTCTTACCTTTCCTTCCCTTATTGTCATGCTCTCATTCTCGTTGCTTGCAAGACCTTCCATCCATCTGCTCATCACAAGGATTCAAATCCCTGGTATCACGAGAACTCCTCTCTAGCTGGATTTAGAACTCACATCCCAAAGAAGATATAAATCTGTATCTTCTAGAATTCTGACACATTTCACTCGGTCTAGATCCTTCCATATGAAAATTATACAAAGCATGGATTCCATTCCGAGAACAAACCTTTGTCTGTATTATGAATTTCTTCTTGTTGGTTTGTTTTCCCCTTTCACTTTTCTTCTCAGCGAATCGCTCCATGTTTTCATGCTGCCTTGGTCTTCATATTTTCGTTTCTTTGCCTCTGCAATCTCTTGTTCTTCTCTTAGGGGATGAGATAGGTCATCTTTCTTCTCCTGTTGCCATATTTTTCTCATTTTTACTTTCTTCCTGGCTGGAGATTTATTTTCATCATTCTTCTGTTCTGCTTTCTTATCTTCAGTGATCGGCTCATCTTTCTGCTTCTCTATAGTAAAGACTTTGATGATATCTTCTACATCTTGCGCTTGAATCCTCATCCTTAGCAGTTGTCTGACCTGTGATGTACCTAATTTCACAACCCTCGTTGGTGTCGTCATAGCAAACCTGAGGCCGCCACGCTGGAATCGCTGCACAATCTCCTCTAAAGGCTCCGTCTCGGACAGAGACCACTCGGTGCAATACTCTGAACTGGCAATGGCTACGAAATTGGGGTAAACTAGCACTCTGTAACTGGGTTATCTCTTCACAGGGAAAACTCTTTAAATTTCTCTTTAACTAACAGAAATCACAAAAATAACCCTTTTGTATGAATGATCTCCGAATTTATAATGAAGGTGATAGTCTCTGCAGTAATGGTCATCTAGGCTAGAACCGTCGGTGGTATTAATTGCATGGACAAGACAATACCTGTCATTTCTATATTCATTAATTGCTAAAATACGATCAAATTTCCCTCAAAACGTGTGTGCAGGCATTGGTCACGTCGAAGATTTAGCAAATCTGGAAAAATCATTATACTGTTGCCAAATCGTATACCGGTCATTTTTTCATTAGCTGCTTGTCAGAAGGTGAAGTGACTCGCCCCCTGTCTCTTTTCAAAATGGTCTACGTGGCATGGGGAACATCGCATTGCTGCGATTTCCACCGCATCGTCTCAACCCAAAGTTTCGGTATGAACTCCACAAGCGTCCTATGACTTGCGCAACATAATTTTTCTGATGTGATTCCTCATACTCGAATTTTTTTTTATTGTGTAGACTCATTCCCGGTGCGATGCCTCCTTTTAACTACACTGGAAATTTGCACTTCATTAACTCTCTATCCTTGCTGGGTATGTGATGGTTCTTCTATGCAACTCGGTCTCAGTGTACCGGTTCCTTGGAACTGTGTCTAAAGTGTGAATGAATAGGTGAACCCATTCATCCTCTGGAATTTCTAACCAATTCTGTGCACAAATATGAATATGTGACCTAGGGTCACTTTCTCCTGTATATTTCTACTGTAAGGGTTCCTTGTCGTTAGAGAACCTAATCGCCGTCAATCTCTTAAGTTCATCCCATGATGTGATATGTTCTTTATGTGCATGCCACCATCTTGCAGGTGTGACTTTTACTGTAAGGTCCATAGTTGTCAACCTCTGCTCCTGAGGAATTTCCTGCTCAAACTGCTGTAAGAAGTAATTGACATCCGCTAAGCCATGAAGTGACGGAATATCAATAATTTATGCGCTGATCCATCGTAGTGACTTAGTCATAAACGCACATCTGTGCGCTAAGACTTTGTAAAGTCTGTCCTGCCAGTTTTCTAGACCAACCTCCGAATCTGATGTGCATGAGCTGTCGCATCGCCAATTCATATTTCCTTCTACAGTCGGATTGATGTAATCACTCTGATTAGCTGTTGTTATAGCAGATTTCACCACACTAGGTGAATCACACATTCTATGGCCTTCCCCTGTCTCGCTCCAGACTCATTAGCCCCTATGGACCACTTTTTGTCTTTTGATGTGTCCTTGATCATCCATAAATACATAAGAAAAGTGATATACGTGGCTTTTACCCCGATAACCACGTACATACACGGATATTCCCCCTATAGTTGCGTACATCGGGATGTGTGCATAATCCAAATCCTTTTGGAGTGTTCCTTGACTTGGATCCGACTCATATGACTCCTAGCCTTCCATATGCCTCGAGATCACACGGATTTGACGTTTCAGTATCCCTTTGAAAAGCTATATAAGGAACCCATTGAGACATTGAAAGCATAAGAGAGAATTGAGAGTAACGAAACTATAGTCCATTGTTGCCAGAACTTAAGCTTGAGTCTGCATCCCTTTGTCGCTTGGAGCACTGTTGTGTTCTTCCCAATCGTGCCTTTTGCTAGTGAGCTTGCTATCTGAGTGATGGAGGATTGAGGTGTTGGAGGCCCAAGTGGGGGATTCAGTTTCTCCGGTTCGCAGACGTGCCGTCAGAGGTTTTCTGTATCTTGTAATCTCTGATTCATATTAATAGAAATATCTTTTCCTGTCCAGTAATGTGTATTTGAATGAATATTGTATCCATTGGAAGTATGCGACTTTTTTGGCCAGAAGTCACGTACATACGCAGCTGTTCTTTATACAGTCACGTACATCCTCCCTTTTGGTGAGTTTGATGTTGTGGGAAGTGCTGGGTGGGTTGTGAGTGTGGTTGGGTCTTCCATGGGTCTGATGTTGTCTGTTGGATGCTTCTTTTGTGACCAAAGACAGCTTTTTCATTGATTTTTCTTTGAAAGTAGTTTTAGTCATTTTTCCTTTTTTTTTTGCCATTAGTGCATTACTCTTTTTGTCTTGGTGTCTTGCTGGGCTTGTCTTTTATACTTGTTGCAGATACTGAGAGTTTTAGATGAATTTTATTGCATTTTCATTCTTTTATATTGAAAAATACAAAGTAGTTGCACTCTTAGTTACATCATAGATATGGATTTGAGGAGGTACTTGCATTGGATTGCTTGGATGAGAGTTGTGTTTAGGCTTTCATATAGGAAGGATTGCATTGGCATTCAGAAAGGAATATATATTTATGCATCTCATGTAGTGGCATACCCTATTTTTCATTTGACAAAGATTGCACTTAGCATTGTTTGTTATGGTGTGCACTTTTATTTCACTGCTGAGTCTTCATATCACTAGTTGCATGGCCATTTCCCTTTGAGTAATTACAACCAACTAAAATCAACGCTAATTAAAATGAATTACACTCTTTTCTTTTCTAGGGTGCACCAACAAGCTTAGGTTTTAGGATCTTGGAATAGTTCATTGTAAGTCAATTCTCCAAGATCACTAAACAACAACATCTAGGTGTCTATCCAGGGAGTGTGTGAAATCCTTGGTATAACCATCGTTCTCAGGATCCTCCTCTCAAACGGGAGTTAAGCACGAGGCAGTGTGAGTGGTTATTGATTGGGATAACCCCTAGTAATAACTGAGTAGCACCGGAGATATTTCCAATATTGTATTCGTATCTGGGGGCTCTTTCGAGAGTTTCGGGCTTTGCTACCCTGCCCATACGGTCAATCCTGCCTGCGACTGTCCGCCTGAGCTTTGATTATATTGAGGTGACCTTAGTGACCTTACCTAGGATATCGAGGGGGTACTTGTAGAGGTTATTCTGCAGGTGTCCCGGCCAGGTTGGGGTCGGATAGCACAGTCGCTTTACGCGTTGAAGCTGAGGGCCACTATAATTGGTTACGTACCTCCTCTTGTAGTGTATGGGAGTTTTGAGCCTCTCCTAGGCAGGACATACCTGCTGCATTCGGGAGCTCACATATCCTCCCGTTGGTTTGCTTGTATTTTGGCTGTAGATTTTCATAGGAGTGTTCTCTTTGTGCGTTAGTTGGCCTTTGGGATTGCGGTTACTTGAGTATATTTATTCTCTCTTGAGTTTGGGTCCTTTTATTTTTGGCATGCCTGATATCCTATTACTCGTCTTGTTCCTAGTATGGACCCTGGTGTCAGACTTGGGGGCATCACAGCCCCTTGCCATGCTCATTGATTTGGGAATGGTCATATTTCATCCTCTACTCCATTTGTGGAGGATTTTTATTCCCTTTGCTCGGTCTTTACACCAGTGGTCACCCTCATGGGGGTGGTAGTGGATGTGTGAACGTTGGGTCTATACCTTAGTTTCCTTTTTATGTCTCATCGTTCACCGCATTGTTTCCTTTGGGAGCGGTTGTCATTATCCTTCCTCCCTTTATCCTATAGTGTGGATTCTTTATTGACTATTTTGGGTTGTTTTGGACTAATATGGTTGTCATGTAGGGTCCAATTTTTGTACACTCTCTTCGAGGTTTTGACCCGTTTGTGCCTGTCTCAGGTATTATGTCTGAAATGGCATATAGGTTAGGATTTCACATCCGCTTGCACTTATGCATTGCCTTATGACCGTTCCATCTTAACCTTAGGTACGAACCCATTCCATGGTATCACAGAACCTTCATGCTGCTGTTAGAAGTGGTACTATGTGAATGGTAGAGATTTCCTGTACATGGGTGTCCTAGTTAACTCCCTTTTGCATTTGGTGCCCATGCTGTGAGTCCTCTCTTAGGTCTAGGAGTCCGTTGTATAGTATTGCCATGAAATTTCGCAAGAGCATACTCCTATTGATCTTATGCTGGCCTGTTCCCTTCGGACTCCCCCTATGTCAAGTTGTGAATGCATTATCATGAGCTTTGCCTGCCTTATTGAGCTTTATGCTGGCTTCCCTGACATTGCGTTTCAGCCATATAGCCCGATCTTGTCTCATGTCTAGCCATGCAGAGCCTTTCTTTATATCCTTCGCAGCTTGATTCCCTTTTTACCGGGAGGGGATTTTCCCCTGAGTGTCGATATCCTACACATGTATCCTTGCATTGAGCATAGGTATGTTCCACTGCTTGGAACTAGTTTGTTTTCCCTAAATGACACTCGTCTCCTCCTAGTTTGTAACTATAAAGCTAGTTTATTCTTTTTTCATTCTTTTCAAACAACTGAAAAAGTCCAAAAAAAATAAAAAAACCAAAAAGCCGGACAAGAAAAGATATTATATTTGGCAGCTGTCGAGTCATGTCGCCTTCGAACAGAGCACTGTATATCACATCCATTGGTTGGGTTATAGTTTGACTTAGGAGCTGTACTCGTTTATCTGAGTTTATCTCCACCGACTGGTTAAGCTTCCAGTCCCTATGGAGCCTCTATTGATGCCTCCTGCGTCATAGAGATGTCCCAGTTTGTATATCGAGTCTATGCTACCTTCATTCAGTACCATACGCCGTTATGCTCTTGTTCAAAGGAAGTTGAAACCTGTGTCGGCCATTCCTCAGTTATCTTAACTTTGCATGTCGGCCATTCCCGGTATAGTTATTGGTTCATGCACCTTATGATCGAGTCCTTCCACATTATACAGCTTTGCTGAGTACCTCGTGTTGGATGATGGGGGATGCCCTAATGCCCTCCTTCTAGCAGATTTCATCCCATCGACTTCAGATCATTTATTCTGGGATTGGAATCTAGAGTCATTTTGAGTGCCTTGAGACTTGCAGTGATTAGTGGCAGGTTCTCTCGCCATCGACAGTTTTGGGAATACATCAATGTCCCCTGATCGATGGATTCTCTCAAGTGTTCGACCTCAACACATTTATTCACAATTGTTAGTTTGCACTCTAGTACCTTGATTCCCATTTTCATTATCGGTGGGTGATCTCGCGTCTATTAACAATATACATCAATGACCGGTAATAAGACGATGGACTACTATGTTCAACCTCGACACCTCTATTCACATAGTAGGACATGTACTCATAGCGGTGTGTGTAGAATACCTTCCAGATTGGTGGCATCCATTATATGCTACCTCCTTGATCGTGCCAGTGTTCATGAGATTTCAGCTCTCGTGATTTGTTCCAGTATATGTCAGACATTTCCAGTCACTATGGAGATCTTGATCTATTGTATATCTTCAGCCTTTTTGGAGATCATGGTCCTTTGTATATTTTCATCATGGAGATTCTGATCTATGTATATTGTACGTGGCAATGACCACATATGTGATATCATGTTTCATGCCTATTCATGGCCATTGTACTCTTATGTATCCGGGACTGCTATATGTATTTATAGTTATATGCAGAGTTGTATTGTGGTATTATGTTGATTAGGTGGCTGTTCTTCCATTTGGGTACCTTCATCACTCCACTTATGGGATGGAATTATAATGTATTTCAGCCATCGTATAACCCCTCTGATCTCATACATTAGGGGCATCTGTTATAGCGGATTTCACCACACTAGGTGAATCACACATTGTATGGCCTTCCCCTGTCCCGCTGCAGACTCATTAGCCCATATGGACCACTTTTTGTCTTTTGATGTGTCCTTGATCATCCCTAAATACATAAGAAAAGTGATATACACGGCTTTTACCCCGATAACCGTGTACACACACGGATATTCCCCCTATAGTCGTGTACATCGGGATGTGTGCATAATCCAAATCCTTTTGGAGCGTTCCTTGACTTGGATCCGACTCATATGACTCTTGGCCTTCCATATGCCTCAAGATCGCACGGATTCGACCTTTCAGTATCCCTTTGAAAATATATATAAGGAACCCATTGAGACATTGAAAGCATAAGAGAGAATTGAGAGTAACAAAACTATAGTCCATTGTTTCCAGAACTTAAGCTTGAGTCTGCATCCCTTTGTTCCTTGGAGCACTGTTGTGTTCTTCCCAAGCTTGCTATCTAAGTGATGGAGGATTGAGGTGGTGGAGGCCCAAGTGGGGTATTCAGTTTCTCCAGTTCGCAGACGTGCCATCAGAGGTTGTCTCTATCTTGTAATATCTGATTCATATTAATAGAAATATCTTTTCCTGTCCAGTAATGTGTATTTTAATGAATATTGTATCCATTGGAATATGTCAAATGCTTTTACATTATTGATTATATCTGCTAGAATAGATCTAACACCGTGATATATAGTATGCTTGTATTGTTTACTTGTTGTTGAAGAAGTATTCTATCAATTCAAGCGGAAGATTGGAAAGCTCAACGGGGATCTACTTCAACCATCCAAAATAAGGTACGAGGTTCGATCCTTTAGTGTTAGACATTTTATTTCTATTGCATATTGGGAAAGATTGATTTCTGGAGTCTAGATGTCTGTTGTGGTACCCCAAGCCATAGGAATTTCTCTCCGTAACAGCTGTCATCTGATAGAGGCTTTCCATGTTACGCACCTCTTCCTCTGCTCAGATAGGTTCAATATAGCGAGGACCCTGGAAAGGATCCAACGGTGCGATGACCTGGATCTGACTATCCTCAAAGGTCAGTTGTCTTTTCTTTAAATTGATAACAGCCATGTTATCGATTTCCCAATCAATACCTAGTAGAGCTAGATATGGTATACTATCGCCAATGATCTCTATAACTTCAAAGTCTACAAAGTTACGGACTCTGTCGATATAAACTGGTACCTGTGGTAATCGACCTAGTGGTGATACCCGCTGCTTATTGGCTAGTCGCAGATGGATAGGCGATCTGGCTAACTTAGGGCTACCCATCTGTTCCCATGTCTGCATAGTCAGAACATTTACCTCTGATCCTAAGTCTAGGATTACCTCATCCATTTCAAATTCTCCAACTTGTGCTGTGAGTCTCATCTCTCTTCCTGTTCTAGTATGGCCCATAATATTATGAATAGTACACTGCGCACTGCTCACGGAAGAAGATGGCTGACACTGATCTATGATGTGTTGTATCTCTCCAATATATTTTTCATTTCTAACGAGTTTCAAGCAACTCCGTAGGAAGGATTGTACACTTCCTGTCGACTCGTCCTCTTTGCATCTTCCCGATGTGGTAGCCTGCGATGTCTGCATAGGACTAACGCCACAATGTGTTTGCTACTGCAATATGTCCCTGCACGATGGTACCTGCGATCCTGATGATGTAGGGTCATCGAAGAAATTTTTAGCTTCCTGGAATGTTTCTTTGTTCTTCTGCAGGTCAAGTGGTGTTAATTTAGTAGTGGCTTTGCGCACCCACTATGGACCTCTGTTCTTTTCTGCATCCTGTGATGTCGGACTAGTAGAAGCACCACTGCGAGTCACAATGTTGACTCTTGGTTCTGGCTCTTTCTACTCAGCAGTGATAAGCTGGATGTTCTAGTGTACTGCTGGTTTAGGATCGCTGATCTTGGCTATCAAGGTCGGACACTCTTCTATAGTGTGATCGTAGGACTTGCAACAGTTACATGCCGTAGTAGGGTTCTGACAATCCCTAGCATAATGTCCTACAATTCCATAGTTGTAACAAGTAATAGGTCCATGGCCACGGCCAAAGCATTCACCATGGCCAAAGCCTCCTCCACGACCTCATCCTCTGAATCCTCCTCCATGGCCATCATGAGCCGGTTCATGCTATGGTCCTGCTGCTGGACCTGGTGTTTCTGTCTGGACTCTATACAAGTCATGCTTTCTCTCGATCATGAGATCATAAGCTCGATAGTTATGTTCATCATGGCCTACTGACTTGCAAAAGTTACAATATAAGTTCTTAGGGGTCTGTACATATTTCTGAAGTAAAGGGCATTCCAGTGGTCGATGTCCTCTTGTTCTACAGAGTTCACACCACGGCCCTTGAGTCTGTAATAAGGGGTTAGGAGCCCCACTTGATAAATACTCAACAAATACTGGACGGTTATCCTTAGTATGTCCATGTGCTTTACACTTGGTACACCATAGCTCTTGTGTGATCTCTTTCCCTTTCTTAATCTCATGCATCTGTAATGTGAGATTAGCTAACTGGTTTTGTAGGTTTGTCATACCTGTACTAGTCTCAGCTAGAGGTGAGGCCTCTAGTTTCATTGCCATTTCCAACGCTTCATCCTGCGTATGGAGTCTCTGTTGCATTAATGGAATTTTGATGTGCAGGAGTAATGCTGCGATAAACCATTCCTTATGCTGGTCCGGCGCATACTCAAAGCTGACTTGGTCTATGAGGGCTTTGAATTTCTGATCAAAGTCCCATACTGAATCTGTAGGTAACTGTTTAATCTCTTTGAGCTCTGTGATGCACTGTGACTCAGACTTAGGTTTCTTAAATTGTTTAATCATGGCAGTCCTGACTTGTACGAGCGTTCTACCCGGGTGCTGTGGTATACTTCATATACCATGTTAAGGCTCTGTCTCTAAGTGTAGTGACCAACTGGACAAGTTTAATATGATCATCCTGAATTCCTTTAATTGTCCATACGGCTTCACATAAGAACCAATGATGTTTCAGGTCTTCTTCCCCTGTACCCTTAAAGGTAGGTAGTTTCATGTAATCCCCCATTCTGTTTCTATGTGGTGGATTCTAGTTTTCTGTATTACTACCACTCGGCGGTGTAGGTGTAGGTGATGTAGCGGTAGTATGTACTGTATGTGAACTGCTAGATGTATTTCCTGCGGGATTATTCTGAGTCCCGGTTGCTTTCTGTGGGGTATAAGGGTGGTAAGGGATACCCTCTACTGTTCTCTCTATATTACTTGGACTCTGTTCTCTAGTAGTGTCTGAACTGTTTTCAAAAAGAGAAGATCTGAAATCTACTTTATATTTCTTACCACTACGTTTACATCCAATTTCATCAAAGTCACTTTCAAACTCTTGTGACATTACTCTTATTTACTTATTCATCTGAGACTATATCCATTACTCATTTTTCATGTAATAACATCTTAATGGACAAGTTTAAAGAACTTAGGTACTTACCGCGATATCCCTTGAAGAAGTACCTTTCTGCTTCGCTGAAGCTCTTTCTTTGATCGACTGCAAACTCTGTAACGAAGCCTTCCAACAAACTTGCAAGCCAGAAGTCTATTGTCCACGAAATGGGATTATCAACGCTTTTCACAGTCTGAATCAGCTCCGGTGTCCAGACAATGTTTCTTTTCTTCTTGAATATATTTTGATCAGTCAACTTTGATAACCAGTCGTACAACTCATTTCCATAGGTCGCAAAAAAATCGTATGTATATCGGTGAAGATATGTTTTTGTAACCAGTCCTCTGTACTCAGTCTAGGACTCTTGTTTTATTTTTTAGCATATTATTTCTCCTTATAATCAACCCAATGGTTAAGTTCTTCTTTAGTGGGATGCCAACAGAAGATTAGCTCATCAGTTTGTTCAAAACCAGCAATGGAACCATTTGTTGGCTACTCTGGGCAAACCCGGGTTTCCTTTAATGTCCCAACAAAACCCCTAGCTTACTGGCCCTTTCGGCGACAGACCGCAGAACGGCCTGAAGTCTCACCCGAAGTGATCTCGGATGGGTTGGTTGAGGACTCAAGTGTCCTCAGTCAGGTTTTGTAGCATCCTGGTGGTCGCGCGACTCTTCTTAGTCAGCGGGATCTCTCTGCGATGGTGACCTCTCTTACTCGCTGGTCCTAGGAGGGAGCGATCTCTTATCACATCGCCGATGCTGGTGCGATGCACAAACTATCTCCTCTACTCAGCTCTTATGCAGCGATACCTCACACCGCGGTTCCTCCTGCAGTGCGATATCACCTTTCTTGACTGTGATATCCTTTACCGTAGGGCTACAATATGACTCTCACGGTCCAATGGCTGCTCTCATATTATAATAGTTAAGCTAACATCCTCACTTAGACTCCTACAGTCTAATATACTTAACATCAACTATGCTCAACTTGCTAAACTAATGTGCAGAAATCACTTAACAATGTAACTGCAACTAATGCGCATCAAGTACTGAGAACTTGTATACAGAATACTTAATAGGTTCAACTCATAGTAATCTTCCACGCTACTGTAACTAAAGATAGCATACATTTACTCATTCATTAACTGGTAGTAAGATTCATGTAATGAATAACAGATAACAGATAAATAAAGTACAATCACATGAATAGTCACACAACACACTGATTTTACGTGGTTCACCTCCAGGGGGGAAGTTACATCCACAGAAACTATTTTTTATATTATATCTTGAGAGAGTAAACATAGTTCCGCTGCAACCTGATATGCAGCTTGAGATCTTCTGGGAAACTCCACGCACACCACCAAGAGCCCTTCTCTCTTAGATCACGTTTCTTATATTGCCTTCTCTTACAATATACTCTTCTTCTCTCTCTCTCTCTCTCTCTCTCTCTCTCTCTCTCTCTCTCAATCCCTGCGAATTGTTCAATCCCTGTGGATTGTTACATACATGCTCTTAGAGCCAGCTACTGGTTATAGTAAGATAACTACTGACTGAATAACAGAACCAGAGCTTAACTCTTACAATACTGAGACACTAGAGACACTTAGCTAGCTAAATGACTCAGAAGGCTAACTGTCTAACTATCCAAACAGCTACCCAAATGTCTAACCTTTTACAATAAAAAATACATCCTTATATAGGCGGCCCGAAGGTCTCACCATTACAACACTGTGGGCCTGTCCCAACAGTAACCCCAAAAACACTAATTGTGAAAGTCGGCCTATCTGTACTTGAACTATCGCTTTCCGTCACACCACGGATTTCTGCAGTCTTCCATGCTTCCCGACGCTAATTGTGGGTATGAGTGCCGCTTCCTCGGTCACTCCGCTTTTGTCCTTCATCTTCAATGCCTCGGCCCGTTCCTCCTTTTCCTTTATGAGGGTAGTTGAGCCCTCTTGTCTTCGTCGATGCCTTAAGTGGAGTGGTTGAGCTCTCTCTTCTCGGCCGCTTGGGTACTGTTCTTCTTTGACTTCCTTGTCCCGATGTAGCAGCTTTTCCTATAGCTGCGGGACCCTGCTCCAATAATACACCAATATTGCTTTCAATAATTGTTGTCACCTCTCCTCTAGCCAGGTGGATGGAACACTTTTCTTCCATAATACATCTTTTTGTTCAAGTTTTAAATATGATATGAACTCCACATTTTTAGTAATGGTGGTCTTAAACCATTTCTTTCCAGTTCTTGGGAGTTATGTCACTTCTGCAATTAGGGTTTCATCCACTAGGAACATCCTTCCTTTCCTATCAGCGTCTTGGAGCCATCAAAAGAAAGGGAAAATGCTTTTGCCACTTACTGGTGTGAACCCCATTAGAGGAAATTTGGGGTCTAAAATGGGAATTATAATAAAATGTGCCAAAATAAGTTTTTGTGAGTTGGAATTCAAGAACCAATAGAATTTCAATAAAATAAGTCAACCATAATGGTTGAATTGACATATTTGTCATTGAAAAAACTACTTTTTTTGTTCGTATTTTCGAGATATCTCATTGTGTTTTTACTCAAATTTCGATCGGGAGAGCTCGTTGGACGTGGAATTTGATTCCGCATCAAACGAGTACCCACACTGCATACTTTTGATGGACCCCGCTACCCCAAAAACAAGAAATACCTGAAAAAACGTGGTGATGATGTCATCATCATGTTTTTTCAGGTATTTCTTGTTTTTGGGGTAGCGGGGTCTGTCAAAAGTATGCAGTGTGGGTACTCGTTGGATGCGGAATCAAATTATGCATCCAACGAGCTCTCCCGATCGAAATTTGAGTAAAAACACAAGGAGATATGTCGAAAATACGAACACAAAAAGTAGTTTTTATCTTTCTTCCTCCAAAATTAATCAATATTATTTTATTATTTTAACTATTATTTTATTATTTTCCTTAGGAGTCCCAATTTAGACCCCAAAATTCCTCTAATGTAGATCTTGTCATAGAACCTGTAACAGCCTACATCTTTGAATAATTGGCAGTCTTCTGGATGTGATTCCAGGTAGCTGATGTCCCCTAGTTCTTAACTAAGAGCAGGTCCTCCTCCCTTTTTCATCTCTGGGCTATGCTTGTTTGTACCTACACAAACCAAAATTCAAACTCTGTGAAGGAATTTAGCTCGTTGGTTTCATGGATGGCCTTGAGCAGTAAGGGCGCATCTAGAGAATGTGGAGTGTACTGAATACATGGTGTTGATTTTGAGGGTTTAACTACTCGATTGGTACTTGAGTAAGATGATGATGGATTATGGTGATAACCTCGAGATATCTAGCCTAGTAATCATTTCCAACTTGTACTTGATTCTTTGTAGATGTTTTATTGGGGTCGTGGGATAGATGGAGAACAGATTAGGGTTTTGATTTCCATTAGTCATTTCATATAAATAATGACCTTTTAGCCACCGATTTACGGTTTACTGTAGTCCCCCGGTCTTTTTGGTGGTTTAAAGTGCTAGATTATGACATTTTTCATGCTGACGAGTTTGATTTTGATGGACAGATAACGGTTTTCCTTTTTTGGCCTTTTCGGTGGTTAAGATAATCTAGGATTTAATTTGCAAGCTACCTAAAGAGGGTCCTTTTGGTGGTTAATGAACTATTGGTCCGTTCTCCTAAGCCACTGAAATTTTCCTTTCCAAAAATATATTCAATTAGATTTCGGTGGTTAATGTCTTCCTAGACCCACTTGCTAAGCTATCGAAAGCTGGGCCTTTCGGTGGCTAATGAACCATTGGTGAGTTCGCTTAAGCCACCGAAAGTTTCCTTTCCAAAAATGTATTTAATTATATTTCGGTGGTTAATGTCTACCTAGAACCACTTGCTAAGCTGCCGAAATCTAGGCCTTTCGATGGCTAATGAAATGTTGGTGAGTTTGCCTAAGCCACCGAAAGTTCCCTTTATAAAAAATGTGATCAACAAGCTTTCGGTGGTTAACGTGGTTTTGAGTCGAAACTGTTAGCGGCCGAAAGTTGGGCTTTCAGTGTCTAATGAACTGTTGGAAAGTTCGCCTAATCCACCAAAAGCTAAAACTTTCAAATTTATTGAAAAACAAAGCACTAGATATTCCAACTTTGTTAGTCACCTAGACATCTTTCATAAAATGACCTTAAATCTTCACTACTATCAAAAAATAAATTACCTGAGTGGACTTATTGAAAATTGATTTATTTAGGAGATAACAATTTATATATGATTTTTAAGGTTGTTACATGTGGTATCAGAGCAAGTTTCCAAACAATAGGCCTAATTGGATCACTCGTATGCAAATAAGAAAACAAATATACTGATTTTAGTTACATTTATTTTTGTATAGAAATATAAAATATGTTTTGTAGAAAAATGGAAGGTGTTGAAGCATCTGCTGAAAATGGTTCTCAACACAACAATCTAGACAACATTTATGTAGAACTGAATAATCCATAGTTACTACAAACATTTAAGGAGTTAAAAGACGAACTTCAAACTATAAAAATATATAATGAAATAATTCTGCAAATGAATCAGATGTTACTAGACAATATACATAACATAGCAAAAGATAAGTGAAATGTTTTTGAAACGGATTCTGAAACAATTTCTTACAAACATAAACGAAAGAAAGAAAAATATTATGATAGTGAATAGTATTAAGAGCTTAATGCAAGGTCACATAGGGGAAGGTATAAATACATAAGTGACAGTAGTGAAAGTGACCGTAAACCTAGGAGAAGGAAGTATATACCCTATGAAGAAATTTCTAGGGAATTAAAAAAAATAAAGCCTCCCATGTTTAATGGAAGTAGAGAAAGGTGAAGAATCATAGGCTTGGCTATTAGGAATGAATAAATATTTCCATATTTATAACTATTCTGACAGATTAAAATCCTAGATGGCTATTAACAATTTAATCGGAAAAGTTGATATCCGGTGGAGAGACATAAAAAGGGTCAAATATCTTAAGGAGAAGTACTTAACATGGAGATTTTTTAAAAAGTATTTTAAAATGAAGTTTTTATCTCAACAATATTATGAGGAAAGATCTAAGGAATTCTATGAATTAAAATTGGGTTCAATGTCAATGAAAGAGTTAAGCAGCAAATTTCTAAGTCTGTTAAGATATGTACCTTACATAATTGATGAAAAGCCTAAAATAAAAAGATTTTTAAGTTGTCTTCCCACTATATCCAAGGATAGGATTTAGTTTGATAACCCAGAGACTCTTGAGGAAGCTATAAGAAAAAACTGATTTATGTTATGAACAGATTAAGAAAAGATAAATTTAACCTAACTGGAAGAATAAGAAGTCAAGTCACTTTGACGAGAAGAGAAGAGGATTTCAGTCAAATAAGAGTTTTGGGAATAAATATCTGAATTTCTCTAAGAATATCTAATAGAGAGCATATTTTAAAAATAAAGTACCACATAATACTATAGCACCAGAAAGCAGGGATATGCCTAACAACTTTGTTAAAAATAATAAACAGATGGAACCTGTCAAGTGTTGGGAATGGCAAGGAACCTATTATGCCAAGTGTTGTCCGAATAGGAAAGGGAACTTCAAAAATGTACACACTATCGAGGAAGAGGAAACTATTGGCGATGTGGAAAATGAAATGCCCCGAATAAATGCAGCTCTGGAGAACCGATAGGCATACCATCAAACTTCCATGATGGAAGTGCAAGGTATGATACAAAACTAGTCTATTTCCATTTTGATTGATCCAAGTGCTATTTTAAGTTATATATCTCCTATAATAATAGAAAAGTGCAGTTTATCTTTAAAAAAATTTGAAAAATATCGGATGGTCCAGTTAGTTACAGGAACTAAAAGAAAAGTGGTCAATTATGTTGAAATTTGTAATTTGCTTATAAGTCAGTTTGAAACTGAGGTCAAGTTAAGTGTGTTACCATTAGGATTTTATGATGTCCTAAGAGGAATGGATTGAATGGAAAAACACCAAATTATTTTAAACTATTTTCAGAAAACTTTTACTTGTTTAAATAATGAAGGAGAAAGAATTACAGTCACAGGAATACCTAGGAAAATATCTGTTAGACAAATATCAGTCTTACAGATGAAAAAGGATGTAAGAAAGGGTTGTAAAGTCTTTGTTGTACACATAATAAATAATGAACAAATTGGTAAAGAAGATAAGCCAGGATTTTAAGAGATTTCGATCCTGCAAGATTTCACAGATGTATTCCCAGAATAAATTCCAGGATTACCTCCTAAGAGAGATATGGTTTTTACAATTGAATTAGTAAGAGGAGCGATACCTAACTCGAAGGATCCCTATCGAATGAACATCTTGGAGCTGAACGAATTAAAATTACAATTACAAGAATTAATAGACAAAAACTATGTAAGACCAAGTGTGTCCCCTTGGGGAGCACCCACCCTTTTTTGTTAAAAAGAAAGATGGTACTTTACTTCTATATATAGACTACCGTCAACTTAATAAAATGACAATTAAGAAATTTCAGGGATGATTTTAAGGAACCATACTTATTTAAAGGTGTATAAATGTTGGCGAATATTACCAATTCTTAAAATGCCAACTATAAAATGATTGGCGATATTTTTCAAAAAATATTTTAATTTCCAAGGATTTTATGTCATTTATATAATAATTTGGCGATTCTTAGGGTGAAAAAATTTTACCCCATAAAAATTGGGTGAAATAGGGCTTCAAAAAATGAAAAATGGCAAATCTTTTTTGAGAGAAAAACATGGAAAAATAGCCCACTCGGATAAAATTCGCCCCTAAAATTATCCGTGTTAATAATAGGTATCCTTTGCCCCAGATTTGATGATCTATTTGATCAGATACATGGAGCGACGATATTTCCAAATATCAACTGAACATCTGGGTATCACCAAGTCAGAATTAAAGATGAAGATATCTTTAAAGCTACTTTTAGAACTAGATACGAGAAATATGAGTTTGTGTTTATGCCCTTTGGGATAACTAACACTCCAACAACCTTCATGTGATTAATGAACAACGCCCTAAGTAAATAATTAGACAACTTTGTAGTTGTATTTATAGATGACATATTAATTTATTCTAAAACAAAAGAAGAACATGATGAACACCTACAGATAATATTACAAGTGTTAAGAGAACATCAGCTATACACTAAGTTCATCAAATGTGAATTTTATAAAGATAAGATATAATATCTAGGGCATGTAATATCCAAAGAAGGGATATCGGTAGACTTGGATAAAATAAAATAAATAATTGATTGGCATGTTCTTAAGGCCATGACTCATGTACATCCCTTATGGGAATAATAGGTTAATACATAAAATTTATCGAAGGATTTTCAAAAATTGCAAATCATATAACATCATTATAGAAAAAGGTAAGAAATTTGTTTGGGATCATAAATACAAAGACAATTTTAATAAATCAAAAGGATTATTAACCACTGCAACCATTCTAAAGATAGCAGATCTAGACAAAGATTTTGTCGTATGCACTAATGCATGCAACGAAGGTTTGGGTTGAGTACTGACACAAGAGGGTCATGTAATTGCGTATGAATAAAGGAAGTTAAAAACTCACGAAAATAATTACGCAACTTATGACTTAGAACTGGCTTCCATAATTCATGCTTTAAAAATGTGGCACCATCATCTAATAGGTAAAATAAATTTTCTAATGCATGATAACATAAGCCTAAAATATCTATTTGATCAACAAAATATAAACGCAAGGAAATCCACATGGTTATCTTTCCTTAGCGAGTATAATTTTGAAATCAAACACATTAAAGGGAAATAAAATAAAGTATCTCGTGCCTTCAGAAGAAATGTAGTAACAAGTTTTGTAGCTGCCATTAGCAGTTATAAAACTAATTTAGAAAATAAATTGGAAGAAGGAATAAAACTAGACATAGAATACTCGAGTTTAAAATAAAAAGTAACTCAGAATACATTTGAAAATATAAAAACAAATTACAGTTTTAATGAAAAAGGCCTAATGCTGTATAAAAAAAAGACTTTATGTGGCAAATATACCGAAAGTTAAACTGCTAATTTTGAGTGAAGAACACAAAAATCCTTATTCCGGACATCTATGATATCAAAAGATGATAACAATGTTGAGAAAAGAGTATTTTTGGCCTAATATGAAAAATGAAATTGTTGATTGTTAGCTATATGTATATAATGTCAGCAAGTTAAAGTTGAACATCAACACCCAATGGTTATTTTACAACCATTACCAATTCCAAATTGGAAATGGGAAGTCATTAGTCTTGATTTTGTAATTGGCTTACCTAAAAAATAGAAACAAAAAAATTCAATAATGGTAGTTGTGGATAAACTAAGGCAACACACTTTATACTTGTTAAAACAACTTATAAAGCTGCTAAGATTGCTGACATCTTTATGAAACAAATCTTTCGTTTGCATGGAATTCCAAAGGTAATAATTTCTGATAGAGATCCTAAATTTTTGGAAATATTTTTGTAAAGATATATATACTAAATTGAATTTCATTACTACTTATCATCCGCAAACGGATGGACAAACAGAAAGAGTCAATCAAGTACTATAATATATCTTACGAATGTATGTTAGAGACTATCCCAAGAAGTGAGAAGGCTATTTGCACTTAGTTTAATTTGCTTACAATAAACATTATCAAGCTTCAACAAAGCTTATTTCTTTTGAAATATTATCTGGTAGAAAATGTGACACTCCTATTACATGGAGTAATCTAGTTGATTGTTTGATGTTAGGACCTAACTTGTTAAAAGAACTAGAACTAACAATGAAACATGTACAAGGAAATTTGAAAAATGCTCAGGAAAGACAAAAGAGTCATGTCGACCTTAAAATAACACTGAAGGAATTCCAAGTAGGTGAGCATGTGTTTGTTAAGGTAAAATCGAGAAAGGGCTCCTTTCAAATAGGGAGTTGTACTAAATTAGCACCCAAGTATTGCGGATTGTTCAAAATATTGAAAAAAGTGGGGGCAGTGGCATATCAGTTAGCCTTTCCACTCTAATGTCCCAAATTTTTCATTGGTCACAATGGCCAAATCACATTTTCCATATTCATTAAAGTTGTCAAAGGGATGCTAAAAGTCAAATAATTGCCAAGGAGGAAAATCACTAGTTTCCTAGGTTGGGGTTGGAAGCTTTGAGATTTGGAATAAGGTGGACAATAAATGATGTTTAGACATTAGAAGAGGATAAATATTTAATAATGTATCTTATTAAATAAATATAATAGATAATTTAAATGTCTATGGATAATGGAAACACATGGAGACTATGGGGCCCACTCAAGCTAGAATTCCTATGTTAAATGGCATACTCCTCTTGTAATTTTGAATCTATGGGAAGCCTAATGTTTTGGGATGGATTATAAGGTTAATATAATTTTTCATATACTTCATATGTTGAATTTGGAATTAATTGTAACTTACATGGGAGAGGAAGAGCCAAATGAGAGTTTCATGGAAACTTGGCTAGATTCCCCTTACATTTATGGCATCTATGACAGCAATGATGGAGATTCTATGAAAGTTATGACAGAAGTCAGATATGAAGGATAAAATACTGAAATAATGACATTTTAGAACTTAATATATCATATTAGAGGTCTAATTTGTGATTTGGAGAAGGCCAAGAGGCTCCTACTCGAATTTGGGAGAAGAGGGAAGGTGAAGAGAGAGGTCGCATGGCATAGCATGAGAAGCCACACCAATTCGACTTGGATTTGGTTTATGGAGGGATTTGGAACCTTATAATACTAATAATTTTTATACAATACAGGGATCATCCATGAGAAGAATCTTTTTCTCATTTGTGAATTGTGAGCTAGTGGATGACTAGTTTTCATGCTTAAGCCAATTTCGAGGGTGAAAGATTCCCATCCTAGTTGGTGTTTAGAAAGGCCACTCAAGTCTTCCATGGAGATTTAATGGATTCTTATATTTATTTGAAAGCTACATTAATTTCATGGGAATATCAATATCAGCTTTTTCTTCCATTCATCTCAAGTTTTCTCACCATATTTCATCTCTATGGAGTGAGGCACACTTGGTGAGCTATTCATCTCTTTGAGGGAGATTCTATTGCTCTAGTATTTTTTATTCTAATGTAAATTATCTTTTATTTAAGTTTGGAAATATATCATGTCTAAAATCCAAGATATCGCATGTATTATTGTCCAATATTGAAGAAACAGTGCCATTTCCCCAATACCTTGTTGTAAACTCTTGCAATCTTGATGGAATCAAATATATGTGTGAAAAATTAATGATTTATGAATGAATGAACTGTAATGAAAGTATATTATGGGTTTCATGGTAATTAACTGATAATTTGTGGCCATTGGGTCGAATTTCATAGCATTTGGGGAAAACTACATCTCATTTCCCCAAGGGTCCAAAAATAGTTTTTTATATCTGATTGAAGAAAGTGATAATAGCCAGGGGAGTTCAATTGGTTTTGAATATGAGTCTCTGATAATGAATTATACACATACCATGCTTCAATTTTAAAATTTGAGTGATTTTATGTACATTTGAGAAGCCATTCCGACAATTACCCGGGAGGGATTTGAGCCCCCAAAATTGCTAGTAAATTCATCTATCTTATTTAGAATTTGATATAGACTTGAAGAACTGATTATAGGAGCATAATACATAGCTTAAAATAATAATTAATTTATTATATCATTCATACACCTTATATGAATATTAGGGAGCAATTTGGCTGATTTGGAGACCAAGAGACTAAAACTAGTCAAGAGCCAAAATTGTGAAAAGATTGGAAAAGTGGGCATTTTAAACAATTTTCCTAAAAGGGGACATTAAATTGGTATCAGAGAATGATATTGGAACCTGATGTGGTCTGATATTTATGAGTACAATAATTCAGGTACCACCATTATATATTGAAACCAAAAGTGCTTTTTGTTGAAGAGGAAAAAAAAAAGTAGGAGAAGACGGAATTTTTTTGGAAACTATGACTAGGCATGAAAAGAGAACCTCAAATGATGGCGAGGAGATAATAAAAAGCATGGAACCTATCCTTTAAGACATTACCAATAATATTATGAAAGGATTCAAATTTTTGGCTATCTAAAGTAGGGAAAAATATATTGATTTTAAGAAAACCAAGGGAGAAAATACATCAGCTTACTTTAAGGAGAAAAAAAAGGAGACCCATGAACCACCTAGTTATGAAATAGGTGAAGTAGAAGAAGTAGTACATGAAGAGGATATAAATTCACTCCAAAATGACTCTCAAAAATATGATGAAACATCACATGATAAGGAAGAATAGTACCTTGAAACTATTGAATATCATGCTGAAACAAATTCTACTATGGATATGGACCAAAGGGAATCTACTGATGGATGTTTGAACTATGAATGAGTACCTACTGTTGGGTTCTCACACCTCTATGTTGGTGACATAGAGATAACTTTTGAAAGGGTTTTTGCAAGAAAAAATTTCATTAAACATGAAAATGAATACCTTGTAGCAGTTGAAGAAGAAACGAGATCAACTTTCCCATCACCACTTGAGCTTCATGAAGTTGGTCCAAGCAAGAAGGAAGTGTTATCATCAGATCTGCTCTAGCAAATTTCAGTTTCTGGTAGCATTTTACTTACTGGAAGAAGAGTTTCAAAAGAACTTATAATGAATCCCGGTGGGCAGAGAGGTTCAAAAATTCTGGTAAATCTTATGAGGATTGGAAAATGGACAGTTGGCTCTCAAATAACTGAAGATGGAAAGCATTGAATCTGCTCTTATCGACGCGGTTCTCGCGCTCATATGCTTTTGCTTCTTTTTCACATAAATTGCATTTTGTGTTTTTTCATATCAAATCCAATTGAGGTGAATTCTGAATTCTGGATTACTGAGAACTGGTATTCTGGGAGTACTGCTAGCCATGAGGATCAATGAGAAGGTCGCTAGCGCTGCTCTAGCAGTTTTATCACTGGGCTTGGTGATATTGTTATTCTAGTCATTTTTGTGGCTTTAGCTTTACAATTTGATGTCTCAAGAGAAAAGGGAGAATGATACTTTAGGAGTGAATTCATTGGCTACTCAGTAGGCGTGATTGTCACAATCATTGTGATGAATTGGTTTCAGGCAGCACAACCTGCCCTTCGATATATTGTTCCTGGTGTAATCGTATTTTTAGCAGTGCATTGCATTTGGAATGGGGAATTCAAGCCATTGTTGGAATTTGATGAGTCTAATACTTCTACTCAATCAAGTTCAGCCGACACATCTCAATCGGATGGAGACATAGTAGTTTCAGATGGCCAGACGGATCACAAAAAGATCAGAAACTCCATAATTTGCATCAAGGGTGATTGTAATTATACTTGTCATTGAGCATGCTGATTTTGATGGAATTGAATGCTTAGCTATTGTAACTGGGGGAGAAATTGCTTCAACTTTGGACAATCCAGAATCAGTTAAACTTGGGCATGCATTGATGCGATTGTTGCTGATATGCGTTTTCGTATCATCCTTTTCTTGGTCATAGGGACCACTAGGATGGTTGGTTCCAAGTGAAACCTTTCTCCTGGAAACAAGGTCTGCTGGACATAGTGTGACTGTGTGCATGAATCTCCTCTTCACGTTTGCAATTGCTCAGGCCTTCTTGTCAATGATTTCCCATTTCAAATACAGGATCTTTTTGTTCTTTGACTGGAGTTGGTTATGTTAGTATTTGTGGTGTTTCTCATTCCTGAGACAAAGAATATCCCAATCGAAGAGATGATGGAAAGAGTGTGGAGAAAACATTGGTTCTGGAAGAGATTTGTCACCGACGCTAACCTAATTGATGATTACAAAGATGACTATTCCAAACAAGAAAATGGTAAAGGAAATGGTAAAGCCTAGGACAATTCCCAGTTGTGATTTCTTCCTCCATCCAATTTCATCGAGGGAGAATCACAGATTCACCTACCCCATTAGATAGTTATCAGTCAGGTCACCTCTGGCCTTGCATCATAGGCGCATAACAAATTTTATTATTTATCAGATTAATGTAAAACCGGTATTTGCAGTCTATTGTAAATTTTATTCCTAAATATGTTAGGCTGAATTAGCAGTTAGAACGCAGTCAAAACTCAGCATGAATCGGCAGTTATAAAACATTGATTGTGACCGAGGCATATAACTTGAACTAGTCAGGAAAGTGGGTACTAGTATTATGGAATCCAATGCTATGGCCAGATTTGATAAGACCAGTTCTTAACTGAATTTGTTTCAGTTCTCCCACTTCCATCTTCTATGCTTATGGAGCTTGCTCTCTTTTATCCAGCAAAAGTTACAGCCAGAGGTGACCAATCACACTTTTCTACATGGAGCACATCGTTGGCATAATTACATGAAAACACCAAATGAAATAAAATTGCAAGAAGTAGCAGTATTGCACTACACTTACAGCTCATCAATACTCACAAGTGGCATTTCATTTAAGTTTTCTAATCAAAGTAGAAGTATAACCCTATTAAATAGAGACATGGGTTATTTTCTTGTTTGATTAGCTAAACTTGGCAAAAACTCATTGGACTAGATCCAAAAATGCTAAAGAGGTTAGCTTTGTTATCTTATATATATATTTCATTGTAAAAATATAGGAGGGGAGAGTTATTCCTTTCATAAGGAAGTAGAGGGGACTGGTGTTGGAAATCTTGGAGGAATGCAAGCCCTATTTTTAGCTCTGTTTGTATAACATAAACATATTGCAGCTTCAGTATAGGTTCTATTTCTGAATGAGCATGATGATGATTTGCCTATGTATGTTATGAATTGTTTTTCTGATAATTTTGTTATGCATATGGTCCATTAAATCCCATTGTAGTAATTCTTATCGTGAAATACAATTATCTTTATACTTTAGAAAACATAAGCAATTTCACTTCTTGACTTTGTGATCATAGTAACCTCGATATTTAACTTTGTATTTGATTTTATGTTATACAGTTCCTATTGATTAATCTTCCAGCTCTGATTGACCTACCAACCTATCTTTTCAATAATCTTTTGATTTTCTCATAGCTTTTATATATACTAGCATAGTGCAGTGATAGTTGTGTGATCTGTACAAAATAGCCTTGATTTCATACTAGTCTAGTTCTTCAATACTTGTTTGATTTTTCTTCTAGCTTTTCAGCCTATTTCACTCATAGTTGTGTGATTTTCCATTAGCCCTGATTTGATACCAGCTTATGTTTTCAGTTTGATTTCATTTGATTTCTACATTGTTGAACAAGATTTCCTTAAGCTTGAACCCTCGTAGTCTAGGTTCAACTTTAGGGATAACAGGAAGAATATGAGGAGGTTCATTTGCAGGAGCCTCATTTTCTTGAAGGGTCCTTAAATATGAATGAAAAGAATATCTATGAGGAACTTAGAATACTCCATTACACTCAAGAATTGGTATCAAATTCTTGTTGGAGAGATACTTCCTTGGAGGAGCCATCATTCTTTGAAGACATGGAGAAGATTCAAAGAGAAATGTGCAACATCAAAGGTAATTTCATGTCTTTGCTTTTTGATAGAAAAAATTTCATTGAGCTTAGTGAATGGTTACATGAATCCTACTTGAATAATAATGAAGTTATTGATAAGCTCACCATTCAAAATGAGCAACTTCTTGAAAAGTTGCAAGACACTTGTTTTTCCTCTGATGTTTCATATTTTCATAAGTTATATTGCTTGGAGGATTCTCATGACATAATGGATAATGATAAACGTGAAAAATTGTAGGTTATTGATGTGCTTGAGGATTATAGTGATGAGATCCAATCACTATTAATGGTGGAAGAGGAACTTGAGATGACTCTTGAAAGTGCTTACACAATTTTTGAAGAAGTGCATAATTCCACCACCTTGGAACCAACCCATGAGGAATGTTTTTCATTTTTTAGGGAGGTGCATAATCCTACCCCTATGGATCCCTCAAATTATGACAATTGTTCACTTACTTATCATTTGGGTGAGTTGGTTCTTTCTCCTACATCCTACACTTCTAAATTTTTCAGCAGTAATCCTAATGAAGTATGGGTGAAAGGTTTTTTTTATGGTTCCACATGAAGAGCATGTACATTATATTTATCCTTTTGATGATGGAATTATTAGAGCACCATATTATTTACATTTGTAGTAGCATCCTTTTTTACATTATGATTATACACATCTACATGGGTGCACCTATGATATTCACTTGAGTCACTTGGAGACTCATGGTTTTCCTTGAACCTTTCCTAGTCTATTTGAAGTTCGAGGTACTTCATCCCACACTTGGGTGAAGAGTTATATGATTGAAGAAAATTATTATTGGCAGAAACATCCTCTGATGTTACATGATGATATACATATTCATGAGTGTATTGATGAGACTTCTTTGATCCACTTGAAGTCTTCATGTTTTCCTTGCTCCTTATTTTGTTCATATTTTGGTGGAGGTTCTCCATTCACTTATTGGATGAAAGAACACATGGATGATTATATTGATGCACATTACATATCATTTGGAGAACATTCTTATTCACATTTGCAGCAGCATTCCTTGTTACTTTCTGATGATGCACCTATGATATGAATTTGAGTCACTTGAAGACTCATGGTTTTTATTGCTCAACACGTACTTCATCTGATGTTGGAGGAACTTCATCCAACACTAGGGTGAATAGAATTATGATAGGAGAATATTTTTGTTACCAGCCACATACATTGTTATATATTTATGATTCACTCATTCATGGATGTATGGGTAAGACTTCTTTGAGGCATTTGAAGTCTCCTTGTTTCTCTTACTCACTATTTGGTTCAAATTTGAGTGGAGATTCTTCATCCACTTCTTGGATGAAAGAATACATGGCTGAATATTTTGATGCATAACAATACATTTTGGAGAACCATTATAGGACATGGGATACTCACCTATGTCATTGGAGCAGATTTGATTGGTCACTTGAAGCATGTATGTACTTGGAAAATGGTAGTCTACTCAGTGGGAGGTATAAGAACTTTCATGATTTCTTGGTGAGGCACCTCCTTGATGTACAAATGATTTCTTGGTGAGGCACCTCCTTGATGTACATTCTTATTATGTTGTTATATAATTTGATGATATGTATTATGCACTCATGATGTTTGGAAGAATGCATACAATAAAATGGGATCCAAGAATTCTCTTTCCAAATGGTATGGGTTGGAGAGCACTCTTAATTGTTGGAGTGCAATGCAAGCAATGATACCCTTTGAAAGTTTTTAGTCCCATTGATTTCAAATTATTTGGGAAACAAGAAGTATGGGAGATGGATTCCACACTTAATAAGGTTATGTTAATCAAACTATTGAAGAAACAAGCATGGTGGTTCCTCTCTGAAATCTTCATGGAATCTCAAAGACTGAAGATCGGTAGTTCAGTGGCAACTTCAAAGAATCATACAGAAAGCAGGTTCTTCAACAACCATGTTTTAAATTGCTTGAGGACAACCAATATTGGGAAGGGAGGACTTGTAATGTCCCAAATTTTCCATTGGGTCACAATGGACAAATCACATTTTCCATATTCATGAAAGTTGTCAAAGGGATGCTAAAAGTCAAATAATTTCCGAGGAAAATCACTACTTTCCTAGGTTGGGGGTGGAAGCTTTGAGATTTGGAGTAAGGTGGTTAATAAATTATGTTTAGACATTGGAATAGGATAAATATTTAATAATGTATCTTATTAAATAAATACAAGAGAAAATTGAAATGGATATGGAGAATGGAGACACATGGAGACTATGGGGCCCGCTCAAGCTAGAATTCCTATGTTAAATGACATCCTCCTCTTGTAATTTCGAATCTATGGAAAGCGTAATGTTTTGGGATGGATTATAAGGTTAATATACTTTTCCATATACTTAATAGGCCAAATTTGGGATTAATTGTAACTTACATGGGAGAGGAATATCCAAATGGGAGTTTCATGGACACTTGGCTAGATGCCCCTTACATTTATGACATCTATGACAACAATGATGGAGATTCTATGACAGTTATGACACAAGTAAGATATGAAGGCTGACACACTGACATACTGACATTTAAGGACTGAATAGAGCATCTTATAGGTCTAATTTGGGACTTGGAGAAGGCCAAGAGGCTCCTACTTGTTAGAATAATCAACCCATAGTTACCTACCTTAGACATTAATGAATCCATTTTTGTCTTATTTGCCTAGTTTCCAATATTCCACTCTATGCAAGTTGTCTTCCACATGCCATAGAAGTCAAACTTGCTAAAAATGAGTTATGGAGCACTTGGGAAACTTTATAGAATCCATATTTAGCATATCTGCTTTATTCTAGATCCTCCCTAATGCATATCTGCTTTTCCTGCTAAGTTGTCTGCTTTATTGAGATTTATGGCAAAAGGGAAAGTAAGACTGGGTGTAGTTGACTTGTTTTTTTCCCTCATCATCCTCCATTATTTTCTCCTAAAAAAATCATGTATGAGTTTTCTTTCCATCACTTATTAGCTTTCCTACTTGAATTTGCCAATTCGTGAGCCTCTAGGTAGATTTGGAAACTGCTGTATGCACCTATAGAGGATTTGACTAGATTTAGTAAGCCTGCTTTTTGACTATTTTGAATGGCATCCTTATCCATTCAAATATTGCATGTAATTATATATTGCAGCAGCCTATGAATTCATAAGTTTGGATATTGTACACTTATTCAATACAGATTAGTGTTATGCTCCAATTTCAGTCTCCTTTGTGTATAAATTTGCATGTTTGATTAGCAATTTTGTGAGTGAAATTGTTCTATCACTTGGGTTCAATTTCCACATGGTATCAGAGCCTTTGTAAATCGATTTCTCTCCTTCCATATTTCTATTTCAGGTTTGACATCTTGACTGGGAGCATTATGCTGACTGAAGGGCACAGTTTCTGAGCTATGGATCAATCTCAGAAGATCATCTTGACTCCATTTAATTTCTTTGAATGGAAAGCAAAGATGGAGATATTGTTGAGAGAAAAAGGTCTCTACAGGGTGACTATGGAAACTGAGGTAGATCTGAATGTAGCTACAGAGAAAATTAAATGGCGCAATGAGAGGGATGAGGCCTATGGTATTCTGTGTCTGAGCATATCAAGAGACCTCCTCTTCCATCTTAATGGATTGACATCACCTAATGATGTGTGGGAGAAGCTTGTAGAGATTTTTGGTAAGGAAGATGAGATGAGAGGACATAAAATTGAAAATGAATTGATCTCTTTGAGTCCCAGCAGCTTTGAATCCCTGCAACTCTACTTTTCCAAGTTTAAATCCCTTGTTTTGCAGCTAAAACAATGTGGAATTTAAAAGAAGGAAGAGAAACTAGTTTTGGCCATACTCTCTAAGCTTGGCCCTGACTATTCAGTGTTTTTTTTGACCTTCCATGCCACAAAGTTGACAGCTCGAGCTTGGAAGATTCCTAATCTTGCAGAGTTCATGGAATCCCTCACACAAGAATAGGATAAATTGGTGATGATGGGCACCATCAAACCTTCAAAAGACCAAGATTTGGTTGCTAAAGATTCAAGGGTGGATTCAAAAGGCAAGAAGAAAGCTAAGAAGCCACCTGAGCAAAAGAGAGACAAGAACAAGTCTCAAGAGGATCCCCAAGGCTCTAAGAAGAACTTCCAGAAGAAGAAGAACAAAGGAGAAATGAGCAAGTGTGCATATTGTAGTAAGGGATATCATCCTGAAAGCTCCTGCATGAAGAAGAAAATTGACATGTTGATCCAACTCTTGGAGAAGAATAAAATATCCCTTCCTGATTTCTCAAAGAAGAGGGAAGGAGGATAAAATTCGGAGGACAGAGAGAGAGTACATGCATTGGTTATTGGCACATCAAGCTCACCTAGCTTCATCATAGACTCTAGAGCTTCAAGTCATATGGTTTCAACCAAGGAGGCATTCTCCTCTCTTGACATGTCGAAAGGTACACCAATAGTGCTGGGAGATGACTCTCTCATTGACAGTTTGGGGAAAGGAAGGATTGATATTGACCATGGTAAGTTCAGTAATGTATTGTATGTTCCAGGTCTTTCCTCTAACCTCTTGTCAATGTATCAAATGAATCACATAGGGTATCCAAATAAGGTCCTATTCTCCCATAATGATGTTGAGATCATAGATATATCGAATGGTAAAGTCATTTCAAAAGGAGTTGTAGATCACACTTTGAAGGTATACATGTTTTCACATTTTTTACCCTACTCAAACCCCTCTGTTCTTTTGATTCATGCTAATGAGGCAAGCAAGATTTGGCATGAAATATTTGGCCATCTTGACTATAAGTATTTTTCTGATCTAAGTGAAAAATAAATGGTCATAGGGTTGCGAAATATTAAGTTTTCCAAGGGAGTCTATCAAGGTTGTATCCTAGGAAAAAACCCAGAGCATAAATTTGAGAGAGCTAGTCATGAGAGAACCTCTGCACCTCTTGAGTTGATCCACAGTGATGTTGCTGGTCCATTTCATCATATGTCAATGAGTCAAGCCAAATATTCCTTGACCTTCATAGATGACTTTTCCAGGTATCGTTTGGTTTACTTCCTGAAGCATAAGTCTAAAGTTTTTGGCCTCTTCAAAGTCTTTAAGGCTTTGGTTGAAAACCAGTCTGGGAGGAGACTCAAGATCCTCAGATCTAACAATAGTGGTGAGTATGTCAAGTATGAGTTCATTCAATATTTTGAACATGTGGGTATTCAGATGCAGCATTCAATCCCTTACACACGACAACAAAATGGTGTTGCTGAGAGAAAGAATAGATCATTGAAAGAGATGGCAACCTGTATGATGGAGGCCAAGACTTTGCCACCAAAGTTTTGGGCCGAGGAAATAAAATGTGCATCCTATATCCAAAATAGGGTGCCTCATAAAAAACTTGACGGTATGACTCCTTTCTAAGATTGGAATGGGCACAAGCCAGATGTGACCCATTTCAGGATTTTTGGCTCAAAGGCTTGGGCTAGAACTCCAACAGAAAAGAGAAAGGCTTTGCAGCCCCAAATCCAAGAATTCCTATTTGTTGTTTATTCTGAAGATTCAAAAGGGTACAATCTGATCAACTTAAGTACAAATAAATCCTTCATTGAAAGGAGTGTTCAGTTCTAAGAAGAGCCTTTAGCAGCAGTTGAAGTTGGAGAGTCTTCTTCACCACCAGAACCATTGAATGTAAGTGAAGAAACAAATGAGTTTGCTGATTCTAATATGTATGATAATGATGATTTAATTTCATATCTTGAAATTCCTACAAGACCAAAATTGGCATCAAATACCATTCATGCAGCTGGGGAACTAGATGAAAATCCTATTGATCCTAGGAGGACTAGATCTCAGTTTGAGAGTGCCATGTGTATGAAAGACCCTTTGTTTGCAGAGAAGTGCTATATGATGGTTGAATCAGACCCACATACATATGAAGATGAAACACATGATCCAATATGGAAAACATCCATGAAAGAAGAATTCATATCACTCGAGAACAAGACTTGGGAACTCGTTGATCTTCCCCGAGGGAGGAAGCTAGTTCAATGTAAGTGGGTTTTCAAAACTAAGTTTGCTGATTATGGTTAAAATTTGAAATATAAGGAAATATTTGTAGCCAATGGATACTCACAAGTACATGGTATTGACTACAATGAAACCTTTGCACCGGTGGCAAAGATGGACTCCATCAGGCTAGCCTTAGCAATTGCAGCTTCGAAGCAGTGGGAGGTACATCACATGGATGTGAAGTGTGATTTATTGAATGGAAATATTATTGAATAGATTTACATGAATCAGCCTCAATGGTTTGTGTCTAATCCATATTTTGTGTGCAGGTTAAAGAAATCATTGTATGGGCTAAAGCAAGCCCCCAAGGCTTGGTATGCCAAGATTGATGGGTTTTTGTTGTCATTGAGTTTTGTTCGATGCAAGTATGATCCTAATGTTTATTTGAAGCTGATTCATGGTTCTTTAATTATTATTGTCTTGTATGTGGATGACCTTCTGATTACAGAAAGTTCAAAGAAAGAAATTGCCTCCTTGAAGGATGCAATGAACCATGCATTTTCTATGACTGATTTGGGGTTGTTGAGCTAATTCTTGGGTCTCAAAATTAATCAATCCCAACATGGAATAAAAGTACATCAGTCCAAGTATTCTTTAGATTTTTTGAACAAGTTCAACATAAAATATTGCAAGCCAAGCAATACTTCTTTCCTTTCAGGAGTTAAGCTTGAAGAAGCAGGTTCTTCTCCTATGGTAAATAATACACTGTATAGGAAATTGATTAGGTGTTTGTTGTACCTTACACACACTCAAATTGATATTTTTTATGCATTAAGTGTGGATTCAAGATACATGGATCAGCCTCGTGAGATCCATTGGAGATAAACCAAAAGGATCCTTAACTTTGTTCAGGGAACAAGAACTCATGGGATCTTCTACAAAGCTAAATATGATCTTGAATTGATTGGTTTTACTGACAGTGATTGGGCAGGTGACAAGACAGATCAAAATTAAACATCAAGATATGTGTTCATGCTTGCTGAAGGACCAATAAGCTGGTCAAGCAAGAAACAAAGTGCCATAGCACTCTCATCTACAGAAGCAGAGTACAGGGGAGTTGTAAATGCAACAACTCAATGTTTATGGTTGCAGGGGATACTTGGTGAGTGTGGCTTCAAATAAGAGTTTCCAACTATTATCTATTGTTATAATCAAAGCACCATTCGAATCTACAATGATCCAGTTCAGAGACATAGAACCAAACACATTGAGATCCATATGCACTACATCAGACAGCTTGTGCATCATGGCACCATTCACCTACTCTTTTGTGCATCTTCAGAACAAGTAGCAGACATATTCACCAAATTGTTTTGTGAGAAGACATTGAGCAATCTCAAATCACTGCTGGGGATTGCTGATCATGCTGTGAAGCATGATTGATGACAAGATTTTCAAATTTTGTTTTACTGTCCATGTTTAAGGGAGGATTTTCCCACTCGGTTTTTTCCTCTTTCCTTGGTTAAATGGAAATGCAGTATGTAAAGAGTGACTAAGCCTTGTTTCTAGGCCCTATAGTTTTCTGATATTTGCTCATAAATTCATGCTTAAGGGGGGGTGTTAGAATAATCAACCCATAGTTATCTACCTGTTGAGGCTTGGAAAATTGCAGGTGACAACAGTTAGGGATTCTCCCTGGTAAATGTTCCCAAATAGCCCGTTACTATTTGGTATGGGGAATCCATTTGATTTATGGTCTGGATACTGTAGGTCAAGTAACAAAATAAAAGGTTTTACCGGTTACGGCCTGGTCCACCGTGTATATTTTAGTTTTTTTGAATTTAAGTATGATGTGCAAGTGCCTATCTAAGAATGGATATTGATAGAGAATACGAGGAGCGATCAGAATGTGATGTGCAGGTTCTTACCTCTTGTCTTAACTCTCTCACATCTAAATCACACACAGCAAGAAACTAAAACTATCTATCTAACCTATCCCTAGGGAGAAAGATTATCATTTATCAATGAGTAATGTGTTTCTGTGCATGCATTAAGAAAAATCATAGATAGTTGTTACTTATTTCAAAACACATGAACATTAATAGATATATGAACAACAAGATAGCTTATTGTTTATGAAAATCCTTCATTAATCACAGTGGGAATTTCATAGAATAAACTAGAGTGCATTCATAACAAGAACATAGGTTCAAAGAGTTGGAACAATCTCACAGTTAATGGACACAAGCTGAAAATGAAATAGTTCACATTCAACAGATCCATAGCACAGCATTTGAAAAATTCCACCAAGCTTTCTCCAATAGGAAACTTGTAATTTTTTATTGCAAAAGAAAATAGTTCTTCTTACAACATACTCTCACAAATCTATCTGGGAAAAAGTCCCTTTCTACATCTAACTCTCCTATACTTATACAAAAAGGCAAAACTTTTGGGCTTCCCCAACGTTTCAATCCAAAAGTTTGTCCTGTAGTGAGTGCTCATACATTATACAATATATTATATTTAAAACAAAAATTTAATAGAGCACTTTTATGAAGAGGGCCCCGCTTGATCATTAATAAACTTTTTCCACACCTGGGCCTCTGCTGCTATGCTTTCAAAATCTGAGGGTTCAAAAAAACGAATGTTGATCTCATACTTTGCAGCCTGATTCTTAACCACCTCTATTCTTGTTTTACTCAAGCGTAGCTGATCTTCAAGTAAATGGATGCTTATTGTTGCATGAGTCACTGCATTCTTCAGGATCTACCCATCCAGATCCTTGACTTGTTGGATCTTCTGTTCATCTTCCTGGTACCTACTTTGTAGTTTTTCTATGAACAGTTCATGTTCTGGTATTGCATCTAGTCTTTTTTCTGCAGCAACTTGGCATCTGTTGTAGGTGACTAGCACCCTTCTGCAGTATTCAGCACAAGCTCCTCTTCTTTTCTTCACAGTTTTCTTGAATTCTTCTGCAGTATTGATTGCAAACTCCAACAAGTCATAGTCCTGCTTTAAAATTTGCCGATATTTGACTAGTAGCTCAGTAGGGGTTTCCTCATTTGTCTCTATCCATACTATCCTTCCGGTTAGGATCTCCAAAATATCTTGAGATCTATCTACAAAATATGAAGTGGTGTCTAATATTTCTTCTAATCTGCTATCTATTTGCAGAATCTTACACCTTTCTTCCTCAATGCATACTTGTAGTTGGTGGATTTTATTTATCTGGGCTAGAACATATTCTTTCAGAGGTTGGACATCCATCTTCTGTTCCATAGCATCTTTCGGTTCTGTTGTTAATGAAGCATTATGTCCCTCCAAAGCTACTATCTACATTTGACATTGTTTCCCTCTCTCTTCAATGGTGAACTTCTTTGATTCTAGCTCAATTACCTTGTTTTGCAGCTGGACCTTCTCTGAACTTAGAGTCTCATATGATAATTGAAGGTCAGTCTTCTCAGTTTTTAGTACTTGAATCTATAACTGCAGTCTCTGTAATTCTGCCAAGCTATTTTGAGCATTTTTCTCTATAGCAATTTCTAAATTCATCTTATTTGCCTACAGAGTCTGGAGCTCTGCCTTTGAAGTCTTCACTTCATTTTGCATGTCCTCAAATTTTCTCTTTAGCTTGTGGCCTTCATCTCTTTTTTTCTTCAGTGTTTCTTTTAACTGAGCTGCGTTCTTTCTTGATTTCTCTAGATCTGTCATTAGTCTATCTACATTATATTCCGTAGCTTGGGTTAACGCCACCCCACTTCTTGCTGTCAATATCGGATCTGCATCTGTGCCATACACCAAAGTTTTACAGTTATCATCTTACCTGATTGTCTTCATGTTTCAACCTTTTTTTCGGTTCTTCTGACAATCCTTTTCTTCTCCTTGTCATAGAAGATAGTGCTGAAATCAGGGACCTCTTCTCCTTCTTTTTGCTTGAAAGGTATCAAATTCATTTCCGAAAACACCACTTGTTCTTGAGTGCTACCAGATGTTGCAGTAGGCTCCCGAGGATCAGGATTATCTTGTCCATGCCCTATCTCTGTATCATCATGTGCCCCCTGAGTGTCTATTGGGTCATTAGTATGCTGATCTATTTTAGATTCTGTCAATCTTAAACAAGGGATAATTTTAGGGGTGAATTTTAGCCTAGTGGGCTATTTTTCCATGTTTTTCTCCCAAAAAAAATTCGCCATTTTGCATTTTTTGAAGCCCTGTCTCACCCAATTTTGATGGGGTAAACTTTTTTCATCCTAAAAATTGCCAAATTATTATATAAACGATATAAAATCCTTGGAAATTAAAATATTTTTTGTAAAATATCGCCAATCATTTTATAGTTGGCATTTTAAGAATTGGTAATATTCACCAACATTTATACACTTTTAAATAAGTATGGTTCCTTAAAATCATCCCTTTCTTAAAGCTTTAGTTTATTCTTGTTTTTTCTTTATCTCTACATCTTCCTTCTTCTTTCTTTCCTCCTCCTCCTTATTTGTTGCTTCCTCATCAGCTCTCTTTCTTCCTTCTTCTTCATTCTTTAGCCAATTTTCTGCCTCTTGTGCTAGCCTCCTAGAATCCTCTTCCCTCTTTTTGGCTTCTTCTTCTTCAGCTGTCTTCTGTGCGGTTTTTATCTTACCGCCCACAATGGTGATCTTCTGTTTAAATATCTTCTTCAATGCAGTCATATTCTTTGCATTTCTGAAGATTTATTCATCCTTGTCCCAGAAATTTGTGTATTCAAAATGAACATTTGCTTCTTTGCAATGCTCTCCAAGCTTATTTTGGGAGTCATTCCTGTGGAAGTTCATCTCACCAAAAAAAAATTGCTCCAGCTCCTGTATGAATTCAACAGCATGTTTAACCTTTGTAAACTTATAACTCCCTAGCCAGAAAGGTATGGTAGGATAGGCTACCTTCTTATGTTCAAACAAGAAGGTTCCTACACCATCAAGATATACCTGGCTAACTGCTTCTTTATGTACCACATAATCAGTGGCATATATAGGGAGTAGAGAAGGTGCACTAGAGCCACCATACATTCTGATGTACATTCCCTCTTCATTCAAATAGTAACTCCCATGTTCTCCAATGACTTTGAATGCCTCCTCGGACATGCAGTTGCATTCTGTCAAGAAGATTAAAGTGTACAAAGGCATAATGAAATGTTCACATATCTCCTTGTAGTGGCTATAGTATTTGTGTGCCCAAAATAGTTTGTATGCAGTGTATACAGGGGTCCTGTCCCTATCCCAATTACACCTTAAAGCTGGAAATGACTGGGTACATAATATACAATCCACTAAGATAGAGCTCATGTAGAAATCTGACCTCTTCTGTGACACCCCTCCCAAAACTGAAGATATGCATGCTGAGAGGCTATTGGACACTATGTTTTCCCAATTAAATATAATCCCCTGAGTGGCCACATGGAAAATAATGGGTATCCATCCCAATTGGAAACTTTTACGATGAGCTCTCCCAAAAACTCTATTCAGCATTAGTGCTATAAACCTATAAGGGGTCCGGAGAGTGGCTGTATCATATTCTCCTGATGGCCTGGTTCGAAAGTTATTCCCAGGTATCATCATTCTCTTAACTATTTCAACCAGGTCCAAATTTATCTCTTTCAACCAACTTTCAGTTAAGTATACTTGAGCAGGAGGCAGGTGATACACCAGTGAGACATAAGCAGGACTGTATGCAACATATCCTTATTTGGCAGTATTTTCTAATATCATCGTGGTCACATCTTCCCTAGGCAGAATCCAAATAATCACCTCTGAGCATGGGAACAACTCAGGTCTCGTGGTTACTTTCATAAGAGCCGATTTCTCAATGTTGGCATATATGGTCAGCTCTTCGAAGCCTGCATCGGGCACATCCTGATTTGAAATCATCCGATATATCTCACTCCATTTGTAATCCGGCTCTACTCCGGTGGTAGCTCTAGTATATTCATAGATGTATTCCACCTTGGTAATGATTTCCACATCTAGTTCTCCCTCAACAACAGGAGCCTTCTTCTTTTGTCTTTTAGACATATCTCCTTTGAAGAAGTTACCCTGTCATAAACCAAAACATGTTCTTAGAACATTGGAGCTTTTAGTTAGTGTTCAAAGAATGAAGAAAAAATGTATCAAAACATTTACCTCTTCCATATGCATTCTCAACAAATAAACTATCAGAATATTAATGCATAATAGGAAATAATAGGCAAAAGAAACTTCTGAAAATTTCGAAGTCCGTCTGCAACTAAAACATGACCTTGGTAGACAATGCATCATTTAACCCAAAATGTATTCTAACTCCTCACTAAAATGAACCACCCTATCAGTGAGTCTAGTCTTCAAAAGTGAGGCCCTATCCAGTGACTGAAAACATGGAAAATCCTAACCTGACCGAAAATCAAACTCTCCGGCATCCCATAAAAATAGGGTAAACGCCTACGACGAAAAGAAAACTGAAAATTCATCCCCCCTGTATGGCCATAAGCAATCCCAAAATAGTTGGTGTAGACAACGTAACGCCTGTGTGCACCAACCACCTAAGCGTTAGGACCAAGATTGAGCTTCCATAGCGGCTCAAAAACAGACTCAAGAAAAACCCCCACCACAAAAACCATCAATCTGACTGATAAAAAATCATGACGCAAGAATAAAATTCATTTGGACGGCTAAATACACAATGTTGGGAAAACCTAGCTAGCGGAATACCCTAGTTCCCAAAATGACCAATAAAATCAAAAGGAAGGAGAAACCATGGTTGGCCTACCTGGAAAGCAAGTTGTGCAGTCGACGGGAAGGTATGAAAATTCCACGGCATCGCTCCAAACGAACGAAATCCTGACAACTAATAATAATAAAATAATACCCTGTCCCAATAAATAGACCTTCCAGTGAAAAAAAAAAGACGGCGGGAAAAACCTCAATTAGCGGTCGAAACCACTATAGCATCGGATGATTAGTTCACTAAGGAGCCGCAGTGGTGGGCGATGGACAAACTATGGGCTCCACGACCAATTGAAAACATCGGTGATCAAAGCCTCAAAGGACTAACTTGTAATGTGTCGGTAGATAAACCAACTAAGCGTCGCAGAGATAGTGTACTACACAGCCACAACAGTGGGAGACAGACTGACTATGGCTTCCGCGACAATCGAAAATTATCGATGATCGAAAGAAATAAGGACTATGGATCGACAAGTTTAAAACTAATCATCTCCATAGTGTCGGTGAAACAAACAACAAGGCCTCTAAAATGGCGGTGTCACTCGACACTAGAACTCTGGCTATTTGTCAAAAACATTCCAATAGCGAAAAAAAAATCATCACAAAGAAAAAGGTTTGAACCAATAAAACCACGAAATCGGTGAAAGTAAAACTATCCATCGGCCCATTCTCTATTTTTCCTATGAAACGGTGGTGATATAGAAGGCTAATGCTTTGACCGTGATAAAATAAAATCACCCATAGTCCAAAAAAGAATTTAGATAAAAGCGCAATTGGCGAAAATGAGAATTGTCCATCGGGACGTTCATTACTTACCCTCCACAACGATGGCTACGTAGAGAAATACCACCCCGATTCACACATAAATAAACCTCCAATAGCGATAAAGGAAATCATTTTTAAATAAAAAAGGGCCTCATTTTAAAATCCAAACTTCCAAATTTATAGCAGAGGGAAAAAACAGAGTTTAGGAAACCAAATAAATCTAGCCAAGATAAAATTAAAAGGAGGGTCCAATTTTTTTTTTTTTTAAATTTGGGAAAAAGTTGTAGCTGAAACACTACCTTAGACATTAATTAATCCATTTTTGTCTTATTTTCCTAGTTTCCAATATTCCACTCTATGCAAGTTGTCTTCCACATGCCATAGAAGTCAGACTTGCTAAAACTGAGTCATGGAGCACTTGGGAAACCTCTTGGAATCCATATTTAGCATATTTTCTTTATTCTAGATCCTCCCTAGCGCATATCTACTTTTTCTGCTAAGTTTCCTGCTTTATTGAGATTTATGGAAAAAGAAAAAGTAAGACTAGGACTAGTTGACTTGTTTTTTTCCCTCATCATCCTCCATTCTTTTCTCCTAATAAAAGCATGTATGAGTTGTCTTTCCATCACTTATTATCTTTCCTACTTGACTTTTCCAATTCGTGAGCCTCTAGGTAGATTTGGAAGCTGCTTTATGCACCTATGGGGGATTTGACTAGATTTAGTAAGCCTGCTTTTTGACTATTTCGAATGGCATCCTTATGCATTCGAATATATCATGTAATTATATATTGCAGCAGCCTATGACTTCATAAGGTTGCTTATTGTACACTTATTCAATATATATTAGTGTTATGCTCCAATTTTAGTCTCCTTTATGTGTAAATTTTCATGTTTGATTAGCAATTTTGTGAGTGCAATTGTTCTATCACTTGGGTTCAATTTCCACACTACTCAAATTTGGGAGAAGAGGGAAGGTGAAGAGAGAGACCACATGGCATAACATGAGCAGCCACACCAATTCGACTTGGCTTTGGTTTATGGATGGATTTTCAACTTTAGAAAACTAATAATGTTTATAAAATAAAGGGATCATCCATGAGAAGAATCTTTTTCTCGTTTGTGAAATTTTCATTTGTGAATTGTGAGAGCTAGTGGATGACTAGTTTTCTTGCTTAAGCCAATTTCAAGGGTGAAACATTCCCATCCTAGTTGGTGTTTGGAAAGGCCACTCAAGTATTTCATGGAGCTTTAATGGAGTCTTATCTGTAGTTGAAATCTATAGGAATTTCATGGACATCTCAATATCAGCTTGTTCTTCCATTCATCTCAAGTTTTCTCACCATATTTCAGCTCTATGGAGTGAGGTGAATTTCGTGAGATATTCATCTCTTTGAGGGAGATTATCTTGCTCCACTATTTTTTATTCTGATTGAAATTATCTGTTATTTAAGTTCAGAAATATCTCAGGTCTAAAATCCAATATATCTCATGTATTATTGTCCAATATTGAAGAAACAGTGCCATTTACCCAATACCTTGTTGTAAACTCTTGCAATGTTGATGGAATCAAATATATGTGTGAAAAATTGATGATTTATGAATGAATGAACTATAATTAAAGTATATTATGGGTTTCATGGTCTGTAAATGATAATTTGTGGCCATTGGGTCGAATTTCATAGCATGTGGGGCAAACTACATCTCATTTCCCCAAGGGTCCAAAACTAGTATGTTATATCTAATTGAAGGAAGTGATAACAGCTAGGGGAGTTAGATTGGTTCTGCATATGAGTCTCTTATAATGTCTTCTACACATCCCATGCATAAATTTGAAAATTTGAGTGAGTTTATGTACATTTGTAAAGCCATTCCGACAATTACCCGGGAGGGATTTGAGCCCCAAAATTGAAAGTAAATTCATCTATCTTATTCATAGTTTGATATAGACTTGCAGAACTTATTATAGGACCATAATGCATCCCTGAACATAATAATTAATTTATTATATCATTCATACACCTTATTTGAATATTTGGGAGAAATTGGGATGATTTGGAGACCAAGACACTAAAACTAGTCAAGAGCCAAAATTGTGAAAAAATTGGAAAAGTGGGCATTTAAAAAAAAATTCCTAAAAGGGGACATTACAGCCACCTAATATTAGAATATATAATGTATTTCGTGTTTCTATTTTGAAAAATTATGTACATGATTCTACTCATGTGATTGACTGGAATGTATGATTCAGGTAGAATGAGAAGGATATTTTTCGATGGAACCGGATTGCATTCTCGATAGGAGGAAAATTTTTCTCTAGAATCACACCACTAGATAGGTAAAGATGCAATGGAAACACCTTAGTCCAGATGAAGCAAGCTGAGAATCAGAGAGCAATATGAGGGTGGCATATCCAGCTCTGTTCGAAGAAGACTCCGAATAACTTAAGCAACATCGAGGACAATGTTGAGCTTAAGGGGGGCATTTGTAACATACTGTAATGTCCCAAATATTGCATTGGGTCACAATGGCCAAATCAAAATTTTCATATTAATCAAAGTTGTCAAAGGGATGCTAAAAGTCAAATAATTTCCAAGGAGGAAATCACTAGTTTCCTAGGTTGGGGGTGGAAGGTTTGAGATTTGGAATAAGGGGGATAATAAATGATGTTTAGACATTACAAGAGGATAAATATTTAATAATGTATCTTATTAAATAAATACAATATAAAAATTAAATGTCTATGGAGAATGGAGACACATGGAGACTATGGGGCCCACTCAAGCTAGAATTACTATGTTAAATGGCATCCTCCTCTTGTAATTTCAAATCTATGGGAAGCCTAATGTTTTGGGATGGATTATGAGGTTAATATAATTTTCCATATGCTTCATAGGTCTAATTTGGGATTAATTGTAACTTACATGGGAGAGGAAGAGCTAGATGGGAGTTTCATGGACACTTGGCTAGATTCCCCTTACATTTATGACATCTATGACACCAATGATGGAGATTCTATGATAGTTATGACACAAGTCAGATCTGAAGGCTGAAATACTAACATACTGACATTTAAGGACTGAATAGAGCATCTTAGAGGTCTAATTTTGGAGTTGGAGAAGGCCAAGAGGCTCCTACTCAAACTTGGGAGAAGAGGGAAGGTGAAGAGAGAGGCCACATGGCATAGCATGAGCAGCCACACCAATTCGACTTGGATTTGTTTTATGGATGTATTTGTAACCTGAAAAGACTAATAATGTTTATAAAATACAGGGATCATCCATGAGAATTTTTTTTATCTCATTTGTGAAATTGTCATTTGTGAATTGTGAGAACTAGTGGATGACTAGTTTTCTTGCTTAAGCCAATTTTGAGGGTGAAAGATTGCCATCCTAGTTGGTGTTTGGAGAGGCCAATAAGGTCTTTCATGGATATTTAATGGATTCTTTTTTGTAGGTTTAAGCTACAGGAAATCATGTGGATTCTTCTATTGCACCACTCTTTCTCAACTATTTCTAGTTTTCACACCATATTCATGCCAATGGAGGGATTGCGCTTTGGGTGAGCTATTGATCTCTTTGGGGAATATTATAATTCCCATTATATTATGTTATGATTTATATGCTCTATATTTCATGTTCAGAATACTTGCGTCAAAATACCCAAAAGAATTCATGTAAAAATAGTGAACAATGAAGAAATAGTGTCATTTCCCCACTATCTTGTTGTGAACCATTGTAATGCTGATTATTTATAATTGGGAGATATTTAATTGTCCATTTATTATTGTAATCAGTTAAATATTCTCTTTTATTCATTCTCATAAAGTTTCAAGTCGAAATTCCCAAGAGTTGTATGTCAAAATGACTTTTAATGAGCAAACAATGACCATTTCCACTCTATGGTAATCCTTATTATTTCGAATGGAGGAATGTATATATGATAAATGTATGATGGATGGAATTTAATTAATGTGTATTTCAATTCTCATGTTCATTAATTAAGCATTGGAAGAAATTTTACTCATTTTTATTGCATTGGGAGAAGATTTAGTGCATTTTCCCCAAGGGTCAAAATTGTGAATTGGGAGTTGATTTGGAAAGAGTCATCAAAGCCTGTATAAACTGAAAATTGATGCATATGAGACTTTGAAAATGTCCCTTAAACATACCAAGCCTCTTTTCAGAAATTCAAGTGATTTTGGGATCATTTGTGAAGCCATTTCCGTCAATTACCAAGGGGGAATGGGAGCCCCAATTTGCTAGTAAACACTCCTACTTTGAACAGAACATTAAACAAGTTTGAAGAAGTAATTGAGAGGAAAAAAAACATACATTCACATCATATTTAATTTATATTATCATTCATGTACCGTAATAGAAAATTTGGAAACATTTGGGCCAATTTGGAGGTCTAGACATCAAAACTAGTTAAGGTCAAAATTGGGGAAAAAGTGAAAAAATGGTCATTTAGTAAAATTTCAAAAAGGGACATTATAGTGGTATAAAATCATGATATTGAAACATTATTTGGCCTGATATTTATTAGTACAATAACTCAAGGACCACCATTATTTATTTAAAACCAAAAGTGCTTTTGTTGAAGAGGAAAAAAACAGGAGAAGAAGGCATTTTTTTGGAAACTATGACTAGGCATAAAAAGAGAAGCTCATATGATGGTGAGGAGATAATAAAAAGCATGGAAGCTATCCTTGAATACATTACCAATAATATTATGAAAGGATTCGAATTTTTGGCTATCCAAAGTTGGGAAAAATATATTGTTTTAAGAAAACCAAGGGGGAAAATGCATTAGTTTGTTTGAAGGAGCAAAAGGAGGAGACCCATGAACCACCTAGTTCTAAAATAGGTGAAGTGGAAGAATTAGTACATGAAGAGGATATAAATTCACTCCCAAGTGAATCTGAAAAATATGAAGAGACATCACATAAGTATGAAGAAGTTTTTATTGAAAATACTGAAGATAATTTTGAGACACCTGCTACCTTGGAAATGAAACAAAGAGAATCTAATGATGGATGCTTGAACTATGAAGGAGTACCCACCAATGGGTTCTCACACCTCTATGTTGGTGACATATATATCACTTTTTAAAGTGTTTCTGCAAGCCAAAAATCCATTAAACATGAAAATGAAGACCTTGTAGCAGTTGAAGAAGAAATAAGATCAACTTCCCCATTGTTGTAATCTCACAGATCACATAAAGTTACCAATAATACATACTAAAACATAACTATAAATAAGAGACAAGAGACAAGAAAAGATAGGAAAACAGATTATATTAATGTAATGAGTTCATACAAGGCAGAGAACTGAACTAAGTTCTTGCTTGGCTCAACAGCCTAATATATACAAGTTACAAACAGTTACAAAATAACTGCCTGTCGATTCGATGAACCGACATGACTGTTAGTTAGCCGACTAATATTTCTAGTTAGACGGCCGACCGACTTAGTCGGCTGATCGACTAAGTCGGCCCATCGACTTAGTCGGCTGATCGACTAAGTCGGTCTTCGTTCAAGTCGAATTCGTCGACTTGCTCCTTCTACATCTCCCCCACGAACAAAACCTTTCTTCATCCCGAAGAAACAGGGAGGTACAAAAAAAAAATGAAATCTTGTCAAACCATTCAAACTTGCTCTTGCTATGGACTGTGCAGATGGATGGTCGGTCTCCTCTGGATGCAGACTTCGATGATAGCTGGAGCTGTGATAGGAAGGTGATGCTGAAAGTTGGTCCAACTCTGCAATGCCCATGTCCGAAAAGATGTCGATCCTTTCAAGTCTCACTACCTTAACAACGGAACCAATGTTTTCATGTCCCGGCAATGGAACCAATGTTGTAATCTCACAGATCACATAAGGTTACCAATAATACATACTAAAACATAACTATAAATAAGAGACAAGAGACAAGAACAGATAGGAAAACATATTATATTAATGTAATGAGTTCATACAAGGCAGAGAACTGAACTAAGTTCTTTCTTGGCTCAACAGCCTAATATATACAAGTTACAAACAGTTACAAAATAACTACCTGTCGGTTCGGTGAACCGACACGACTGTTAGTTAGCCGACTAATATTTCTAGTTAGTTGGCCGACCGACTTAGTCAGCTGATCAACTAAGTCGGCCCATCGACTTAGTCGGCTGATCGACTAAGTCGGTCTTCGTTCAAGTCGACTTCGTCGACTTGCTCCTTCTACACCCATCACCACTTGAGCTTCATGAAGTTGGTCCAAGCAAGAAGAAAGAAGATGATGAGGTTCATTTGAAAGAGCCTCATTTTCTTGAAGGGTCCTTAAATATGAATGAAAATAAGATACAATGGGCCCTTAGAATACTCCATGACACTCAAGCATTTGTATCAAATTCTTGTTGGAGATCTACTTCCTTAGAGGAGCCATCATTCCTTGAAGACATGGAGAAGATTCAAAGAGCAATGTGCAACATAAAAGGTAATTTCATGTCTTTTTATTTTTGATAGAAAAAATGTTATTGAACTTAGTGAATGGTTGCATTAATCATACTTGAAGAATAATGAAGTTATTGATAAGCTCACAATTAAAAATGAGCAACTTCTTGAAAAGTTGCAAGACACTTGTTTTTCCTCCTATGTTTCAGATTGTCAAATGGTAGATTGTTTGAAGGATTCTCATGACATTGAGGAACATGAAATATGTGGAAATTTGAACGTGCTTGATGTGTTTGAAATTGATCTTGAAGAGATTCAAACACTTTATGTGTTGGAAGAGGAACTTTAATTGTCCCTTGATGAAGGTTATGCAAATTTTAAAGAAGAGCATGATTCCTCTACATTGGAACCAATCTATGACAAAGGTTTCACACTTTTGAAGGAGCTGCATGATACTATCCATATGTATCCTTATCATGATGAAACTTTTGCACTTTTTTATCATTTGGGTGAGTTAGTTCATTCTCCTACATCCTACGATTCCATGTTTTGTAGCATTAGTCTCAATGAAGTATGGGTGAAAGGGTTCTTTTTTATGGTGCCACATGAGGAGTATGAAACTCCTATATTTAATTTTTATGATGACATGGTTGGAGAACACTCTTATTCACATTTGAAGCAGCATCCTTTTTTAATTTATGATGATGCACATCTACATGGATGCACCTATGATATGCATTTTAGTCACTTGAAGACTCATGTTTTTTCTTGCTCAACACTTGGTTCATTTGATGTTGGAGGAACTTCATCCGACACTTGGGTGAAGAGGGATATGATTGAGGAACATTATTATTGGAAGAAACATCCTCTGTTATTTCATGATGATATACATATTCATGGGTGTATTGATGAGACTTCTTTGAGCCACTTGAAGTCTTCATGTTTTATTTTCTCCTTATTTGGTTCATATTTTGGTGGAGGTTCTTCATTCACTTCTTGGATGAAAGAAAAAATGGCTGATTATTATTTTGATGCATATTACATTATTTGGAATAAGCATTATATTACATGGAATACTCACCTATGTCATTGGAGCAGATTTGATTGGTCACTTGAAGCATGTATGTACTTGGCAAATGGTAGTCTACTCACTGGGAAGTATAATCACTTTCATGATTTCTTGGTGAGGCACCTCCTTGATGTACATTCTTATTATGTTGTTATATACTTTGATGATATATATTATGCACTCATGATGTTTGGAATAATGCATACAATAAAATGGGATCCAAGAATTCTCTTTCCAAATGGAATGGGTTGGAGAGCACTCTTAATTGTTGGAGTGCAATGCAAGCAATGGGACTTGGGATAGTTTCTAGTACCATTGATTTCAAATTCTTGGGAAACAAGAAGTACGGGAGATGGATTCCCCACTTAATAAGTTGATGTTAATCAGAGTAGAACAGAAGCAAGCATGGTGTTTCCTCTCTAAAATCTTCATGGAATCTCAAATATTCAAAGTGGGAAACTCAGTGGCAACTTCAAAGAATCATACAGAAAGCAGTTTCTTCAACAACCATGTTTGAAATTGTTTGATGAAAAGCAATATTGGGAAGGGAGGATTTGTAATGTCCCAAATTTTGCATTGGGTCACAATTTCCAAATCGCATTTTCCATATTCATCAAAGTTGTCAAAGGGATGTTAAAAGTCAAATAATTGCCAAGGAGGAAATGACTAGTTTCCTAGGTTGAGGGTGGAAGCTTTGAGATTTGGAATAAGGGGGATAATAAATGATGTTTAGACATTAGAAGAGGATAAATATTTAATAATTTATCTTATTAAATAAATACAAGAGAAAAATGAAATCGCTATGGAGAATGGAGACACATGGAGACTATGGGGCCCACTCAAGCTAGAATTACTATGTTAAATGGAATCCTCCTCTTGTAATTTTGAATCTGTGGGAAGCCTAATTTTTTGGGATGGATTATGAGGTTATTATAATTGTCCATATACTTCATAGGTTGAATTTGGGATTAATTGTAACTTACATGGGAGAGGAAGAGCCATATGGGAGTTTCATGGACACTTGGCTAGATTCCCCTTACATTTATGAAATCTATGACACCAATGATGGAAATTATATGATAGTTATGACACAAGTCAGATATTAAGGCTGAAATACTGACATATTGACATGTACAGACTGAATAGATCATCTTAGAGGTCAAATTTGGGAGTTGGAGAAGGCCAAGAGGCTCCTACTCAAATTTGGGAGAAGAGGGAAGGTGAAGAGAGAGGCCACATGGCATAGCATGAGCAGCCACACCAATTCGACTTGGATTTGTTTTATGGATGGATTTGGAACCTTATAAGACTAATAATGTTTATAAAATACAGGTATCATCCATGAGAAGAATTTTTTGCTCATTTGTGAATTGTGAGAACTAGTGGATTACTAGTTTTCTTACTTAAGCCAATTTTGAGGGTGAAAGATTCCCATCCTAGTTTGTGTTTGCAGAGGCCACTCAAATATTTCATAGAGATTTAATGGAGTCTTATTTGCAGGTGTAAGATATAGGAAATCATGTGGATTCTTCTATTGCAGCACTCTCTCTCAACTATTTCCAGTTTTCACACCATATTCATGCCAATGGAGGGGTTGCACTTTGTGTGAGCTATTGATCTCTTTAAGTAAGATTCTAATGCCCATTATATTATGTTCTGATGTATATGATCTGTATTTCACTTTCAGAATAATCTCAGGTCGAAATACCCAAAAGAATTCATGTAAAAATGTTGAACAATGAATAAATAGTGTCATTTCCCCACTATCTTGTTGTGAACCATTGTAATGCTGATGATTTCGAATTAGGAGAGCCTTTCATTGTCCATTTATGATTGGAATCAGTTCAATATTCTCTGTTATTCATTCTCACAAAGTTTCAAGTCGAAATTCCCAAGAGTTGTATGTCAAAATGACTTTTAATGAGCAAACAATGACGATTTCCACTCTATTTTGATATATGCCATCGTAATGCTTATTATTTCGAATGGAGGAATGTATATATGATAAATGTATAATGGATGGACTTTAATTAATGTTTATTTCAAGTGTCATGTTTAGTACTTAAGCATTGGAAGCCATTTTACTCATTTTTATTGCATTGGGAAAAGATTTGGTGCATTTTCCCTAAGGGTCGAAATTGTGACTTGGGAATTGTTTTGGAAAGAGTCATAAAATCCTGTATAAACTGAAACTTGATGCATATGAGACTTTGAAAAGTTCCCTTGCAAATACCCAGCCTCCGTTCAGAATTTCAAGTGAATTTGGGATCATTTGTGAAGCCATTTCTAACAATTACCCAGGGGGGATGGGAGCCCCAATTTGCTAGTAAAGACTCCTACTTTGAATAGAACATTAAAAAAGTTTGAAGAAGTAATTGGGAGGTCACAAAACATACATGAACATCATAATTTAGTTATGATATCAGTCATACACCTTCTCTGAATATTTGGGAGCAATTGGGCTAATTTAGAGACCAAGACACTAAAACTAGTCAAGAGCCAAAATTGTGAAAAAATTGGAAAATTGGGCATTTTAATAAAATTCCAAAAAGGGGACGTTACACATACCCAAAAACGGAAAAATAAATATTTATTATTTATCTCAGAAAAACATTATGTTAAATTTATTGTAAAGTCTATGACCAAGTGGGTCAATGATGACTGTAATTGAAGAACTATTTATTTTAATAATTAAATAAATGATACACCTATCCAAGGGAGACTGTTAAATGAGTGTTCATTGACCCACTAGGAGGAGTGAGCAGCTGTGGAAGGTTGGTTGACAAATGACAGCATTATCATTTCACTTTCTAGTTGTTGCAAGAAGCATAATCCCTAAAAATGTGGTCATGTTCCCTAAGAGGGGGGAATTGATCTGGTGGCTCATTTAATTCCAAAGCTGACCCAAATACCTAGGAAATATTATATAAACCATCAAATTGAGCAGGAGGTTCACCACTCCTTTTGATTTCTAAGTGAATGAACATTGTGGCTGCTGCAAACTGAAAAGTTAGGCACACAAGGAATTTGATGAGGGGATAGCTAAAGTGATTTGTTGAGATAAGACTACTACTGAGTGCTAAGTTGTAGCAAGTTTGTTGTGTGGGCTATATTCAGAGATCTTCGTCCTAGTGGTTTAGTGAATGGGCTCAGGGGTCCTAAGCAAGTAATTATTGGCTGCTTCAGGAGAAGGTTGGGTGGAATAGACTCCTTTGGGTGTTGTCCCCTTTTTTGCATATAATCCAAGTTCAACTGTTATTTAATTTTGAATCTGTATATTTATTTGAATTATGTTCAGTAACTGTAAATGGGATGATTGGATATGTTATGTACTCTAGCTGTTAGAGAAACTACATTTCAGTTTATTTTATTATTTGTATTTCCTATCTGAAATGTGTTTATGAATATGTTGTCAGCTACAGAGTCTTTTTATTACTTCTAAAGAAAATAAATATGAACACTAGTATCCGTTAATTTGTTCAATTAGTTTTAGAGTAAAATGATACTATTCCAGTTCTTGGCATTTTAAAGTACTTTTATCTCAGTTCTCATTTTCTATATTCCTTTGGTAATCTAGGTCTTAAAAGAACTAACATTTATTTATCTCAATAAAGACCTTCGAAAGCCCCTTATGAGAACTATTATAGAAGATGTTTATAGTTGTTACAGATATTTCCATGATATAGGTATTTAAATACAAAGAACCATATATATATATATATATGATTATAATACACTAATGACTCATTTTAAGAACAGAGCTCTGCAATATCTCTATAACTTATTTAGGGTTAGTTTATAGTAACTTCAAACTGAAACTAAATAATAACCAAACTAGTTTTCGACATGGTTTTCGAGAGAGGTTTTCTCTAAAATATTATTTAGAAATATCAATTCACATTTAACATGGTGTAAGGATTCTAAAATATATAGATGGAGAAACACATTGCTTCTTAAACATATAACAAGATAAGATGCGAGCTGACCTAACAATAAGTATGTAAAGAATAAATGAAAATAAAGGAATATTTAAAGATTATTAAATAAATAATTAATCAGATCCAATGAAACAATAATATTTATAAACTATTTTAACATATGATAATTTGTAATTTGTAAATATTTAAATAAAAAAAATATTTACACATTATTAAATAATTAATAAATAAATATAGTAACAGTACTGGGGTCATAATAGAGGAGGATGTCAGTCACGTGACCTGTTTCTAGGTCATAATAGAGGATCAGGATGTGTGTCATGTGACCTATTTCTACATGTAGGACAACTCATATCACGACAAAACCAACGGAGAATGCAATGCGAATGAAAAAGATGGGTGGTATCTTCCTCCCCAGGCTCTCCCTGCTCATTTCCATTGTCGTCCCTGTTATAATTAATTACAACGTCAGGCAACCCGTCCACTACTTCACGGCGACTGTGATTGGTTTCGTCTGTAATGTTATAATTACTGTCCAAACGGATAAGTTCAACTATGAAATCGAAGTGATATGCATAATCTGACGCCAACTAAATATAGAATTCCATATAATCTGGATACGTCGGGGAGAATCTTAAACGAATCTAATTACTAGAAGATTATCTACAAATGTAAATCCTGTACTGCGATAGTCTTCATAGAGAATTTCATTAGTTTCATTTGTGCTGCCCCGAAATACGATGTCTTCCCGCCATCGATTATCTAATTGACGTATATCAACATTCACCGATAAACTTTCTACGCCGCGGTAAGGCAAACTCTCCGGGCCGGGAAGTCCATATTCATTAATAGTCACGCTCGACAAGATTTGCATTTGCATTTGCTGTGGAACATCTGCATCTTGATCTCCAATTCTATTCGTTTGGGTTGTTGTGGCCACGTCGGGGTTTTCTGTATCTACGTCCAGCTCGCCTTCCTGTATATATCTCATAACATTGAGGACTAGTTCTCTGTTACGTAATTCCCACTCTCTGTCCTCTCTCTCTTCTTGTTGCCTTTGATATTCGTTTTCCATTCTTTCAAAATAACCGAACTAACTCGGATATTATTGCAGAAAATCCCACGCACAAACAAACTGAACTAACTCGGATATTATTGCAGAAAATCGCACGCACAAACTTTGATTGAACTCGGACGTATAATCACTACTACCTACTGCTAGTCTATACAACTTCCTTCCTACCACTAAGAACGTTTAAATATGCTATATTATGTTTAAATATGCTAATGTAGTATTATATATATATTCTTTTACTTTTAGTGGGGAGCATCAGTTCAGTTTTCAAGCCGCCGACATTAACAATGGGGGCATCATCGTATGTTTTGAAGAACTTAATAATTTTTACCTTCGAGTTTGTACGGCGATGTGGAGATTAGTTGTATCTCTCAATCCGTCGCTCAACTCAACTCGCATTATTTGTTGCAAAAACCAGAACCTAGCTGCAAGTTCTCAAAGACTTCTCATAAGGATCATCCATAACATAAACATAATTCGGAGGTTTTATGTATGCTGTTTTAAAAGAAAACAAAAATGTCCATTGTAACCATAGCTTTTTCAGGCTGAAAATTCCACTTAATCCCTTCTGAAACGAATAAACTGGGGTTCAATACAATCACTTAACTCCGACTACGTTTTACTGTCAACTCAAGTGGCGTCTTGAGAACTAAAACAGCCTCTAGTTTTTGCGATCGGTAGTCTTTATCACTTGTAATGGGCTGGTCAAACGGTTGGTTAATAAGCCTGAGGATCAACGAATCAACCTCTCATGGGTGAGAACATATATTGGGTTTTTTTAAAGGCTTGGAAGTCATAGTGATTCGACATTCCTCTCATATTTCTTTTGAATATGGGGTGGCCTTTTTAAATACTTTCCACCATAAAATAGAATATGCTTATCCTTAACTACTAGCAAGATGTTAAGATATGTTAACTTGATTTCTCAAGGATGGATACCGGACTTAAAATTACTTTCCAATGAAAATACTTTCAAGTTAGTGTAATGAATAAAGTAAGAAGCTATATGGATATTCATGGTCTTAGAGTTAAAAAGGATAATATAATTAATAAAGTGAGGTGTTATATTGGCAGGACTTTGAATGGGTTTAAGATATGAATAAATAGAGTCTTCTATTAGATGAGTGAGAATGTTCAATTTTTAGGAGTTTGAATGGACTTAAGATATGGATATTAAAGGATATTTATATTCTTAATGTTAATTAATTAAACTAAAAAATAAATAGATTTTCTATTAGATGTATGTGTTTAGTGGGTGTGTTATGCTTTTAAGTTGTTGAAATGGTTTTAAAAAAGCTTGCTAATAATCTTAGTGTTTAGATATTAAGATGATATGTCATGTCTCTTTTGAGTCTACTCGTCGAGAGAGAACGTGACTCAACTATTGTTTCTTTCTATCAGACCAGGGATCTAGCCCCATGAACATAATCGAAGATGCATTGAACATAAAATACATATACAGATGCATAAAAAATACAAATACAATGGAAGCGGATCTCATTCAACACATTCAAAATGTTCATAATAATTCATTAAGCAAATACATTGCATAATTAACACAAGAAAATACTTATCTTGAAAAGGAGCGATCACGCAACTAGCTATGTCATTGCAACATTCCACCCAACCATAGGCCAGTGTGCTCATCAATCTCTCAGCACCACTACCACCCCTGAGATGGGCATGATTTCCATAAGGAACTAGGGAACAACAAGCTCACACGTAGCCAAATACAACCAAGGTTCAACCAAGCCAATCTACAATTGGGTTTTTGAGGCTACTAAGGCAGTGGAAAGGAAGAATTGCTAAGCTAGTGAGCTCAACCACAGACACCTGCACCAAATCTATCTAGCTTGGCATCCACAATACCTACACACCCAACACAAGGAAGTATTCCCTTCACTGTTGCACAGTCTCGCGGGCCATACCTTCCCTTCTAGTGCTCTTCAGGGTGTGCATAGAAGATTTACGAGCCCCTCTTGATCTATCTATGAGATTCCTCTCTTCACTAGGTTTATCAAGCCAATTCCCGGCCTCTTCCACTCCTAAGTCTTTCAGAACAAAACATGGATACACATAACTTCAAAACTCAAGTTCTGGGTGTGAGGAAAAACGTCAAGGGAACCAAAAACAAAAAATGGTAGAAGGGAAAACAACCCTCCGATAGCAAATTCGATTTCAAAAATGTCTATGGGATCCACAGGGAAACAAATGGCCTCTTCAAATCCCCAATTCATGGATATTTTATCCCATCGATTGTGCAACACCAAAACCGGATTTCCCAACCATGAAAATGAAGGAAAATTGTAGAAAATGTGAAGGGAAATGCCTAGGTAGCTCCATATGCGTGAGGAGGAGAAACACATGTGTGAATAATGGATTGGGCATGCATTTATGGGAGTTTACTTGCCCAATAAGTCAAAATTTGATTTCCCTAAAATGGGTGGCTTCCCCAATACAAATTTGACTGCCATACTCTTCCCATTCCAAGGCATTATTAACTACCTCAACCAATTTTTGAAAGAAATAAACGATTGGGCACAAAAGACAAAATGAGTAGTTGACAGCTTTATGGGTTTTCCCTTTGACGTTTGGCTTATGGGTTTGATTATTTTTCCTCCCTATTCCTTGTGAAATCATGCCCCCATCTCTTTGTTGCATTGGCATCGCTAGTTGTGGGTATTTTTATTAAATTGCATATTTACATGATGTCTTAATTTCTATTGTGCCTCATTATCATGATAACCACCAACATTGATTTGAATTGACGATACATAAAACACTAAATCCCTGATGGGGCCTTGTCTTTGATCTCCTCACCATGATTTAATAAAGCTATTTACATCATTTACAATTTTAATGAACATGGGTCAAAATCGAGATATTACATGATAATGGTATAAAATATTTACACAAATATGATATATAGTATATTCCTACCATGTGTGTAAATATGCACAACTGCAAGGCATGTTAGTATTATGAAAAATGGTAAGTTACTTGAGGAAGGGTATTGAAACCCTTCCACCTAAATGTATATAAGATAAGGAAAATATGTTTATTGGAAATAGTCAAATTGATAACCTTAACAAAACAAGAAACGATGAATAGCATGTACCTAATAAAATAAAATCTTACTCGATAATATATTGGCATGTTTGCATATAGATCATACCCTAGAAACATTATGACAAATTAATATGAATATTATCATATTCCTTCGGTAGAAGATGGATAAGAGAAAGAAAGAAAAAAAATTCATACCCATTTTTCCCTAAAATAGTGCCAAGGAAATTGGGTACATTACACATGCACTAAGGGTGACACATCCTCATGTGCTTGAAACACTTTAAGAAAGTAACTAGTCTTAAGAAAACGTTCCTCAAAATCTATGCATGTGAATTGGGAAACCTGTAGAATTTGGACGTTCTTCTCTTCCAACCACCATCAAGAAGGAGGAAGGAGATAATAGTAATGTAAGAGGGTATCCACGTTAGTTGGGTGGATGACATTGGCAATGCAATTGTAGAGATTGATAATTTCAATGGTAAAGGACCTAATAATTCCCCCCTCCTTCATGTGTAACTAGTTGAAACTTTTAAGATTCCTATGATGATTATCAAGGCGCTTGAAAGTAAAGGTGAACCACTAAGAAAGCTCAGAACAGGTTGAAATGCATTATTTAGGGAGGTCGACAAACAAAGATGTTGCATGACCTTGAAGGGAATTCTTTAAAAACAACATGCAATGCTCATTGAAATCACTTCCAAGGATGATGCATGCATTAGATAAAGCACACAAATGCTCATCGACTCACGCAATCCCATCACCTATAAAGATATGCAAGTGACGCTTGAATTTATTAGCTAAAAGTTCAATAGGGTGAGCAAGTTTTATAGATGAAGGCATGAGCCATGGGTATTTATCCTTATCTTCTTCCAAGTAAAATATTCCATAACGATTCTCTATTAAAAATTTAGGAGTTCAAGGACTTCGTGGTTTGTAGTCATGTCATAATTTGAAGGGAATTCTTAATAGAGAGAAAATTCAAGGTGTATTGATGTTATTTTCCTTGAAATAATCTATCAAGAAACTAGAAACTATATGTGTATATTTATGAACTTTGTAAAGACTCTTTCTTCATATGGATATTATATTAATTATATAGCGAGAGAAATTATAAGTGATAATGACATACACACTTTATTAAAAATTAAAGAATTTTACGAAATTTTGTAATAATATGGATTTAGTTGAATCATGCAATGTAAATAAAAATATATTTTTAATATAGGATGACTCCTATAAGGTCTTCTTCTTCATAATCAATGGAGTTGGGACTTGCAACAACCTCATCAAGGTTGATCTCTATGTCACCAATATAGAGGGATGGACATCCATTACTAGATGTCTTTCGATGATCCTCTTCAACCTCTAACGAATCTTCACATTTGGTCCTCCTTTCTTCTCATTTACTTTGATTGGTACTTTGTTTATTCTCCTTCAAGAAAGATGATGCATCTTTCCCCTTGGTTTCCTTATTATAAAGCTCTTTGGATCTTGTTTTTGAATAATATCCAAAAAATCTCTTCAAGTAGGAAACACATGCATCCCATGAAGCTTCGGATATTTCACTGCTCTTTTCACAAGTAGGTTGATCTTTACTCCTTTCATGCTCCTCCAAAGGTTGATATTTGATTTTGGAACCGTGCATCTTCTCCATACACATGGATATAAGAGTAACCATAATTTATTATTCCAAATGTGATATGATGAGATATACTTCTCGAAGGTACCTCCTTGACATTTTATTCCTCATACCGTCCGCAGTACTCTTTATATTGCTCATCATAGTGATCATCATACTACTCATAGAAATCATTTTCCTTTGAGGAATAGAAAGAATAGTCCTTATCATACTGCTCATACTCTATATCTGAATAAGACATGGCTGCAATTTTATTCTTCAATGGATGACTCAATGCAAGGGTGGAAGGACCATGCTTTGATACCACTGTAATGCCTTTTTCTTTGCCAAATTTTGAAGCTTGGACTAGTGAAATGAAAACAACCAGATGCTCCCAAATTATTTCAATTTCTATATGGAAGGGATTGAGTTGTCTTAGGAAATCATAATGAAAATATTATACACTTAGACACTTATTGGAGACATTCATGTGTCTTTTATTTATCAAGAGGAAGTGAAAGGGGAAAATACTAGGGAAATCGATGTGAAAACCCCCAACTAGTCTTGGACCTTTTTAGATTCCCAAAAATTGTATGACCTTTATTGGTTTTTGAACAAAGAGTTGGCATGGATTAAGGACCTCATTAACAACCAAAATGCATCATTCATTGATATCAATAAATGGTTATGGTTCCCTTCAAACACAGCGTGGTAAACCATACAAATTGCTTGGAAAAATGTGAACAAGGAGCATGTAATTTGTTGCATATGTTATAATCAGATGCCCAAGGGGCTTGCATAGACTAAACTAATCATAAAAATTACAGTGTAACATACTCAAACATATGAAAAAATATGAGAAAGAATTATATAAAAAAAATTCAAAACTACTCCAAAATGACCATATGAAAGTAGAGGGGAAACTAGCACAAACCAAGAGTTTGCTTGGAATTATTACATCGAAAATATGCTATTTTGAGTTATGGATTCAATGTGAAGATCATTACAATGATATACATCAAATAAAATAACCATGGAGTCAACAAATCATTCTCCATAATACTACACAACAATGAGTGCACCATCAACAGTAGAATATGGACATTGAGTGAAGATTGAGAGAAGAGATAACAGACAAAGAAATGATAGATGAAGTCAAACTGTGGAGGGAATCGAAACTGCAAACAAAACACCTTCATTAAGCTCTGATAAGAGGTCTAAATGACATCTCCTCTAATGATCCATAGGACCTCAACTTTAGTGCATTAAAAGTTTGTTGTAAAAGAATGTGTGTAACAGGTTAATTAATGGACAGTATTGGCAGAAATTAAATGCTCAGATCAGGAATGGAAAACCACAACACTGATAGATAGATACAAGGAAGAAAACATAGAAACAGAGTCACAAACAGAAGTTGATAACGGAGTTCACCCCCTCCACTGGGCTACGTCTCCGGGTCCCTCTCCAATGGGTACCGATCCAATTAATGGCTTTAAAATGGTACAAATGGTTCTAGCATCAACCTCAGCATTTGCAGAAATAGAATGCTGGACAGGATGTCTTCAAGACTCCTCTCTGGAACTTACAACTTGGACTTCAAAAGATAAAGAAGCCAAACTATAACCGAGAATGGGTCCACTTCTAAATACAAAACAACACTCTGGATAAATTGCAGCAAAAACTCTCCTGCTATCCTTTTGTCTCTATCAAAATTAACTACAGCAAACTGTAAAACAAAAGGCTGAACAGAAAGTCTTCAAGACTCCTCTCTGGAAATTACAATCGGGTCTTCAAAAGGCAAAGAAGCCCACATGTAACAGAGAATGGTCGACTTTACACTAACAGCATCTGCAATAATTTTACAGCTAACTTTTTTTGTCTTTTTCCTTACTCCCCCCCTTCTGGGCGTTAGCTTCCTCCATTTAAGCCCCCATAAGTAACGGATTTGCCTTCTTTCAGACAACTGTTACCATATTCCATTCGACCAAATCGTGCCTCAATCGTTTTGACGTTCTGGGTCCCCAACAGGCTGTTCATCTGCCTTTCAACGTTATCCCCATTGTGGCATAACTGCCAAGAAAGCTTCGCCAAACCGTTACAAAGAAGCTGGACATGATGATGACTGTCAGAGCGTTACTCATATGCCAAGACAGAACCAATACATCTGAAACACGGCATCAAACTGTGTACTACTGCAAAAACCATTTTGAAATGTCCCCGCGTGAACGCATTGCGAAATTTTTTAGTCATCTGAGCTTCCGCCGTTGCGGAAGAGGACAAGCAATGGGCTCCGATGAACTCTATCTCAATCGGCTATAGGTTGGTTTTCGAGTCGGAAGCTTTAGTTACTTCAGTTTCCACAGTTGCGGATGGCGCACCACTTCTTTCTTCGATTCCGTCAAGTTATTTCGTCGATCTTTTAAGTTTTGGGCTTCCGCAGTTACGGCTGCCGGAAGCATTATTCTTCCGATCCAGCTTGTGCCCGCCGTTGCGAACTTCTTATTGGTCCGACTTCCGATCCACGCTCCGACGTCCTTTAAGTTTCCGCCGTTGCGGAAGGGAGAAGACTTGTGAGCCCCGTCGTTGCGGAAGGGGAAAGGCTTCCGTCCTTCGATGTTGCAGAAGGAAGATCTCTTCCGACCTCCGCCGTTGCGGAAGGAGATCCCTTTCGACCTCCGATTCGTCAATAGACCGTGAACCAACTACGCGGCCTTTTCACAACGGTTAATGGAAATGTCGTCGAGCTATGAATATCCTGCCAACATTGCAACATATATATATATATATATTATATCATGGTTTCATTTGGTAATCCCCGTCCAACTTAACATATGGTCTATGGCATAACGTAACCATTGAACGGGGTTCATGACATATATGCAAAGTCTAGTTTCGGGACATGTGGGCAAGCAACAACCCTTTAAGAGCCGACCCATGGAATAAAGTTAAGCTTAGATATGTTTTTTATCATAGCTAAGAACCATTAAACATCTTGAAATGCATTGACCCCATTTTCAAAGGTGATGAAGTCTTGAGTTTTACCAAACCTCGTTGCCATTGTACCATTTCCTCTTTATCTTGGATCAGTATATCTTTAAAGACGAATGACCCCTTGGATCATTCCTCCCCATTGGAGAGATTTTGGACCTCCAAAATCCTAGATCATCATGCAGGTAGGTGAGGGTACCACTTCCTCACCATTCCGATCTCCATACATCCTGCCTTGCTTAGAATATGCATATTAGTCTCCTTTTCCATGACCAAAGGAGGTTCATACCATTTAAAATTCTTTGCATATGCAACTGGAGATAAGCTCAAACAGAAAGAATTTTTACACTTCTTTTCAAAGGTCTCAAAACGATCATAAACAAAATTGAGCTTTTTACCTTTCAACCTTCCCTTGATGATCTGCAACCAAATTTGCTTTTCAACTTCAAAAGGATGATGATTTGCATGTCTAGCCTTGCAAATTGCCTGACTCGTCTCCTACTGTTCTTGCACTATCTATTGCACTACTTTCTTTGCATCATGATGTCCAACATCTTCTGTGCCGAAAGAAAAGTCTAGATGTGACTTCAACAGATAACAAAAACAACTCTCAAAAGGAGATTTAATGCACTGCATGTGCTGCAACTGTTCACCCTGAACCTTAGGATGTTCATCACAATAATTTTGAAGAAATTGAATAATCATCTGATTCATGCCAATATTTGGAAGAGGCATGCTTTGCTGCAACTGCACGTCATGTTGTACATCTCTATTAAGTGATAGTCTTTCAGGTCCCTATAACAAAGCACCATACTCGGGAACACTTTTAATT
>LPNX010697916.1:756099-811125 GCA_001517045.1 Pseudotsuga menziesii
TGATTTTTAATGACACGAACATGAAACAGTTCACTTCTTCTTTTATCACCATGCATAGAAGTAGATAGCATATTTGTACTTGTACTTGCACATAAATTAGAACTTGAACTTGCATCAATGGAAAGAGATATAGCTTCATATTTACCTCGGATCCCTATTGCTATGATCTTAGTCTCATCACCTGAATCAAATCCCAAGTCTTGAATTATTGCTGCAGTAGCTGCTTGATTATCCTTATCTTTGTTTTTATTTCTTCCCATCCACTTTGGCTTTAATTCTAGATGAAGTTTCCAGCACTTTGAAACATCATGCCCTTTCTGACAATGTGAGCATGTGGGTCTCTCACCCTCTTTCGTGATGGTAGCTATTTCCTTTCCCTTATCTTTGATTTTATCTTTGTTGTCAAATTCAGATGACTTCTTCATAAACGAATCATCATCATGCTTACCCCTAGCTTCTAAATGTGTAGCTTGAACACATACATCATCCAAATTACTGGGATTAAATATCAACAAAGTATGCTTCAAATAAGAATGCATGCCACCAACATATTTAAGAAGAGTTTCTTGCGTATCCAATGCAACATTCAATGCAATAGCCCTCTTTCTGAATTCATGAGTATAATCTTGAATGCTTTGTCCTTTAGCTTGTCTAAACATTTGCCAATTCATTATTAATTGCTGCATATGACCTAAAGGATAAAATTGCTTCCTTAATACTTCGATGAATTCATTCCAAACTGAAATAATTTTACCATTCTTTCGAAGATCTTGCTGAATCTTTCTCTCCCACCAAGTAAGATCCATTCCACTCATCCTTAAAGTGGCCAATTGAATCCTGGAAGGGTCATCATTAATGCCCTGCACCCTGCAATATACTTCAAGCTGCTTGATCCAATTGTCTAATTTTTCAGCATCTAACTCTCCATTATAAATAGGCAATTCAAATTTTACATCCAATTTGAAATAAGGCATATTAGGACTTGCATTATGAGAAGTATGAGAAGAATAAAAAGTATGTTTAGTATCAAGAGGATCACCATCACCTCCTACTCCTTTACCCTTTTCTTCCAGCTTCACTTCTGCATCTCTGGATGAAGATACTTCTTCTTTCTTTTTCCTTTCTGCTCGCTCTTCAAGTTGAAGTTCCATCATGACCTTCATGCTCATAAAAGCCTCTAGAAACTCAGTTTCAGACATAACAGGTTTTTCCCGTTCGGTGTGTCCTTCTTCTTCCCTTCGTGGAGAAGACATGGTTCTTGAGAATGTTCTCCTGGAGCCAATCTCAGGATCTCCTTCAACTAATTATCCTTCACCAAGCTTTAACCTGGACCTGGTAAGCATTCACAAACTTGCACAACAGTCAACCAGCTTTGATACCAAATATGATTCGTAGGACCTCAACTTTAGTGCATTAAAAGTTTGTTGTAAAAGAATGCGTGTAACAGGTTAATTAATGGACAGTATTAGCATAAATTAAATGCTCAGAACAGGAATGGAAAACCACAACACTGATAGAAAGATACAAGGAAGAAAACACAGAAACAGAGTCATAAACAGAAGTTTATAACAAAGTTCACCCCTCCACTGGGCTACGTCTCTAGGTCCCTCTCCAATGGGTACCAATCCAATTAATGGCTTTAAAATGGTAAAAATGGTTCTAGCATCAACCTCAGCATTTGCAGAAATAGAATGCTGGACAGGAAGTCTTCAAGACTCCTCTCTGGAACTTACAACTTGGACTTCAAAAGATAAAGAAGCCAAACTATAACAAAGAATGGGTCGACTTCTAAATACAAAACAACACTCTGGATAAATTGCAGCAAAAACTCTCCTGCTATCCTTTTGTCTCTGTCAAAATTAACTACAGCAAACTATAAAACAAAAGGCTGAATAGAAAGTCTTCAAGACTCCTCTCTGGAAATTACAATCGGGTCTTCAAAAGGCAAAGAAGCCCACATGTAACAGAGAATGGTCGACTTTACACTAACTACATCTACAATAATTTTACAGCTAACTTTTTTTTTCTTTTTCCTTACTCCCCCCCTTCTGGGCGTCAGCTTCCTCCATTTAATCACCCATGAGTAATGGATTTGCCTTCTTTCACACAGCTGTTACCATATTCCATTCAGCCAAATCGCGCCTCAAGCATTTTGACGTTTCGGGTCCCCAACAGGCTGTTCATCTGCCTTTCAATGTTATCCCCACTATGGCATAACTGCCAAGAAAGCTTCGCCAAACCGTTACAAAGAAGCTGGACATGATGATGCCTGCCAGAGCGTTACTCATATGCCAAGATGGAACCAATGCATCTGAAACATGGCATAAAAATGTGTACTACTACAAAAACCATTTTGAAATGTCCCCGCGCGAACGCATTGCGGAAGTTTTTAGTAATCTGAGCTTCCACCATTGCGGAAGAGGACAAGCAACGAGCTCCGACGAACTCTATCTCAATCGGCTGTTGGTTGGTTTTCGAGTCGGAAGCTTTAGTTACTTCGTTTTCCGTAGTTGCGGATGGTGCACCACTTGTTTCTCTGATTTCGTCGAGTTATTTCGTCGATCTTTTATGTTTTGGGCTTCCGCAGTTGCGGCTGCCGGAAGCGTTATTCTTCCGATCCAGCTTGTGCCCACCGTTGCAGACTGCTTATTGCTCCGACTTCCGATCCATGCTCCGACGTCCTTTAAGTTTCCATCATTGCAGAAGGGAGAAGGCTTGTGAGCCCCGCCGTTGCGGAAGGGGAAAGGCTTCCGTCCTCCGATGTTGCGGAAGGAAGATCTCTTCCGACCTCCGCCGTTGCAGAAGGAGATCCCTTCCGACCTCCGATTCGTCAACAGACCGTGAACCAACTACACGGCCTTTTCACAATGGTTAATGGAAATGTCGCCGAGCTATGAATATCCCGCCAACATTGCAACATATATATATATATATATATATTATATCATGGTTTCATTTGGTAATCCCCATCCAACTTAACATATGGTCTGTGGCATAACGTAACCATTGAACGGGGTTCATGACATATATGCAAAGTCTAGTTTCGAGACATGTGGGCAAGCAACAACCCTTTAAGAGCCGACCCATGGAATAAGGTTAAGCTTAGATATGTTTTTTATCATAGCTAAGAACCATTAAACATCTTGAAATGCATTGACCCCATTTTCAAAGGTGATGAAGTCTTGAGTTTTACCAAACTTGGTTGCCATTGTACCATTTCCTCTTTATTTTGGATCAATATATCTTTAAAGACGAATGACCCCCTGGATCATCTAACCAACTTGGACAAGGATCTTTCACCTTCAAAATTGGTTCAATGGGAGGGTAAGTAACCACCCACTGTGCAAGGAAAAGATAAATCTCTCCCAAATTGCAAAGATGCAAATGAAAAATTACCAAAAAACTACCCAATTCGAATTTATCCTCTTTTAATAACCTCCTTGGAATCCTTTCCCTCTCTAAAACTTGAATTTCCCTCCTCTTGGTTCATTAACTCAAATTATTGTTAATCGTAATTGTTACATTAACCCAAGTGACACTTGTCTTGATTTTTCTTGATCTCCTTCATGAATGTCAACTTAGAATACTTCATGAAGCTTACTTGTTCCCTATTTGGTTCTATTTTTATCTCTTACATGTCATAAATTTCATAATACTTGTAAGAGAATATGTCATAAGTGTCATAGGTTGTCATATGGTTGTCATAGAATCTGCCATTGACTAAAAATAGCCATGTGACTCTTCACCTTCCCCATGGGAGTTTCTTATCCCTGTACATTATAATTTTAGGATCGTCCTATGTGTAAAGGAGGAATATTCCCTCATGTGGACCCCACATATCCACTTATGCACCCCCAAGTCCAACTAGGATCCCATGCCACTTCATTTTGGAGCGTTTAATGATATTTCTAAAACTTATTGGCTTATTTTACACCATTAATTTTGAATTTCCATGAGAAAATATAGGCATTAGGGTTAAATATCAATATTTTCATTCTCCCACATAACCATTAGGAATTAGATAGGCTAACTTAATTGTTTATCTGAAAATTATTTGATTGTGGACATTAGACAAAAACATCCAAAATAATTGATTTACTTGAAGATGGTATTTTGGTGACAAATTTTAGGGAAATTTTCAAGGAGAAAACATATAAATATATTAAGCACTCCCACACAACATGATGGCATGATTTCCAGTTCAAACAACTGCAAGAAGTATTCCCAAAAGGAACAATATTATCAATGGTTGATTTTTCTTAAAATTACACTACTCCAAAAAAGGAAATACAGGGTGAATATTATCATTCAGACCAAGTGTCTATGCCTGTGCATAGTTTATAGATACATTCTAAGCTCAATGTGGATGGTTTTGACAGCAATGAGAGCAATCGTGAAGTAATTAAATAGTATCATGTATACATCAATGATGAACACACTCATGATGCAAGTTTGGTTCAACATTGTTTTAATATACCTTATAAATAATTATTTAGAAGAGGAGTTACTTTTACAGAACATTGGGTGTGGTTCGACAATTTCTCTAGTCAATTTAAATCATCACGATCATTTTATTAGTTGAATCTCCTTCATAAGACAATCAATATTCACCACACATCGAGTTTTTTTTAAACATGAGATGGAAAATGAGAGCATGATGGTGTTGGGTATTGCATAAATCATGCATCTAGAAGACATCAATTGAATCACTCTGTTGATTGATTTTTAAACTCTCTCTATGTTGTTGATTGGTGCAAAAAACAACTAACCCCTTAATTCAATGAAAGAATGGTTCGCATAAGAAGGTATGTAAATGTTTCCTTGATGCTTAATGTTTTATACATTACGTGTATTTTTACTAATATGTTAGTTTAGATTATATATATGTGTGTTTTAGATATATATTTTTATTTTAAACAAATATGCATTTTTTATGTGAAATTTGATTTCTTAATGAGATTTCTGTTTTCTTTGAATGGGTACTTTTGGGATATACCAGTGGTAGATGTTGATAGATAGACTCCATAAAAATGTACTACAATCCTTGGAACACAATGTTTACATTCCATTAGAACTGAGAAAGTGATAAATATACACTCAATTCAGAAATGAAAGTACTCTTGATTTTGTATTAGATGTATTAATAATGAGGAATCCATTGAGGAGTGTCAAAATTAAATTAACAAATATGTCAAACATTGGTTACACCAAGAGTTGACACCATTTAATCCCCCATTTCAAAGTTACCATCACTAGTTGCGCCGAGAGGCGCTCTACAGCCCAGTATGGGGGAGATCTTGTAACATGATGTAACGTTTATAACATGTTCGCAAAAAATAATAGTGATAGTGAATATTATAGGAGAGATCTTGTAAGGTGATGTAAAGTTTGTAACATGTTGGCAAAAAATAATAGTGATAGTGAATATTATGGGAGAGAACTTGTAACACAATAAAAAATAATATCACTTTAATAACATTATTTTTATTAATAAAAAATCATTTTTCTCATAGGCCAAAATAAATGTCGGCCACAAAAACAATCTAATATGGGGGAGATTTTGGAATCTTCCTACCTAACAAAACAATAAAAAAGTAAAAAATTTAATTATCCATAAAAAAAATATGTGGGTCAAGTAAAAAACACAAAATTGAATCATTCGCAAAAAAATGTTTGCCTTGCACATGGTTTTAAAACCATGTAAAACCATGTGCAAGATATTCTAAACAACCCATGGTTGTAGGAGGGTCTTGCATATGGTTTTAAAACCATGTGTGGGGAAATGATGCAATGTTCATTCCTAACAAAATAAAAAATAATANACGCTGGTACATATGGCTCAAAAGTTCCACAAAATATTGACACAAATAAGTTTAAATGGTTATTTTCATGGGTAAATTGATAAATATTTTGAACATAAATTCTTTTGGCCCCCGATCATCATCGCTATTGCGACGTACATGAATTTTTGTCGTTATAGCAACCGATTTTTGTCTATATTGCAACGAAGACACAGATTTGTCGCTCTAGCAACGTACCTCTAAACATTTGCAAATCAACGGTCATCACAGTAACAATCATTGAATTTTTCTTATTGTTGAAATTTTTCCATTGTGCATTCTTATTGTAACCGCCATGATCATTGATCTATAAATACATGTTCTTAAGACATATTTCATCAAAAAAATTTCTATAGCTGCAACAGTTTTTCTGCTTATTGTTTGATCTGTGAGTGCAAGAGTCTGGTACTGATTTAACACATCGATTTTTTGCGCGATCTCCTTTGTTTTCCAGGTTAATATTTTTAAATTCTTTGTCTCCTTGGTTAGTGAACTAATATTTTTCAAATGAGTAAATATAATGTCATTAGGATTTTCCTCTTAATCATTTTTTGATTAAAAAAGGATGAAGATGAACTAATTAGGGAAACAAGATCATTGCTTTTGAAATGTTCTATTTGTTTAGTTTCTTATTTATAGATGGGTAAACTAGCATGTGGTAATATCCTATGTGAAATTTTTTTTAAGAATTGTGATCCCATGTGCTTGTGAGAAATCATGGTTCCTAGCTTGGGAGAACATAACCGTTGGGGGGAACTTAAATTTTATCACTAAATATAGAAAGTATAGTGGTTGGTGGTAACCATACTAACTTATTCCTTAATAATTTGGAAAGAAGGGGTATTGTTTGTTATATGCAACATGTCAAAGTAAATTCAACTTGGATTTACTAATTGTATTTGATTTTTTTTATGTCATGTCCTTTAATTTTCTATCTCCTTTAATATATATACATGTTCTATTTAATTTACTTATACATTGATTGAGTTTGTTTGGTTCTTATATGCTATTAGAATGTCAAAGAAATATACTTAGAAGAAAATAATAAGAGGTATGCTGAGTTTAAGGAAGCATTGGAGGCGAAGGGCGATGGAAATTGTTATTTCCCTTGCAATGATTGCAGGGGTTTGCGAAGGAATTTTTTTTATAACAAGCTAGTGTAATGAATAAAGTAAGAAGCTATATGGATATTCATGGTCTTAGAGTTAAAAGGATAATATAACAAGGATAAAACATATTATATAATTAATACAGTGAGGTGTTATATTGGGAGGACTTTGAATGGGTTTAAGATATGAATAAATAACATCTCTATTAGATGAGTGAGAATGTTATATTTTTTGGATTTTGGATGGACTTAAGATATGGATATGAAAGGATATTCATACTCTTAATGTTAATTAATTAAACTAGAAATATTTTCTATTAGATGTATTTGTTTAGTGCGCGTGTTCTACTTCTAAGTTGTTGAAATGGTTTCAAAGAAGCTTGCTAATAATTTTAGTGTTTAGATATTAAGATGATAATAGTATAAAATATTTACACAAATACAATATATAGTATATACCTACCTTGTGTGTATATAAACATAGCTGTAAGGCATGCTAGTATTATAAAAAAATGGTAAGTTGCTTGAGGAAGGGTATTGAAACCCTTCCACCTAAATGTATATAAGATGAGGAAAACATGTTTATTGGAAATAGTTAAATTGATAACCTTAACAAAACAAGAAAAGGTGAATAACATGTACCTAATAAATACAAGTTTACTGGATAATATATTGGCATGTTTGCATATAGATCATACCCTAGGAACATGATGACAAATTAATATGAATACTATCATATTCCTTCGGTAGAAGATGGATAAGGGAAAGAAAAATATTTTTTCATACCCCATTTTTCTTGAAAATAGTGCTTAGGAAATTGGGTACATTACACATGGGTGACACATACTCACATGCTTAAAACACTTTGGGAAAGTAACTAGTCTTAAAAAAAAAATCTTGGACGTTCTTCTCTTCCAACCACCATCGAGAAGGAGGAAAGAGATAATAGTAATGTAAGAGGGTATTAGTTTAATGTTAAAGGTTTAAGGACCTAATGGTTTCCCCTCCTCTATGTGTAACTGGTGGAAAATTTTAAGATGCCTATAAGGATTATCAAGGCACTTGAAAGTAAAGGTGAACCAATAGGAGAGCTTAGAACAAGTTGAAATGCATTATTTGGGGAGGTCGACAAACAAAGATATTGCATGAACTTGAAGGGAATTATTTAAAAGAAACATGCAATGCTTATTGTAATGACTTCCAAGGATTATGCATGCATTAGATAAAGCACACAAATTCTCATCGATTGATGCAATACCATCACCTAGAAAGATATGCAAGTGAAACTTGAATTTATAAGGTAAAAGTTCAACAAAGTGAGCAAGTTTTAAAGATGAAGGCATGAGCCATGAGTATTTAGCCTTATCTTCTTCCAAGTAAAATAGTCCATAATGATTCTATATTAAAAATTTAGGAGTTCAAGGACTTGTTGGTTTGTATTCATGTCATAATCTGAAGGGGATTTTTAATAGAGTGAAAACTCAAGCTGTATTGATGTTATTTTGCTTGAAATAATCTATGAAGAAACTAGAAACTATATGTGTATTTTTAGAAACTTCATAAAGAATCTCTCCTCACATGAATATTATATTAATTATATAGTCAGAGAAAGTATAATTGACAATAACATACACACTTTATTAAAAATTAAAGAATTTTATGAAAGTTTGTGTGGAAGAATTAAATGAAAAACCCAAAGTAGAAATTTGTAATAATATGGATTTAGTTGAATCATGCAATGTAAATAAAAATATATTTTTAATATAGGATGACTCTATATTGTGCTAATTACGTTGATCGATGTTTAGATATTATTTCATATTTTTGGCTTCCTTGAGCAAACCTCCTCTTCTTCTTTTTTCTTGGGATCATCTTCACATGGAAGCTCAAGTGGTGACTAGGAATCTAATCTTGTTTCATATTTTGTTGTTACAAGGTATTATTCTTCATACTCATTGGAGTTGGGACTTGCAATAACCTCATCAAGGTTGATCTCTATGTCACCAATATAGAGGGATGGACACCCATTACTAGATGTCTCTCGATGATCCTCTTCAACTTCTAATGAAGCTTCACATTTGGTCCTACTTTCTTTTCCTTTAATTTGAGTGGTACTTTGTTTATGCTCCTTCAAGAAAGATGATGCATCTTTCCCCTTGGTTTCCTTAGGATCAATATCTTTGGATCCTTTTTTTGAAGAATATCCAAAAATTCTCTTCAAGGAGGAAAGACATGAATCCCATGAAGCTTCATATATTTCACTACTCTTTTCACAAGTAGGTTGTTATTTATTTACTCCTTTCATGCTCCTCCAAAGGTTGATTTTTGATTGTGGAACATGCATCTTCTCCATACACATGGATATAAGAATAACCATAATTTATTATTCCAAATGTGATATGATGAGATATACTTCTAGCATGTACCTCCTAGACATTTTCTTCCTCATACCATCTGTAGTACTCTTCATGTTTCTCATCGTAGTCATCATCATACTGATCATAGAAATCATTTTCCTTTGAGGAATAGAAAGAATAGTCCTTATCATATTGATCATACTCTATATCTGAATACAACATGGTTTCAATTTTAATCTTCAATGGATAAATCAATGCATGAGTGCAAGGACCATGATCCGATACCTCTATAATGCCTTTTTTTTGCCAATTTTTGAAGCTTGGCTAGTGAAACCCAAAATCCCATATGCTCACAAATTATTTGAATTTTTGTATGGAAGGGATTGAGTTATCTTAAGAAATCATAATGAAAATATTAGACACTTAGACACTTATTGGATAAATTCGTGTGGATTTTATTTATCAAGAGGGAGTGAAAGAGGAAAATACTAGGGAAATTGATGTGAAAGCCCCCAACTAGTCTTGGACCTTTTCGGATTCCCAAAAAATGTATGACCTTCCCTGGATTTTGAAAAGAGAGTTGGAAAGGATTAAGGAACTCATTAAACACCAAAATGCATCATTCTTTTATATTAATAATTGGTTATTGTGTCCTTCAAACACAGAGTGGTAAAACATACAATTTGCTTGGAAAATTGTGAACAAGGACCACATAATTTGTTACATATGCTATAATCAAATGCACATGGGGATTGCATAGAATAAACTAATCATAAAACGTACACCATAACATGCTCAAACATATGAAAAAATATGAGAAATACTTATATAAAACAAATTCAAAACTACTCGAAAATGAGTGCGCCATCAACAATAGAATATGAACATTGAGAGAAGACTAAGAGAAGAGATAGCAGCGAAAGAAATGACATATGAATTTGAACTATAGAGGGAATAGAAACTGAAACAAAATACCTTCATTTTCTCTAATAAGAGTTCTAAATAGCCTTTCCTCTAACCAACTTCGACAAATATCTCTCCCCTTCAAAATTGGCTCAATGGGAGTGTAAGTAAACACCCACCGTGCAAGGACAAGCTAAAGCTCTCCCAAATTGTAAATATGCAAATGAAAAATGACCACAAAACTACCAAATTCTAACATATCCTCTTTTAATAACCTCCTCGGCATCCTTTCCCTTCCTAAAACTCGAATTTCCCTCCTCTTGGTTCATTAACTCAAATTATTGTTAATCTTGGTTATTACATTAACCCAAGTGACACTTGTCTTGATTTTTCTTGATCTCCTTCATGAAAATCGACTTACAATACTTTGTGAAGGTTACTTGTTCCCTATTTGGGTCTATTTTTATCTCTTACATGTCATAAATTTCATAAAAATTGTAAGAGAATATGAAATAAGTGTCATAGGTTTTCATATGGTTGTCATAGAATCTATCATTGATGAAAAATAGCCACGTGACTCTTTGCCTTCCCCATGGGAGGTTCTTATCCTTGTACATTATAATTTTAGGATCATCCCATGTGTAAAGGAGGAATATTCCCTCATGTGGACCCCACATATCCACTTATGAACCCCCCAAGTCCAACTAGGATCCCACACCACTTCATTTTGGAGAAATTAATGATTTTTCTATAATTTATTGGCCTATTTTACACCATTAATTTAGAATTTTAAATTTCCATGAGAAACTATAGGAATTGGGGTTAAATATAAATATTTTCATTCTTGCATAGAACCCTTACAAATTATATAGGCCAACTTAATTGTTTATCTGAAAATTATTTGATTGGGGAAATTACAAAAACCATCCAAAAGAATTGATTTACTTGAAGATGGTATTTTGGTGACATATTTTAGGGAAAATTCTAGGGAGAAAACATACAAATATATTAAGCACTCCCACACAAAATGATGGAAATATGTCCAGTTCTGTTGGCCTCTTTCTCCTTCTTGTCTCGACCACGGTTCAACAACACCACAATACCAACAATAAACACCAATACATCGGACCGACAGATCAAGCCCAGTCAGCAGCACCTGCAAGGCAGGTGTAGTATCACCTAAGATATCTAATGGGTAACTACCAGAACCATGTTTCCACAATTGGAGAGGGATTATAGTCCCATGTTGTGCAGCCAAGGAGCTCTACAAAGGAAACAATACGATGGAGTCTATTACTGAGCAACTAGGCACAACTGTATGTCAACACGTGCACGACATGATTCTGTCCTTAACCTAAACAAATGGCGCAACTTGTGTGACACAACTGATTCCTTGTATTCACAGATAGTGTAAAACTTATGCTTTAAATTTGGAACATAACCACAAACTTATTCACATATTCTAGCAATGCTTTAACAATCATTCATTCACTGATTAATAATGTGGCGTCATCTATTCAATAGTAACTCATCAACATACAATAAGCAAATACTTGTCATTCACATAAAAATTCAACATCACTCAATATTTTAACACATGAAATAACATGGAACCCATATGGGAAAAACCACCAAGGTGCTTTTCATCTGGCATGAGAAATGGATATAGCACCTTACAGTCTGCAACCTACAAACTGATCTTATGATATGTCTTTCTGACTCAATCTTCTTGCTCTCATCCTCTATAGTTTATTCTTCTATCTACTCCTACTGATCTGCACACAACCTAGATCGACTCTTCTATCTATTGTTTATGCACACAGCTACAAAACCCTTCTACTTCCAGAAGTCTATGCACATAGCTGCAATATCTGCGGCTCAATAGCCTTCTGCTAGTACTAGACTCTTCTCTGAGTCTTATTTTCCTCTAACCCTAACTTCATTAACAAAATTGAGTGACTTGGTGAATCGAAAACCAATAAAAAATGAACAATGATGAATGAACAACCCTTATACAGAGCAGGTTCTTCCTATTTATATCTTCTACAAGACCACCTAGGGTCGACTACGTACTGCTCATCTATTACAGGTTGTAATCAGCCATAAAAAATGGTTACTAGCTGTCATGGACTGACACAAGGCACTATCGACCTAACTTACAAATATTCCTTCATACGTGCATTATTCGCAGGCTTACACCATCTTTAGCAGCCATGATATTCTAGGCTTATCGCTTTCTAGCCATTACCCATATGTACTTCTGCAAGCTTGACTTTCCTCCATCACGCGCATGTCGTATCCTTCTGCGTTGGTCCCTTTGCTTCCTTTGTGACCTACTTTCATCCTCATCATGCGCACAATTTTCCTTCTTTGCTTGTGCACCAGCTTCTTCCTTGTGCATTTTTCCTGTCCCAACAGCCCCCCAACACTCACATGTGGCTCATCCCGAGCCACTAAGAAAAAAAGGAAGTCTCCTAAAAACATTTCTGCCACAAAAATTCGTGTTTCTTGCCAAAAAAATTATGTCTCTAGCTGTGGCTGTGCCACAGGACCAACCTTTTCCTGAAATTATTTCACCATCTGTTGCACCCTAGAAACTTTCTCTGTTACTCCTTCTTCCTATGCGGCCAACTGCTCCACTCGGTCGGAATTGATATGTTTCGATGGACTTTCCTCCACCGACTATGTAATGGTTCCTAGTTTCTGCTGCAATGGTTGATTCAAACCTGTGATTCGCGTTGCTTCTAACTAGTGCACTTCCACTTCTAATTCCCTAGTCCTCTTTTGGTCACAAAGAGCCTGGACTTCCTTCTGCAGTTGTTTGATCTCAGTCATCTTGGTCACATTCTCTTGAAACAATAGCTTCTTCATCTCTTCCTTTTCTGCGATGATTTTCTCCTTAGCCTGTTGGCCTCTTTCTCCTTCTTGTCTCAACTTGTGGTTCAAAAACACAACAATACCAACAATAAACCCCAATACATCAGCCCAATAGAGCAAGCTTAGTAGGTAGCACCTACAAGGCAGGCGCGGTTTCACCTGAGATATCTAATGGGTAACTACTAGAACCATGTTTCGGTAGTTGACAAGGGATTATAGTCCCTTGGTGCACAACCAAGGCGCTCGACAAAGGCAACAGGATGATGGATTCTATTACTGTGTGATTGGGCACAACTATATGTTAGCATGCGCGTGACATGAATTTGTCCTTAACCTCAAAAATTGGTGCAACTTGTGCGATGTATTTGACTCCTCGTACTGAAAGACGATGTGCGACTTATGCTTTAACTTAGGAACTTAACCACAAAATTATTCACATATTCCAGCAATTATTTAACGATCATTCATTCACTGTTAATAATTTGGCCCCATACATTCAAAAGTAACTCATCAACATACAATAAGAAAATACTTGTCATTCACATAAACATTCAACATCACTCAATATTTTAACACAGGAAATAACATGGAAACCCATCTGGGAAAAACCACCAAGGTGCTCTTCAGGTGGCATGAGAATTGGATATAGCACCTTGAAGTCTGCAACCTGCAGACTGATCTTATGATATGTATTTCTGACTAAATATTCTTTCTCTCATGTTCTCTGGTTTATTCTTCTATCTACTCCTACTGATCCACACATAGCCTGGATCGACTCTTCTACCTACTGTCTGTGCACACAGCTGCAAATTCCTTCCACTTTTAGTGGTCTGCGCACATAGCTACAAGATCCATGGCTCAAGATCCTTCTACTTCTACTAGACTCTTCTCTAAGTCTTCTTTTCCTCTAACCCTAACTTCGTTAACAAAACTGAGTGTCTTGGTGAATGAACAACCAATAAAAAACCAACAATAACGAACAACCAACTCTTATACATAGCGGGTTCTTCCTATTTATATCTTCTACAAGACCATGTAGGTTCGACTACATACTGCTCATCTGTTACAGGTCGTAATCAGTTGTGAAAAATGGTTACTAGCTATCATGGACTGACACAAGGCACTATCGGCCTGACTTACAAATATTCCTTCATACGTGCGTTGTCTGTAGGCTTACACTATATTTAGCTGCCACGATCTTCCTGACTTATCACTTTCTAGTTGTTACCCATATGTACTTCTGCAAGCTCTCCTTTCCTTTGTCGCATGCATGTCCTATCCTTCTGCGTCGACCCCTTTTCTTCCTTTGCAACCTACTTTCCTCCTCGTCACATGCGCAAATTTCCTTCTTTGCTTGCGTGCCAGATTCTTCCTTGTGCATTTTTCCTGGACCAATAAGTTCAAACAATCATGAGACCTATTCCCAAAAGGAACAATATTATTAGTGGTTGATTTTTCTAAAAATTACACTACTTTGCAAAAGGAAATACAAAGTTAATATTATCATTCAGACCAAATGTCTATGCTTGTGCACATTCTATATAGACGTGCTAAGCTCAATGTGGATGGTTTTGATAGCAATGAGAACAATGGTGAAGTAAATAAAGAGTATCATTTCTACATCAATGATGAACGCACTCACGATATAAGTTTGGTTCAACATTGTTTTAATATACCTTATAAATAATTATCAAGAAGAGGTGTTACTTTTACAGAACATTGGGTTTGGTTTGATAGTTGCTCTAGTCATTTTAAAACATCACAATGATTTTATTGGTTGAATCTCCTTCATAAGGTAATGTATATTTGCCACACATGGAGTTTTTTTGAAATAGGGCATGGAAAATGAAAGCTTGATGGTTTTGGGTCTTTCATAAATCATGCACTTAGAAGACATCAATTGAATCACTCTGTTGATTGATTTGTAAACTCTCTCGATGTTGTTGATTGGTGCAAAAAAAAATTAACACATGAATTCAATGAAAGAATACTTTTCATGAGAAATTATGTATATGTTTCCTTGATGCTTAATTTTTTATAGATTAAGTTTATTTTTACTAATATGTTAGTTTAGATTATATATGTATGTGTGTTTTAGATATATATTTTGATTTTAAACAGATATGTATTTTTTTTTTGTGAAATGTGATTTCTTAATGAGAATTTTTTTTCTTCAAACGGGTACTTTTGGGATATACTAGTGGTAAATGTTTATAGATAGATTCCATAAAACTTTACTACAAACCTTGGAACAAGGTGTTTAGATTCCATTAGGACCGAGAAAGTGATAAATATACACTCAATTAATAAATGAAAGTACTCTAGATTTTGTTTTAGATGTATTAATAATGAGGAATCCATTGATGAGTGTCAAATTAAATAAAAAAGAATTCAAACCTTGGTTACACCAAGAATTGACACCATTTAATCCCTCATTTCAAAGTTACCATGATTAACTGATTGACAATGAAATTGTTGTGATTGAAAAAGATTATGGTCGTTTTTATGATATGTTTAGAGAAGGTGATTTCCTTGTTGTCTTTGCACCGAAAGATAATCCAGAAAAGTGCATTATTACTTATTAATATGCAATATATAGAAAAGCATGTTGATGAAGAATTTAAAGATCGATCAAATTACAAATATGCAGTGTGTTTGATGGTTTTAATGGTACATTTATTTGAATAATTAAAGAAATGTACTTCCCATATTATTTTTTAGGACCGTAAGGAAGATTTTATATGATCACAATATAGTCATTTGGTCAGAGCAACTCGATTGAAGTTGAAACTAGTGAATACTAGAAAAAAATCCAAGCACCGATAATGGAAATTGTCGATAGAAGATCATAATGCCATTCTTTAAAATGTGTCGCTGGCACATTTGATGTGAATGGAACAATTTGAATGATAAATTATTCTTTGACTGTAGGGTTAGAACATGGAATTGTTTTTTTGTTCAATATGTTGTGATGAATTGTGTGGTTTTTTTTATTTGAACTATGGATCATGATGCATATTGGAGGACATAACATGTTTGTGGTTTTCAATATTTTTAACATTTATAATACTTTAACAACACACTATGGATGTTTCCCCATATGGGGTTTTACCACATAAATATGATATGTATATATTATTTCTTTTCTTGTCTCTACTTTGTTTACTTTGATTATTTTAATCTTTGTTCAAAAAATATATATGTATATCAATAGGATTTCTAAATAAAATAGTTCTTCTACTAGAAATTAATTCTCTTTATTTAATTTACTTATAGCGGAATCTACTCTATTAGATAAATGATAATTAATATATATGTTCAATATTTGCAGTATGATGTGTCAATTTTTCCGCATTTCTCTTGATTATTCTCTTGTTGTTGTTTATTCTTATATATATTATTGATTTTATATAAATTATGTTTATATTTTTGTTTATCTAAATCATGGGGTAAATTAGACCACATATACACACTACAAAATTTCATCATCAAGCAACCCAATCGATTATTCAACTAGTCGAAACCATATTTTTGATTCATCTATCCTTGAACAATCTTGACAACATCAAGTATACTTGTCTAATAGTTGACTAGACATATTACATTATGTGTAAATTCTTAACTTACCAACATCATACCCTCTTAAAAAAAATTCAGGGGTCAATGTAATACACTATTCCGTAAAGTATTCAATGTTACCTTTAATAGAAGAACTTCACATCAAGATATTGGAGTAGTGACTACTACAATAGTGAAGTAATTAATGAATAAACAAGAATAAATATGAGAATTATACGATTATATAGAAAACATCATACTATTAGAATTAGAATTGTTGTGCCATTTAGATCATCAAGCAATGAGTGCAATCTGATTCTTAATTATAATACAGTGAAGGAGAATGAAATATACACACTGAAAAAATCAAATCTCATAGGAAATAGATAAGTATTGCTTAGTTAATTACAATATCATCTTCATTACATCCCAGCAGTATACAATGGTAATACATACAGGAGAATTCAAATAATGAGAGATGAATTTGAATCTACCTACTCAATATAACTGCATGGCTAACAAGAAGTGTCTAAATCACTATAGGAATTCAACTAGATAACTCCAGATGTCTATTTCAATCTCTAAATTAGTTACATGCAATAAAACTAGTCAAACTATAGTGGTAGGTGAGAAGTAGGTGAGAATTGATGCCTTCCCACATGCAGCCATTCAAATTTAGTGCTAACTGAATTGGAGGATATCTAACTGAATGTAACTAAAGCATAACTAAGATTAACTAGTTACCAAATGCCAACAACTGAAGGAGGTTGACGTTGACACTCCCAGTGTCTCATGAAGTGTAGGTATTGGTCTAGGAGGCGCCTAAACTAATGCATGCAAGTTCAGTCCGTTCTAGTTAGCCTCTATCGGTGTTCTCCACACTCTAGTGAATGGTACATGTGGCCCCATTAGGCCAAGTGGACCCAATTGTACTAGTGGACCTAATAATAACTAAATGACTCCTAATTTAGGAAAATATAATCTAATAAATGGTTCAGACAAGGGAGGATTATAAATCCTAACACCCCCCCTGAATCCTAACTTGGACAAATGTGGGCCCTAGAAACAAGACAAAAAGTAACCCATATACAATCTAAAAGATAAAAAAAAATTATTCATAAACCGAGGAAATAGGGGAAAAATTCATGGGAACACCCCCCCCCCCTCAAAATAAGCAAGAATAGNAAAACTCACAAACTCGTTTGTTGCAATTTGCAACACTATGCAACAACAAAGCAATTTTTTGGCTCTTCCGTGCAACAACATCCTGAACCTGTGCATGCAAACTTCTGAATCTGAACTAAATGATTATTTTTGGAGAAATATTCCTCTTTGGCAGAAGAATAATATTCTCAAGTGAATCAGAAATATATACAACTGCTAGATGAAAACAAGACCTATGTAGAGAAACTGAAATCAATTAATGAGAGAGAAAAGGTGCTTTAGAATTCGAAATATGTGAGGAACACCCAAGCAACTGATATATTTCATCCTTGAACATCGAACCATGTGAGGAATATCCATCCCCAAGTGTAGGACCAAGTGTCTAGGCGAATGCATAATGTCTCCATCTTTACTAGTTCTATGAGGAGATGAGCATGTGATCAAATAGATAGGTAGAGTAGCCCTGGGACTATGGAGAGAAAATTCTTGAGCTCCATAATATGATATATATTTAAAAATGACCAATGATTCACAAAATAAAATATCAGCAAACTCATAAGAGGAAGCTAACATCAAATCCCCAGCAACAAGTTTGAAGGAGACTTGCGGTACTTGATTTGTCACACCAAAATTGATGAAACCAGCTACAAGCATGACTGAAGGCTCTTGGAACTTAAAAATTGAACCAAATAATATCATATCAGATCCAAATAATATCATATCATATCCATATAATTTCATATAATATCCGAGAGTGTGGAATGATATCAAACCTCCAACAACAATTTTGAAGGAGACTTGCAGTAATTGATTTTTCACACCAAAATTGATGAGAGAAGCTACAGGCATTACTGAAAACTATTGAAAATTAAAACCTGAAGCAAATAATATCATATAAGATCCAAATATTATCATATCAGATCCAAATAATTTCATATCACATCCAAGAGTGTGCTCCACTGAGATGGTAGATGCACAATTTTCTCCTTCTTCAAAATCTTGAGTATTGGTGCATGCAATCATGTAGGAATTTGTTGGAAGCTCTAGATCAATGAGATTGAATGGATCACTCCTACAATCTGATATTATCTCCAAAATATCCAAATATTAATAAAATATAATATCAAAATACTCATAAAATAATACTAACATCAAATCACCAACAACAATTCCGAAAGAGACTTTTGGTACTTGATTCTTCACACCAAAATTGATGAGACCAGCTACAAGCATCATTGGAAGATATTGAAGCTTAAAAATTGAACCAGGTAATATAATATCATATCCAAATAATATCATATCAGATCCAAATAGGTTCATATCATATCCAAGAGTGTGCTCCACCGAGATGGAAGATACACAATTTTCTCCTTCTTCAAAATTTTGAGTATTGGTGCATGCAATCATGTAGGAATTTACTAGAAGCTATAGATAATTCAGAGTGAATGGATAAATCCTAAAATTTGATATAATTTCCAAAATATACAAAGTGTTTCTTTTATGTGCACCAGCAACATCATTGGAGATAGAGAAATCAAATTCCTCTTTATTTTCTGAAACAATCACCGGTAAACTATGCACATAATTCAAAATAGAAGAATCACTGGAGAATTTTTGCATAGAATGGACGGAGAGTTTTTATTCAACAATGGAGATTCAAATGTATTCTCTTGGATCAGCCATGTGAGAAGATGAGATATCAGCGATCTCATAAAATTCTGGAGCAGCAGGAGAAGGAGTCACTCCAAGGATATTTTCTTCAATTCGAATTGACTGTATGGAAGATTCTGCTTCTTTTTTATCTAGAACAACTTCATAAAAGAGAGTATAGGTCGATACTATTGAATAAATAAATATTGTGGTCATCTATTTTCCCTCCAAAGTGTTATAATTATTCTCATTTTTCTTGCCAAAGGTTCTTTCCAGTTCTTTCTAGAGATCCTTTGGGTATTAGCAGAATCAATAAGGTAGCGCAAGCTAAGAGAAAAGGCCAACCATATTCTTCCAAAAGATATCTAATTGTCATTTATTTAGTCATTCTCATATTTATAATACTCTTTACCAATCCCAATAGATATCTCATAGATACCTTGTCTTTTTATATATGAAATCATCTTCAATTTCCATTCTAAATATCTTGTGGATGGAGTAAGAAGAGGAATTGGTAATATCGAATCCATATGAAGTTGAACCTATAAAATATCACTGCAAAAAAAAAAAAAATTCACACTATGTTAGAATCAAACCTTACCTCTCGACATGTACACTTTTCAGGTTCCATCATGCCCGCACCACCACTCTGAATAAATTCATAGAAAGAAAATCACTCTTTGCGGGACTTCTGTGGAAACCCATCTGCTTCTAGTGTACAATGGAGAGTAGAAAAACTTGAAGCTTTCTTGAGACGGCTTTGATACCATATTAGAATTGTTGTTCCATTTATATAATCAATTAGTGAGTGCAATCATTTTCTTAATTATTATGTAGTGAAGGAGAATGAAAAATACACACTAAACAAATCAAATTTGATAGGAAATAGACAAGTATTTCTCAGTTAATTATAGTATCATCTTCATTACATACTAGCAGTATACAATGGTAATACATAAAGGATAATTTTAATCATGAGAGATGAACTTGAATCTACCAACTCAATCTGACTGCATGGCTAACTAGAAGTGTCTAAATCACTATTGGAGTTCAACTTGCTAACTCCAGATGTCTAATTCGGTCTCTCAATTAGTTACAATCAATCAAACTAGTCTAACTACAGTGGTAGGTGAGAAGTAAACTGGGGTTCAATACAATCAATCAAACGAATAAATTGGGGTCCAATACAATCACTTAACTTTGACTACGTTTTATTTTCAACTCAAGTGGCGTCTTGAGAACTAAAACAACCTCTAGTTTTTGTGATCAGTAGTCTTTATCACTTTTAAGATCAACGAATCAACCTTTCAGGGGTGTTTCTAAAGGTTTGGAAGTCATAGTGATTCGATAGTCCTCTCTGACATTTCATATGAATATGGGGTGTCCTTTTAAATACTTTCCACCATAAAATAGAATATTATTATCCTTAATTACTAGCCACATGTTAACCCTACAAGCCACATGTTAAGATATGTTTACTTGATTGCTTAAGGATGGATACAAGACTTAAAATTACGAAGCTATATGCATATTCATGGTCTTAGAGTTAAAAGGATAATATAACAAGAATAAAATATAGTATATAATTAATAAATTAATATTTTATATTGGGAGGAGTTTGGATGGGTTTAATAAATGGATATTAATGGATATGAATAAATAGAGTATCTACTAGATGAGTGAGAATGCTATATTTCTAGGAATTTGTATGGATGTAGATATTAAAGGATATTCATATTCTTAATGTTAATTATACTTCTAAGTTGTTGAAATGGTTTCAAATATTAATAAAGGATTGAAGCCATATTATATAAGAGAAAATTAAGAGAAAATAAATATTAAGTGTTGGAGACATTTACCACCATACACACTCATTTTGGTCAATTTGGTCTAGTTAAACCACTATCATAATTTTTATTGAATTAATTGACATCAGAGGAGCACTGTATGACATCAGCATGAGCACACCCACGCCTACCTTCAGTCAAGGAGGCTAACTAATCCTTCTCCTACATTCAGAGAGGCTAACTGGAGCACTCCGGGGGTGAGCTGAGTGTCATAAATGCCCATATTGCTAACTGATGGTTACAATTAGTTAAACAAAGAAGTGAAGGTTCCTTCCTTCATTAAATTGATTGTTTAATGATTATTTAATGAACCGGAGTCAACAGGGGCACCTCCAACCACTTCTGATGGTCAGTTACACTTCAGTTAACCTCATCGGGGTTCATTGGAGTCATTGATGAGCTACCACTTGTTGGTTTGATTGCAGCGACATATGTCTGAGCTACTTTCAATTAGACTCAGTCATTTATTGCACTTTGACTTCAGTTAGGGCTCAGTTGAGTCAATTAGGGTTTTGATCAGTGGTTAACTTGAGTGTTGACTATGGCTTACATTCAGTTAAGATAGACTCACTCATTCAATTCTAATGACCTCTTTGGTAATTCGAATTGTCTTAGCATTCATGCTTCCAGCATGATCATTGTATTGTATTATTCATTATTCATTTGATTATATAGAGCTGATACTTCCATTGCAACACAATTTTGCCAATTTTATGATTATATGTCTGTATTCTTTATGAGACTGTGTTTTCAGTTCCTATACCACTATGACAAATTAATATGGTATTAGAGCTCATGGCGGGATGAAGCTCAGATCTATAAAAAACAAGGTTTTTGACAGAACTTGCATGAAAAATTGATCAAAGCTAAAAAATTCCAGCACTACACCAGAAGCCAAGGCTTACCACTTAATACCCCAAGTAAGGAAATTTTTGATTAAGCTTGCTTGATTGACTATGCTAGGTGTGATGAAAGCCTAAAATGTGCAGGCTATCTGACTTTACAGTGCCCCTTTTGTTGTGATTTTCAGTTTTTTAACAGGTGAAAGCATTCGCTCCAGCAAATTCAGATGGCTTCTTCTGTAGAACTCTTGACTCCATTCAATTTCCACTCATGGAAAGGAGACATGGAGATCTAGCTATGTGCCAGATGACTCTATAGGGTCACTATGGAAACTAAAGAAGAGCCTACTTCTGTGACAGACAAAGATAGATTCTTGAACAAGAAAGACGAAGCATTCAGTGTTGATGTATTTGTAACTTCGGAATTTATTCATCTATATATCTTATGTATTGTAACCCGATGTTTATTTCGGGATGTATCTATAATGTAATTGAGTCATTTTGTCATGCTCCAATGTTTCGATCGGGAGGATCAATAATGTAAACAAGTCATGTCAAGTCATAGTGGGTAACCCTCCGATTGTCTAAGGGTTAAAGTCCCCGCAGTTCTGGGGCACTAGGGTTATTAGAATCTCCTAGTAGAGGTCAGTTCTGGTAGGGTTTTAGTCATGTCGAGATTAGTATAAATAGAGAATTGGAGTCTCTATTTATCACACAACTCATCCACACTCAATTGTAGCACATAGTTGAGGAAGGAGAAGACACTGGGGCTAGACAAGAAGAATATTACTGCTGTCGGGAGATCACTTACTATTTTGGTGTTGATTCTATCTCTAAGGAAGTTGTGGGGTTTTCTCCATTTATGGTTTCTTCGAGGAAAAACACTGTGTTCATTGTCTCTTGTGTTTGATTGCTATACTTGTTTTTCTCTCAGTTAAAGATCCTAATAATGCTAGCTTAATGCTGAAAAACTAACATGGTATCAGAGCTAACCTAAGAAGAAGACACTATGCATTTGTAGCAACTAGGGATCCCTAGTTTTTGGATCTTCCTCCACTGATTTTGAGCAAAATTAAGGTGGAATAACTCTCCTTCTTAGGGCGCGTCTTTCTATCCAAGCAGAATCCAATTCTGAGGTTTTTCAGTTTTGGACCTGTCACTACTGCTGGAAATTAGGGATTTTCATAGAAGAGGAATTTTTAGTGAGCTCAGGACTGGATTGATATCCTCCCCAAAATAGAAGTTAGGGATAAATTTCAAGGAATTTGGTTGGACAGAACTCTGAAAAATCAAAACCCTAATTTTCTCTTGAACCAGCTCTGCAGGATTTCAGCTCAAGTTTCTGATCCGACATCTTGACTTGGTAAGATCTAAGATATTTTCTATTTCCATTTGAGATTCTTAGTTTAATATGTCTCACCATACCAAGCTTGATGAATAGCTTGAGGGAGCTGACAACTTCCAAGCCTGGAAGTATAGGATCTCCCTGGTCCTGGAAGAGAATGAGTTAGACTCCTACATCCACGAGGAGGTTCCAGTTCCAGAGGGAGATGAGGAAAATTCCTTACATAAGAAGAAGATGGTTATGGCAAAGAGGATAATTGCTGATTCCATCAAGGATCACTTTATCCCACAGGTGTCCTCTCTCAAGACACCTAAAGATATGTTTTATGCCCTAACCAAGTTGTTTGAAGGGAAGAACATAAACCAGAAGATGACTATGAGGAATCAACTGAAGAATGTGAAGATTCAGAATGTAGAGACCATCCAGTCCTACTTCACAAGGTTCTCTCAGATCAAGGAACAATTAGAAGCTGTAGATGAAGAAGTGGAGAATGCAGAGATTGTGATGACAACACTGAATGGACTTCCTAGGTCATGGGATTCATTCATCCAAGGAATATGTGCAAGAAAGAAGTTAGTCAAGTTCAGCAGAATATGGGAAGAATGTTCTCAAGAAGAAGCTCGGATAGTATCCCGAGAAGAGAATATGGGAAGTGAGGATCAAGCCCTCACAGTTCACTCCAAGAAGGGAAGAAGAAATCCTCATTACTCCAAAGGTAAGAACTCTTATTCTAAGGATCACAATAGAAAGGACCTATCTAGATTAAGATGTTATACATGTGATGAAAAAGGACACTCTGTAAAATACTGTCCTAAGAACAAGGTCTACTCTCATAAGAAGAAGGGGAACAAAAGAAGACATCATGCTCATGCTGCAGAGGATGATGAACAATCCAAGAAGAGATCCATATATGAAAGTGAAGATTCTTCAAGTGAGGATGAATATGTTTTGCTTTTCTCTCTCACAGGTAACATTACTCATGGTAGTGATGATTGGCTTATAGACAGTGGGGCTTCCTAACATATGACTGGATTCAAGGAATCCTTTGTGATACTATCAGAACATGAATCACCTCACAAGGTGAAGCTAGGAGATGACTACCAATATCCAATAAAAGGTAGTGGGGAATCTTCATATAAACTAGACTTTGGTAAGTCTATAACAATGAAAGAAGTATTGTTTGTGCAAGGACTCAAGAAGAACCTTCTCTCCATATTAGCATTGGACGCAAAAGGAATGAGGGTTGCATTCATAGATGGCCAAGTCATCATTTGGCCAAGAGGAAAGACTATCGATGATGTAGTGGTGATTGGAGAACAAGAAGGAGGTTTGTACAAGCTGAAGGACCATCCAGAACAAGCCTTGGTCCATGACACAGTAGAGCCAAATGAGCTTTGTCATAGAATGCTTGCACATGTGCATTACAGAGCACTACCTATTGCAAGCAAAGCTATTGAAGGTCTTCTAGAAATCCAAGCAAAACATGGTGGGGTCTACAAAGGATGTGCGAAACGGAAGAATACAAAGAAGACATTTCCAAGTAGTGAAAGAAAAGAAAAAGGAATCTTGGAAATCATCCACTCCGATGTACGTGGTCCTATGTCATCAAACTCACTAAGCGAGTATGCATATTATGTTTCTTTTATTGATGATTTTTTCTAGGAAGACATGGGTTTACTTCATGAAGAACAAAGACGAAGTATTTAGCAAATTCAAGGAATTCAAAGCCTTGATCGAGAACCATACTAAAAAGAAGATCAAGACTTTTCGATTAGACAATGGTGGAGAATTCACTTCAAATGAATTCAAGAGGCTATGCAAAGACTCATGGATTAAGAGGGAGTTGTCCACTCCTTATAATCCAAAACAGAATGGGGTTGTAGAAAGGAAGAATAGAACTATCATGGAAGTTGAAAGAGAAATGCTTCATGATCAAGATCTTCCTATGCAGCTTTGGGCTGAAGCTGCTAGAATAGTGGTGTATGTACAGAACCGTAGTCCACATAGAGTACTAGAAAACAAGACTCCTGAAGAAGTCTTCTCCGATAAGAAACCAGAAGTCAGCCATCTCAGAATATTCAGATGTCCTGTGTACATACACATCCCAAAGGAGAAAATGACAAAATTAGATCCTTCAGGAAAGAAGGGTATATTCGTGGGATGCTTTGAAAGCTAGAAGGCTTACAGAATCTATTTCCCAGGATACAAGAATATTGACATCAGCAGGGATGTGACATTTGATGAAGACACAACTTACAACAATTCCAGAAAGATACTTGCTGAATAACCTGAGGAAGCAGAAGCACCCAGAATTCATGATACAACCATGAATGAAGAAGCTCAAGAAAAAGATCGAGAATTTGAAGAACCACAAAGACTTGTAGATCCACCTCTGGAAAAGAATCCTCATAAGAGGAAACCTGCTTGGGTACAAGAACTTATCCAAGGTGTGGAAAGATATGGGGCTCCAGAAGAGAATCATAGAGAAAGAAAGAGGACCAAATCCTGCTTTGGGTATGTAGCTCTATTATGAGATTTCATTGACAAAGAACCTTCCAGTTATGAAGAAATGGTAGAATGGAAAGAATGGAAGGATCCTATGACCGAAGAATATCAGTCAATCATGAATAATGATTTTTGGGATGTTGTCCCAAGACCAGAAGGGAAGTCAGTTGTAACTTCCAAATGGATCTATAAGATCAAGCATGCTACAGACGGTAGCATTGAAAAGTATAAGGCAAGATTTGTGGCTCGGGGTTTCTCTCAAAAAGAAGGAATAGACTATAAAGAAACATTTGCACCTGTAGCCAGATACACTTCCATCAGATCAGTACTTGCTTTGGTTGCAGTGTTGAAATGGAAGATACACTAGATGGATGTCAAGACTGCCTTCTTGAATGGTGTAGTAGAAGAGGAAGTGTATGTAGAACAACCAATCAGTTTTGAGACACATGACAGAGAGTCTCATGTATGCAGATTGAAGAAAGCCCTGTATAGTTTAAAATAGACACCTAGGACCTGGTACGACAGAATTGACAGCTTTCTATCCAGTTTGGGATTTACCAAGAGTAAAGTAGATTCCAACCTTTACTACAAGGTTGAATATGGAAACTCGGTGATGCTTCTACTATATGTAGATGATCTATTTGTGATAGGTATGGATGGGTTGATTGTTGATATGAAGAGAAATCTTGCTGCTGAGTTTAAGATGAAGGACTTGGGTATGATGCATTACTTTCTAGGTATGGAAGTGTGGCAGAGTATAGATGGAATATTCCTTGGACAAGGGAAGTATGTAGTAGAGATCATGAAGAGATTTGGGATGATGGACTGCAAGGATATGGCCACACCTATGGCATCGAAACTGAAGCTATTGAGTGATGCTTCATCATAGTCGGTTGATGCTATGCTATATCGTCAGATGATTGGGTCATTGATGTACCTGACGAACACGAGACCAGACATTTGCTTTGTTGTGAAAACATTGAGCTAGTTCTTGACAGATCTGAGAAATGTTCACTTGATTGCTGCAAAGCATATTCTAAGGTATCTGAAGGGTACAATTGATTATGGGCTCAAGTACGATGCAAATCAGAAGATTAACCTGGAGGGTTATGTTGATTCAGATTGGGAAGGCAGTGCCATTGAGAGGAAGAGCACTTCAGGATGTTTCTTCAGTATGGGACCAGGTGTGATCTCTTGGTTTAGTAGGAAGCAATCCTATGTGGCACTAAGTACAGCTGAAGCGGAGTATGTCGCAGCTTGTTTAGCTAGTTGTGAGGTAGTATGGCTGCAGAAGCTACTGTCTAATTTATTTGATCTTTGTCACAACCAGAGTTGCGTGAAGTTATCAGAGAATCTAGTGTTCCATGACAAGTCAAAGCATATCGAGATCAAGTATCACTATATCAGGGATATGGTGCATAAGGGAGCAGTGAAGCTCCAGTATGTTGCGACGGAGGAACATATAGCTGATGTGTTGATGAAGCCATTGGCTAGGGTGAAGTTCAAGTAGTTCAGGGAGAAGCTTGGTGTTCTCCAGATCGAGGTTTCCTCCAAGGGAAAGTGATGAGTCCCATAGTCATTTTGACATGGTGAGAGGATTGGTTCCTTCCATGGTCATATGTAAGGGATGAGCCATTCTATCGTGGTGAGAGGATTGGTTCCTTCCATGTTAGATATGAGTGCTGAGATCCATAGCCATTCTGACAAGTAGGTCATATATAAGTGCTGATCCATTTTGTCATGGTGAGAGGATTGGTTCCTTCCATGTTAGATATGAGTGCTGAGCCATTCTGATATGACTGTAGGATTGGTTCCTACATGATCAGATATAAGGGCTATTTCCATTCTTTGAATGGAGCTTCCTGGTCAGCTACTAAGAAAACTTAGTCTAGGACTAAGAGCTATTCTGATGTGATTGAGGGATGTGTTCCCACATGATCAGATGTAAGTGCACTAGCCTTTCCACAGATGATAGTATTTTGGGTTCCTATCATGCTGGTGGTTGTAAGTACTGAGCCTTTTCAAAGATGATATTAGTTTGAGTTCCTATCATGCTGGTGATTGTAAGTGCTGTGCCTTTTCATAGATGGTAGTAGTTTGAGTTCCTACCATGCTGGTGATTGTAAGTGCTGTACCTTTCCATAGATAGTAGTCATTTGAGTTCCTACCATGCTGGTGGATGTGAGTGTTGTGCCTTTCCACAGATGCTAGTAGTTTGGTTTCCTATCATGCTGGTGGTTGTAAGTGCTGAGCCATTTCATAGATGATAGTATTTTGAGTTCCTATCATGCTGGTGAATGTGAGTGCTAGGCCTTTTTGATATGATTATAGGATTGGTTCCTACATGATCAGATGTGAGTGTTGGGCGTGCCTTTCTGACGAGTAGGTCAGATGTAAGTGTTGGACAGGCCATTCTGACTTAGTGTCAGATATAAGCGCTGAAGAAGACCTACATGGAGACTAGGCCTACAACCAGCATGAAAAAGAGCTGGCTCTGTAGATCTTCCTGTGACGAGAAGAATCATGAGATAGCACCTGTGATGATCCAGATTGAGTGATGATCGAGATCTAGTGATGATGATCCAGCAGTGATGATACAGATCGAGTGATGATCCAGATCCAATGATGATGCCCAGTGATGATCTAGATCCAATGATGATGCTCAGTGATGATCCAGATCAGGTGATGATGTCCCATGATGATCCAGATCGAGAGAAGATCTAGATTCGAAGGATGAAGATGACTTGAAAATGAAGATGAATTGAAGATGAAGATGACTTGTAGACGAAGATGAATTGAAGACTCAGAAGAATTGAGATGCAGATGACGAGATGATCTATTTGATACAGAGAAGAAGACCAGTGCTGAAAATTGTGTCGAAAGAATACCTTCCTAGTTAAGAGGGAGTGTTGATGTATTTGTAACTTCAGAATGTATTCATCTATGTATCCTATGTATTGTAACCCGATGTTTATTCTGGGATGTATCTATAATGTAATTGAGTCATGTTGTCATGCCCCGATGTTCCAATCGGGAGGATCAATAATGTAAACAAGTCATGTCAAGTCATAGTGGGTAACCCTCCGATTTTCTAAGGGTTAAAGTCCTCGTAGTTTCAGGGTACTAGGGTTATTAGAATCTCCTAGTAGAGGTCAGCCTTGGTAGGGTTTTAGTCATGTTAGGATTAGTATAAATAGAGAACTGGAGTCTCTATTTATCATAGAACTCATCCACACTCAATTGTAGCGCATAGTTGAGGAAGGAGAAGACACTGGGGCTAGACAAGAAGAAGATTACTGCTGTCGGGAGATCACTTACTGTTTTGGGATTTTACTGTTTTGGTGCTGATTCTATCTCTAAGGAAGTTGTGTGGTTTTCTCAATTTATGGTTTCCCCGAGGAAAAACATTGTGTTCATTGTCTCTTGTGTTTGATTGTTGTACTTGTTGTTCTCTCAGTTAAAGATCCTAATAATGCTAGCTTAATGTTGAAAAACTAACATCCAGATTCTTGTGCCTCTCTATTTCCCAGGATCTTCTTTTCCATCATTCGAGATTGAAGACTCGAAAGGAAATATGGGACAAATTGGAAACCCTGTATGGAAAGAAGGATGATTTGAGAGTATACCAGCTTGAGAATGAGTTGATGTCTCTCCATCCTTCCAATTTCGAGACCTTGAATTACGTTTTCACAAAGTTCAAGCACATTGTCTTACTATTGAAGCAATTCAAAGTGGAGAAGGAGGATGATCAGCTCATCCTCACCATACTCTCTAAACTTGGAGTTTATTATTCAGTTTTTGTCTCTACATTCCATGCGGGGAAGCTCACAACCCCTAAATGGAAGATTCCTTCACTCAATGCCTTCATTGAGTCCCTTACAAGTGAACATGATCAGCTTGTCCAGATGGGGATCATCAGATCCTCCCATGATCAATCCCTCCATGTCTCAGGGCCTAAAGATCTAAAGGGTAAAGGAATGTAGTAGAAGAACCCAAAAACTAAATTCAAAGCTCCTAAGCCTAAAGTTGAAAACGAACATCATGAAGAGTCTTCTGGCTCAAAGAAGAACAAAGGAAAAGGGCATCATGGAAAGGAGAAAGTCAAGTGTTCATACTGTGAGAAGGGATTCCACCCTAAACATGCCTGCATGAAGAAGAAAATTGATGAAGCTACCTCTCTCCTTGAGAGAAATCACATCAATCTTTCGGAAAGCTTTCGGAGGAGAGATAAGCAAGATTAGGAACCACAACTTGAAAGAGGTCATGCCCTCATGGAAAGCACTTCGAGGTCCAAAGAACTCTTGATAGATTCTGGAGCTTTGAACCACATTATGGATGAAAGAGACTCCTTCTCATCTTTGGATACCGGCAAGTCCATCCCCATCCACATGGGAGATGACTCCACCATCATTTCAGAAGGACAAGGTACTGTTGATATTGAGAATGGCTATTTTTCAAATGTTTTGTATGTACTTTCTCTGGAATCAAACCTCCCAAGTGTTTATCAAATGACACATATGGGAGTTCCCAAGATAGTATCCTTTAGCTTTAATGATGTATATATCACGGAAATTTCTTCCGAGAAACTTGTTGCAAAAGGCCTTTCAAACCATCATGCAAAATCCTATGAGTTTTCCTATTTTGTGGTAGATGCAAAGCCCACCGCACTGCTGACTCATGGAAATGAATTTAGTAGACTGTGGAATGAGAGGTTTGGCCATCTCAAATTCAAATACTTGCAGCAATTACAGAAAAAATCCATGGTTGAAGGCCTCCCGGTCATCAAGGAAACCACTGGAATTTGCAAGGGCTGTGTTGTTGGAAAGCACCCTGAGCACAAGTTCGATCGGGAGAAGGAAAGCCGAGCTACATGCATATTGGGACTGATACATTATGATATAAGTTTCCCCATGCCTATCACATCCATGAATGGATCAAGGTATGTTCTGAATTTTATTGATGATTTTTCTAGGTACACATGGGTCTTCTTTATCAAAAGAAGTCTAAAGTTTGTGAAAAATTCACTGAATTGAAGGCCTTGCTTGAGAATACATCTAGCCAAAATATCAAGACCTTGATATCTGATAATGGTGGGGAGTATGTCAGTAATGATTTTCTACACATATTCTCCCAAAGTGGTATTCAGATCCAGCATTAAATTCCCTACTCTCCCCAGCAGAACGATGTAGCAAAAAGGAAGAATCAGTCTCTCAAGGAGATGACCACCTGTATGTTGGAACCAAAGAAGTTGGCGGAAAATTTGTGGGCTGAATCCATGCATGCTGCAGAATACATTAATAATAGAGTAACATAGTCATATATGAAAGGGAATACCCCTTTTGAATCATACTTTGGACACAAGCCGGATGTGTCGAACCTGTGGGTGTTTGGGTCCACTGCATGGGCCCAAATTCCACTTGATAAAAGGAGGGCTTTGAAACCACAAAGCATAGATTGTATTTTTATTGGATATCCTAATGAATCAAAAGGTTTAAAGCTACTATATATCAAAACAAAATATATTATCATCGAAATGAGTGTCAAGTTCGATGAGCCTCTTTAAGAGGTGGAACTAGTGAAGGAGAAAACTGTTGATTTTCCTTCCTATTCTACTGAATATTTGGATGATAAAATTGGGGGTGATGACCCTAATTTGGATCCTATAATTTATTATATCAGTGTATAGTAAACATCAGATTCTGAATCAGAACTTAAATTACAAAATCATCTCCCAACATGGGCCCACCAGACACTCTCCTCCGCAAGAGATAACATTGGAAATCTGAATGATCCAAGGAGAACACAGTCTGATTTCCAAAGAGTAGGTATTGCGGTCTCTTGTACTGATTATTTGCTGTCCAAATATTGTTATTTGATGATAATTTTAGACCCAAACTCCTACTACCATGCTTGGAAGGATCCGAGATGGCAAATTGCCATGGATGAAGAGATGAATTCTCTTCAGAAAAACACTACTTGGGAGCTAGTTTCTCTTCCTCTTGGAAGGAAATTGGTTCAATGAAAGTGGGTGTTTTGGACTAAGGTTTATGTATATGGAAGAAAATATAAATATAAGGCATGTCTGGTGGAAAAACATTTCTCCCAGGTCCAAGGCATGGACTACCATGAGACTTTTGCACCGATTGCAAAAATGGACTCCATCCGCCTAGTTTTGGCAATTTCAGCATCTAAGAACTGGGAAGTGCATCATATGGATGTTAATTAATCCTTTATGCATGGAGATATTCATAATGATATATACATGAATAATCCTGAGGGATACATCTCTGATCCATATTTTGTTTGCAAGCTAAAGAAGTCACTATACAGGTTAAAACAGACCTCAAGAGAGTGGTATTCCAAGATGGATGCCTTCCTTCTCTCGCAAAAATTCCAAGGTGTAGATCAGATCCAAATATGTATATACATAAGTTTGATGGTAATTTGATTATTATTATTTTATATGTTGATGACTTACTGATCAGAGGTAGCATAGTTGCTTCTATTTCAATCATCAAAACTGCTCTCCACAATGCATTTGAAATGAGCGATTTGGGGCTTTTAAAGCAATTTTTGGGCTTGAAATTGAGCAAAATTATAATGGGATAATGGTAACTCAGTAAAAATACATATCAGACCTATTAGTAAAGTTTAACATGGATTAATTTAGGCCTGCACCATTCCCTTTCCTTTCAGCGATTAGCCTTGAAGAAGGAAAAAGCACACCTCCCATGGACTGCATTATTTATCGACAGCTGATTGGTAGCTTGTTGTACTTGACTCATTCTCGGCCTGATATCTATTATTCCATGAATGTTGTATCAAGATACATGCATCAGCCCCATGATATTCATTGGAAGGAAGCCAAGAGGATCCTCCAGTACATTCAGGGAACCAGGACCTACGACATTCACTATGTTGCAGACTCTGAGCTAGAGTTGGTTGGATACACAGATTCCGATTGGGTGGGTAATTCTATTGATCAGAAGTCAAATTATAGATATGTCTTCATGTTTGGTGGTGGTGCCATTTTTTGGTCTATAAAAAAGTAGGCCTCCATAGCATTGTCTTCAGTAGAGGTCGAGTATCGAGGAGCGGTGAATGCTTGCATCCAAGATATTTGGTTGCAAGGAATTATTTCAGAGTTTGATATTGGTAATACTTTTTCCACTTTCCTCTTTTGTGACAATCGAAGTGCTATTAAGATATCCACAGATCCAGTTACCAGGTAGAGGACCAAGCATGTAGAGATACACATGCACTATATGAGGGATCTAGTGCATGACAGGACCATCATTCTGCAATACTTCCTGACTGATGAGCAGATTGCAGACATCTTCACCAAGATATTTTCATAAAAGAAGTTCAATTACATCCATTCACTGTTGGGGGTGAGTTCATCAGGGTGATCCAACTACTTTCAGTGTTCAACTTGGAGGGGGTTTTTTCCCACTGGGTTTTCCCTTTTTTCCTCACTTAGTTTGTTTTTGAGCATTGTTTGAGTTTCAGTATTGTACAGGGTGACCTATGGCCTTAGTTTCTGGGCCCTAGCATTCTTATGCACTTTATGTTTTCTACTCCTCCTGAGTATAGCTTAACGGGGGGTGTTGGAGAAATTTACCACCATACACACTCATTTTGGTAAATTTGGTCTAGATAAACCACTATCCTAAGTTTTATTGAATTAATTGACATCAGAGGGGCATTGTATGACATCATAATGAGAACACCCACACCTACCTGTAGTCAAGGAGGCTAACTAAGCCTTCTCCTACATTCGGGAGGCTAACTGGAGCACTCGAGGGGTGATCTGAGTGTCATAAATGCCCCATATTGCTAACTGATGGTTACAATCAATTAAACAGAGCAGTGAAGGCACCTTTCTTAATTAAATTGATTATTTAATGAACTGGATTCAACAGGGGCACCTCAAACCACTTCTGATGGTTAGTTACACTTCAGTAAACCTCATCGGGGTTCATTGGAGTCATTTATGCACAACCACTTGTTGGTTGGCTTGCAATGACATATGTATGAGCTACTTTCAGTTAGACTCAGTCATTTATTGCACTCCAACTTTAGTTAGGGCTCAGTTGAGTCAATTAGATTTTTGATCAGTGGTTAACTTGAGTGTTGACTATGGATTACATTCAGTTAAGCTAGAATCACTCATTCAATTCAAATGACCTCCTTAGGAATTTGAATTGTCTTGGATTTCATGCTTCCATCATGATGATTGTATTGTATTATTCATTATGCATTTGATTATATAGAGCTGCTACTTCCATTGTAGCACCATTTTGCCAATTTTATGATTATCTATCTGTATTCTTTGTGAGACTGTGTTTTCAGTTCCTAGACCATTGTAACAAATTAATATGAAGAAGTGGTTATAAAATGGAACAATTACTACTCAAATAGTTGAAGATTGCTAATAATCTTAGTGTTTAGATATTAACATGATAATGGTATAAACTATTTACAAAAATACAATATATAGTATATGCCTACCTTGTGTGTAAATAAGCGTAATTGCAAGGCATGTTAGTATAATAAAAAATGGTAAGTCACTTGAGGAAGGGTATTGAAACCCTTCCACCTAAATGTATATAGATGAGGAAAATATGTTTATTGGAAATAGTTAAATTGATAACCTTAACAAAACAAGAAAAGGTGAATAGCTTGTACCTAATAAATAAAAGGTTATTGGATAATATATTGGCATGTTTGCATATAGATCATACCCTAGGAACATGATGACAAATTAATATGAATACTATCATATTCCTTCACTAGAAGATGGATAAGAGAAAGAAAAATAAATTTTCATACCCCATTTTCCTCAAAAATAGTGTCGAGGAAATTGGGCACATCACACATGCACTAAGGGTGACACATCTTCATGTTATTAAAAAAATTTGGGAAAGTATCGAGTATTAATAAAATGTTTCTCAAAATCTAGGCATGTGAATTGGAGAGCCTATAGACTTTGGGCATTCTTCTGTTCCAACCACCATCGAGAAGGAGGGAGGAAATAATAGTAATGTAAGACGATATCTAGGTTAGTCGAGTGGATGACATTGGAAATGCAGTTGCAGAGATTGATAAGTTTAATGTTAAAGGACCTAATGGTTTCCCCATCCTTCATCTGTAACTGGTTGAAACTTTTAATATTCCTATAAGGATTATCAAGGCGCTAAAGGTGAACCAATAGGAAAGGTTAGAACAGGTTGAAATGCATTATTTAGGGAGGTTGACAAACAAAGATGTTGCACAAAATTGAAGGGAAGTATTTAAAAACAACATGCAATTATCAATGTCATCACTACCAAGAATGATGTATGCATTAGAGAAAGCACATAAATGCTCATCCACTGACGCAATCCGATCAGCTAGAAAGATAGGAAAGTGACGCTTGAATTTATAAGCTACACGTTTAACAGGGTGAGAAATTTTTAAATATGAAGATTATAATTTTTTCCTCATACCATCTGCAGTACTCTTCATGTTCCTCATCATAGTCATCATCATACTACTCATATAAATCATTTTCCTTTGAGGCATAGAAAGAATACTCCTTCTCATACTACTCATACTCTATATCTGAATAAGACATTGCTGTTTTTTTATTCTTCAATGGATGACTCAATGCACAGGTGCAAGGACCATGCTTTGATACCAATGTAATGTCCCTTCTTTTGGACAATATTTGAACCTTGGACTAGTGAAACCCAAACTCCTAGATGCCGATGTGAATGATATCGAAACCCACAAACTTGAAACAGGAAAAATGAATAGTAATTATTAAATGATTATTTTTACAATAAGAGATGAGACCTTTTATTATGTTTCAACACATCGCTTTAATGGAATGGTGTGACCCTGCAATCAGATAATTTATGTTACATTTAATATTTAAATTAATTGTTATTAAATTCTTAAATACATAACAATGTCATCATCTTTTAGAACATTTTGTCCTCAAAGCTGTTGATGTATATGTAACTTCGGAATGTATTTCACTTGTATTTCTTATAAATTGTAACCCGATGTTTATTCCAGGATGTACTTGATTCGTGTCATGCCCCGATTTTCCTATCGGTAAGATATATAATGTAAACAAGTCATGTCAAGTCATTGTGGGTAACCCTCCTATTTATTAAGGGTTAAATTTCCCGCAGTTCTGCGGTACTAGGGTTATTAGACTCTCCTAGTGAGGTCGGACCTAGTAGGGTTTAGTCAAGTTGAGAATTAGTATAAATAGAGAGCTGGCCTCTCTATTTATTGCACATCTCATACACACTCAAGTGTAGCGCATAGTTGAGGAAGGAGAAGACACTGGGACTAGATAGAAAGAAGGTTACTGCTATCAAGAGATCACTTATTATTTTGGGTTCTACTTTTGGTACTGATTCTATCTCTAAGGAATTTGTGGGGTTTTCACCATTTATGGTTTCCCAGAGGGTAAAAATTGTGTTCTTTGTCTCTTGTTTTTTATTGCTGTGCTTGTTATTCTCTCAGTTAAAGATCCTAATGTATTTCTAGCTTAATGATGAAATTCTAAAAAGGTATGAGAGTTAACCTGAGAGGAAGACACTGTGCAGCTGCAGGAACTACGGCTTCCTAGTTAGTGGATATTCCTCCACATATTTTCAGCAAAATAAGGTTGGATTAACTCTCCTCCTCAGGGCGAATCTTTCTATGGAAGCAGAATCCAATTTTGAGGTTTTTCAGTTTTGGACCCGACACTACTGTCAGAAATTAGGGCTTTTCATAGAAGAGGAATTTTTCAGTGAGCCTAGGAATGGATTAATGTCCTTCCCAAAATATAATTTAGGGATCAAATTCAAAGCATTTGGTTGGACAGAACTCTGAAAAAGAAAACCCCTAATTTTCTATTGAACTAGCACTGCAGGATTTCAGCTCCAAATCTAGATCTGACATCTTGACCTGGTAAGATCTAAATATTTTGTATTTCCATTTGAGGTTCTTAGTTTAATATGTCTCATCATACCAATCTTGATGAAAATCTTGAGATAGATGATAAATTTTGAGCCTGGAAGTATAGGATCTCCTTGGTCCTGGAAGAAAATGAGTTGGACTCCTATATCAATGAGGAGGTTCCAGTTCTAGAGGGAGATGAGGCTAAGGCTTTACATAAGAAGAAGTTGGTTATGAAAAAGATAATCATTGTTGATTCTATCAAGGATCACCTCATATCACAAGTGTCCTCCTTCAAGACACCTAAAGCTATGTTTGATTCCCTAACCAAATTGTTTGAAGGGAATAACATAAACAGGAAGATGACTCTGAGAAACCAATTGAAGAATGTAAAGATCCATAATGTTGAGACTATTCAGTATTAATTTACAAGGGTATCTCAGATCAAGGAAAAGATGGAAGAAGTAGATGAAGAAGTGGAAAATGCATAGATTGTGATGACCACCTTGAATTGGCTCCCTAGATCATGGGACTCTTTCATTCAAGGGATCTGTGCCAGGAAGAAGTTAATCAAGTTCAACAGACTATGGGAAGAATGCTCTCAAGAAGAAGCTCAGCTAGAAGCTCAAGAAGAGAAGATTGGAAATGAAGATCAATCTCTCACCGTTCACTCCAAGAGAACCAGAAGGAACCATCATCACTCCAAAGGTAAGATCTCACACCCTAAAAGAGATCTATATACCATTATATGTTACACATGTGATGAGAAAGGTCACATATCCATATTCTTCCCTAATAAAGGGAACTTAAAGAAGAAGAAGGAAAACAAAAGAAGGAATCATGCTCATGTTGCAAAAGATGACGAACCTTCCACAAAGAGAATCAGACAAGAAAGTGATTCTTCAAGTGATGAAGAATATGTGCTTATATCCACTCTTACAGGAACTGTTTCACATGGAAGCAATGATTGGCTCATAGACAGTGGTGATTCAAAGCACATGACATGATTCAAATAATAATTTGTGAAGCTATATGAACATGAGTCACCTCACAAGGTGAAACTTGGGGATGACTACCAGTATCCAATAAAAGTTAGTGGTGAATCCTCCTATATACTAGACTCTGGAAAGTATATGAAGATGAAGAATGTATTATTTGTTCCAAGAATAAAGAAGAACCTCCTCTCCATATCTGCATTGGATGTAAAAGGAGTGAGGGTTTCTTTCGTAGATGGCCAAGTTCTTATGTGGCCAAAAGGAAAGACTTTTGACGATGCAATAGTGATTGGGGAACAAGAAGGAGGTCTATACAAGTTGAAGGGCCAACCAAAACAAGATTTGGTTCATGAATCAATAGAACCAAATGAACTTTGGCATAGAAGGCTTACACATGTGCATTATAGAGCACTACCACTTGCAAGCAAAGTTGTTGAAGGTCTTCCAGAAATTCAAGCAAAACATGATGGGGTCTGCAAAGGATGTGCAAAAGGAAAGAATACAAAGAAGACATTTCCAAGTAGCGAGAGCAAGGAAAAAGGAATATTGGAAATCATCCACTCCAATGTATGCAGACCAATGTCATCAAGTTCTCTAAATGGGTATGTGTACTATGTTTCATTTATTGATGAATTTTCTAGGAAGATATGGATTTACTTCATGAAGAACAAAGATGAAGTGTTCAGCAAGTTCAAGGAATTCAAAGCCTTGATTGAGAACCACACTAAAAAGAAGATCAAGACTTTTCGATCAGACAATGGTGGAGAATTCACTTCGAATGAGTTCAAGGAACTATGTAAAGACTTAGGGATTAAGAGGGATTTGTCCACCCCTTATAATCCACAACAGAATGGGATTGCAGAAAGGAATAATATAACTATCATGGAAGACACAAGAGCTATGCTTCATGATCAAGATCTTCCTATGCATCTTTGGGCAGAAGCAGCCAGAACATCGGTGTATGTACAGAACTGTACTCCACATAGAGTGCTAGAGAACAAGACTCGTGAAGAAGTCTTCTCCAGCAAGAAACCATAAGTCAGTAATGTTAGAATATTCGGCTGTCCTGTGTACATACACATTCCAAAAGAGAAGAGGACAAAATTAGATCCTTCAGGAAAGAAGGGTATATTTGTGGGATACTATGAAAGCTCGAAGGCTTAGAGGATATACTTCCCAGGGTTCAATAAGATTGACATCAGCAGGGATGTAACATTTGATGAATATTAAGCCTACATCAAATCCAAGAAGAAACCTACTGAAGAACTTGAAGAAGCAGAAGCTCCCAGAATTCATGATACAATCATGAAAGAAGAAACTCAAGAAGAATATCAAGAATTTTAAGAACCACAAAGACCTGTAGATCCACCACAGGAGAATAATCCTCACAAGAGGAAACCTGCTTGGGTATAAGATATTATCCAAGGTGCAAAAAGATATTGGGTTCCAGAAGAGAATCTTAGAGAAATAAAGAGGACCAGATCTTGTTCTAGTTATGTAGCTTTACTGTGTGATTTGATTGATAAAGAACCTTCCAAATATGAAGAAGTGACAAAACGAAAAGAATGGAAGGATGCTATGATCGAAGAGTTTCAATCAATCATGAAGAATGATATTTGGGATGTTGTCCCAAGACCAGAAGGGAAGTCAGTTGTAACTTTGAAATGGATGTACAATATTAAGCATGCTACAGACGGTAGCATAGAAAAATATAAATCAATATTTGTTACTCATGGTTTCTCATAGAAAGAAGGAATAGACTATGAAGAAACCTTTGCACCTATAGCCAGATACACTTCCATTAGATTGGTACTTGCTTTGGTTGCAATGATGAAATGGAAGATACACCAAATGGATGTCAAGACTGCTTTCTTGAATGGTGTAGTAGAAGAGGGAGTGTATGTGGAGCAACCACTCGGTTTTGAGACACATGACAGGGAGTCTCATGTGTGAAAATTGAAGAAATCCCTATACGATTTGAAATAAGCACCCAGGACATGGTACAGCAGAATTGATAGCTTTCTATCTAGTTTGGGCTTTACCAAGAGTAAAGCAAATTCCAACCTTTACTACAAGGTTTAAGATGGCAACCCAGTGATGCTTCTACTATATGTAGATGATCTATTTGTGACAGGTATGGATGGGTTGATTGCTGATACGAAGAGAAATATTGCTGCCAAGTTTGAAATGAAGGACTTGGGTATGATGCATTATTTTATAGGTATGAAGGTGTGGCAGAATACAGATGGAATCTTCCTTGGACAAGGGAAGTATGCAGTAGAGATCCTGAAGAGATTTGGGATGATGGACTGCAAGGCATTAACCACACCTATGGCATCGAATCTGAAGCTATTGAGTGATGCTTCATCAAATTTGATTGATGCCATAATGTATCATCAGATGATTGGGTCCTTGATGTACCTAACAAACACGAGACTAGATATTTGCTTTGCTGTGAACACCTTGAGCCAATATTTGACAGATCTGAGACATGTTCACTTGACTGCTGTAAAGCACATTCTGAGGTACCTAAAGGGTACGGTTGATTATGGGCTCAAGTATAAGATTGATCAAAGGATTACCCTGGAAGGTTATGTTGATTCATATTGGGCAGGCAGTGCCATCGATATGAAGAGTAGTTCAGGGCGTTGCTTCAGTATGGGATCAGGTGTGATCTCGTGGTTTAGTAGGAATCAATCTTTTGTGGCACTGAGTACAAGTGAAATAGAGTATGTCACAGCTTGTTCAGCTAGTTGTGAGGCAGTATGGCTGAGGAAGCTACTATTTGATTTATTTGATCTCTAGTTAGATGCTACTTGTATATACTGTGACAACCATAGTTGTGTAAAGTTGTCAGAGAATCCAGTATTCCATGACAATTCAAAGCATATCGAGATGAAGTATCGCTATATCAGGGATATGGTGCAGAGAGGAGAAATGAAGCCCCAGTATGTTGCTACAGATCAACAGATAGCTGCTGTGTTGACTAAGCCATCAGCTAAGGTGAAGTTTGAGTACTTCAGGGAGAAGCTTGGTGTTCTCCAGATCGAGATTCCTCCCAAGAGGAAGTGATGTGTCTGTGCTGAGCCCTTCTAACATGGTGATAGGATTGGTTCCATGGTCAATATGCAAGTGTTGTGACATTCTCACATGGTGAGAGGATTGGTTCTTTCCATGGTTAGATATAAGTGCTGTGCCCTTCTAATCTGGTGAGAGGATTGGTTCCTTCCATTGTCAAGTGTATGTGATGATCCCACATCCAGCATGAAAAAGGGTTATCTCTGTGAAGACACATCTAGTATGAAAAAGGACTAGCTCTATGTGGATGCCACATCCAGCATGAAAAAGAGCTGGCTCTGTGAAGACACATCTAGTATGAAAAAGGACTAGCTCTGTGAAGAATCATCTAGTATGAAAAAGGACTAGCTCTGAGTGTGTGCCACATCTAGTATGAAAAAGGACTAGCTCTGTGAAGACTCATCCAGTATGAAAAATGACGGGCTCTGTGTGTGTTCCACATCTAGTATGAAAAAGGACTAGCTCTGTGATGATACATCCAGTATGAAAAAGGGTTGGCTCTATATATGTACATCCATCATGAAAAAGGGCTGCACTAGTATAAAATGAGAAATTAATGACTAAAAAAATGACTAAAATCAAGCTATAAACGACTATTTTTTAGTCGATGACTAATAGTATCAAATTTCCACTATCTTATAGCTAGTCATATTTCACTAGTCATTAATAGCTTGACTTAGTAGTCATTGAATTAGTCATTGATAGACAATGATTTAGTCATTGATAGTCAATGATTTAGTCATTGTTTTAGTCATTGATAGTTAATGATTTAGTCATTGATAGTTAATGATTTAGTCATTGATTTAGTCACGGATTTAGTCATTGATTTAGTCACTGAGTTAGTCATTGATTTAGTCGCTGATTGCAACCATTAATGACCAAATATACGACTAAATAAAATACTAGATGTTAACATATTAATGACTAATCTAAATACGACTAAGATACGGGAAATTAGCTACTAATAGTCGTATATATGTGAATTTAGTCATTTTTGTAGTCACAAATTTATGATAGGGCACAGAGGAATCGAACCACCAACCTCCTACCTATAAGTAGGTAGGCACTCTACCATTGAGATAGCACCCTTTAAGAAGTTGTTATTGCTTTATAATGATGATATTCAAACAAATTTATGATAGATATCAATCTACAAACTACATAATTATTACTATTACAACTTATCAGTAACTAGTATTTATGACAAACTAATTCTTGAGAGCTATGTACAATTTTCCCTGTAACTAAAGCTAATAAAAATTTAAGCAATCACCAAGTGTCACCCACTGTCGGACTTTCAAAAATGACATCACTCGAATAGTTACATGAAGATCAGACAACTTATCAAATGATAGGATTCAACTTTCCTATATCAAATGACCAAATTTGCTGATGAAATAAATGGTCCGATATCATGTTTGTAATCGGAAATATTTTTTATCCATAAGCACAATACATCCATCATCCTTCCCTTGTATTCCATTTATTTTTCTTTCTTTGTTAGCTATTTGTACATATTGACTTTTACAGTTTTCTTGAACAGACCATATAGGTTCTTTGTGGCTTCCTTGGAAGTTTCATGTAAAGGAAGGTAGTTAACAGTATTTCGGTAGGGAATCCATTCTTTAATGAGTACATTTCCAAGTCTCCACAAATTAAAGTCTATGCTTTTGAAAGTGAAATGAGCATAATCATAACAGATACAGGTTCCATCTATGGAATGTCTTAACGAAAGTCTATCTAAGGAACTACTCTAGAAAACAGTTTAATTTACTTTAGATTTTCACAATATATTCATTTGAAAACATCGCTAAGGGAATTCATATTCAAAGTTGTCAGGAGAATTGAATATTTGGAGTTCATTCCTGGCACAAATCTCTCAGATTAATGCAATTCCCATATCCATGTCCATACTAGGCTAGTCCATAATGAGGTGAAGATCCATATTTATCTTCAGTCTCCAAGTTCATTACAACTTGGCAACTATAAATACACGGTCTTGAGGATGCTATTTTCTCCTTTTCTCATCATTTTGCTATGTGTTTGGATCACTTTTGTAACAAATAACATAGATGAAGATGTAGATGGACTGCCTATAAAATATCAAGGTATAGGCCACAACCAATATCAAAGTACCTAATTCTCTATTACTTTGGTAACAAATAGCAAGGAGGAAAATGTGTTGAAATATTGTAACTTCGAAGAATATTCTATATGTATCTTTTGTGGTCCCCGATGGTCCTACCAGGAGAACCACTTGTATTATCTTTGTACCCTGATGCTTCTAATTGGAAGAACTAATAAGAGTCATGAGGTATTCCCCTCTGATTGTAAAGGTGGGTCATTAGCACCCCAATGTGGTTACTTGAGCCTAGATGTGTAGCTCGAGCCTACATGATTAACTTGAGCCTACATGTCAGATGAGTTAATTAAAGTGAACACATGAATATAAATAGAGGTGTGGTGCTCCTCATTTGGAACATACATTCTCACTTATGTAGCGCATTAGTGGAGAAGAGAAGTAGCTGGAGAAGGAGGAGGATCAGGCTTTGATCTCCTTGCTGGTTTTATCTTTTATCTTTTTGGGGTATCTATATTGAGGAATCTTTTGTTGGGTTTTTTCCAGGATAAATATTTGTGTTCCTTTTGTATGGTTGTGCTTGTCTATCTTTTAGTGATCCTGTTTATATGCTTTTGTTATGAAAATGTAATGAAATACTGATGTCTTAGCTAAGCATATGAAAAATTTAACATGGTATCAGAGCCACCCTGAAAGAAGGAATTGTGTAGCTACAGAATATATGGCTTCTTAATTTTTGGTTCTCTCTCCACTATCGATCAGCAAAAGAAGGCTACACTCACTCTCCATTGAAGGGCACATCTTTCTGTCGAAGCGAAATTCGATTCCGAGCATTTTCAGTTTTCGGTGCGGAAAATTAGGGATATTTGCAGAAGAAGAATTTTTGAGTGAGCCCAGCATAGGATTTATATCCTCATCAAAATTTAAGTTTAGAGGCCTGGATCAATATTTTTGGTTGGGTGAAACTCCAGGAAAGTCAAACCCTAGTTTAACCCCGAGCTAGAAAAACCCTAAATACTAAAATTGCTAAGTTTTGGTACATTCGCTATATCTTGTGATTGGCGAAGGTCCAGGAGATGAAAATTGCAGAGACCAAATATAAAATTATTATGTACACTTTTTCCAAAATTCAGCCTCATATTTGCTATATTCTGGGATATATGATCCCTCCAAGTTAGGGTTCTAGCCTCTTCCAGAATTCATCCCTAAACAGGACACCTGGGGAGAATTGCAATATCTTGGGCTACACAGGTCAAAATGGAATTCCTGAAGATGTTCCAGAAATGGAACAGAATTTCATTCTCTTGGTTCGAACTGAAGACTTAGAATATGAAACATTGACACATGGCAATCCATACAACTTCGCTATTTGAAACAGTCCTGCAACAAGGCACCTTGGGAAATTGATCATAAATACCAACTGGTGAAACCAATTCTGATTAAACCTATGGTGTGGCATCAGGGACATATGAGGTTACGTCAGTGCAAAATTTCAAACATAGAGGAGCATTAATTTCTGAGATATCATAGAAATAGTGATAGGCATTTATGTAGAAGAAATTGGAAAACTAGGGCTTCCTGTTCCGGGAGCTTCCCTCCACTGTTTTTAGAAAAGGAGTACTTTGGATAGCTCCATTTGAAGAGATATATATTTATATCCAATCATATCTAAAATATTCCAATTTTTTAAAATTAGGGTTTTTGTGGCAAACCCTAGATCAGCAAGCTCCGGAACCAGGACAAACACCTTAAATCAGTAAGATCTAATCCTTTTTTATTTGCATTTGAGGTTCTCATTTCAAAGTGATATATCACATCAGCTTGATGATAAGCTTGGTGAATTTGAAAACTTCCAAGCATGGAAGTTGTATAGTTTAGCTTTGTTGGATCTCTGAAGATCGAGGTGCATGGCACCAATATTACTAATAGAAGGTATACAATTTACAAAATTTAGACTTTATTGTCAAAATTGCAATTTTCCATGACACAATTAAAAATGACTAACATAAATGACTAATTCATATTCTTATAGCTTGTCATTTTTTATGTCATGACTAAATTAGTCACTTATGTTAGTCATTTTTAACTCTAAGACGTATTATCTAGTCATATTTGTTAACTAGTGACTAAATTAGTTGTTAATTTTAGTCGTTTACAGTTGGGTCAATCAAAATTGCTCATATTTAGTAGTAAATCACTTGAAAAACCTGTGGTGACTAGAATTTTTAGTCACGTAGTAGCTAATTCCTCATTTTGTACTAGTGCTAGCTCTGTAGAGATTCCTATGACGAGAAGAATCAAGAGATAACACCCGTGATGATGACCCAGTGATGATCCAGATCGAGTGATGATAATCCAGATCTAGTGATGATGATCCAGCAATGATGATCTGGATCGAGTGATGATCCAGACCCAGTGATGATGTCCAGTGATGATCTAGATTGAGTGATGATCCAGATCTAGTGATGATGTCCAGTGATGATTTAGATCGAGTGATGATCCAGATCGAGTGATGATGTCCAATGATGATCCAGATCCAATGATGAAGATGACTTGAAGATGAAGAATACCTGAAGATGACGAGGACTCAATGACGATCCAAAAGATACAGAGAAGAAGACTTGTGCTGAAAATTGTGCCGAAAGAATACCTTCCTAGTAAAGAGGGAGTGTTTATGTATATGTAACTTCAGAATGTATTTCACTTGTATTTATTATATATTGTAAGCCAATGTTTATTCCGAGATTTACTTGAATCATGTCAGGCCCCGATTTTCCTATCGGGAATATCTATAATGTAAATAAGTCATGTCAAGTCATTGTGGATAACCCTCCTATTGATTAAGGGTTAAAGTCCCCACATTTCCAGGGAACTAGGGTTATTAGACTCTCCTAGTGAGGTCGGCCCTAGTAGGGTTTAGTCAAGTATAGAATTAGTATAAATAGAGAGTTGGCCTCTCTATTTATCACACATCTCATACACACTCAAGTGTAGCGCATAGTTGAGGAAGGAGAAGACATTGGGGCTAGATAGAAAGAAGGTTACTGCTGTCGAGAGATCACTTACTGTTTTGGGTTCTACTTTTGGTGTTAATTCTATCTTTGAGGAAGTTGTAGGGTTTCACCATTTATGGTTTCCCCGAGAATAAACACTGTGTTCATTGTCTCTTGTGTTTGATTTTTGTGCTTGTTATTATCTCAATTAAATATCCTAATGTATTGCTAGCTTAATGATGAAATTCTAACAAAAGCAAGGGTAAAGATAGATATTTTTGATGAATTTGTTATGTCTCCCATGATGCATCTTCATCCAGAAAATTCTTCTACCTAATGAGATATTCCTTGATTGTACAAGAATGAAGTCTTCTTTCTTTGGTTGTAATGACTGCCTCTTGTTCCAAAATGACCCTTCCTTCATCATCTACCATAGGAAGTATTGTTTACACCATTTGATGTTTCCCCAATAGTTGTTTGAGACATGATATAGGGAAGACATTGTGGATACGACTTTTATTAGGTAATTGTAATTTATACGTAACTTAACTAAACTTTTTGGTGATTTGGTATGGTCCATAGAACTTTGGGGCCAACTTGTTTTTTCCTCTTTTTTTAAGAGATACCTTTTTATAAGGTTGAAGTCTTATGAACACCCAGTCTCCTACTTCAAATTATATTTTTGTTCTGCATTGATCTACTTATTGCCTCATATGATTTTGTGTCGTGGCTAAGTTATCCTTGAGTAATTCAATCATTTATTGAGATTTATCTAGTTGGTTCCTTACTTAAGGAACATTAGTGTTGTTTAGAACTAACTCCTTCCAATCTGGAGGTTCACACCCATATAAATCTTGGAAGGGGGTCATTTTTGTGGAGGTGTGGTACGTTGAATTATACCACCATTCTGCTAGGTGTGACCATTGAGGCAAATGGTTTTTCTTATCTGTTATGAAACAACATAGATATGATTCTAAGAATTTATTTACGACTTCAGTATGCCTCTCTATTTGGGGGTGGTAAGATAATCTCATATTGAGTGATGCACCTACTTGTTTGAAAAATTACCTCCAAAATTTTCCATTAAATCTTGCGTCTCTGTCACTAATGATGACTTTTGGGAAGCCATGTTATTTGTATATATTTTTGCAAAATATATCTACAATTTTTTTTGCCGTGTCTATTTTTTTTATTTCCATGAAGTGTGCAAATTTGGTTAATCGATCGACCACTACAAATATTTTGTCCTTTCCTTCTGACGAAGGTAACCCATTGATGAATTCCATTGATATATCTTTCCATTTTTGGTTTGGAATGTGTAGGGGGTGGAGTAACCCTGGGGTTAAAACATTTCCCCTTTTGTTCCTCTGGCATTTGTCGCATTCTACCACATATTGTTGGACATCCTTTTGCATTATTTTCCACAAAAATGACCTTCTTGCATTGTAAAAGATTTGAAGAATCCTACGTGCCCTGCGGCTGGTGAATCATGGGATTCCTTCATTACCTTAACCTTGAACTTAGAGTTTGAGTTTAAATAAATCCTCCCCTTTTACAAAAGGATATCGTTTTTCCATTCAAACTTGAGGTCATGATTGGAATTGTTAATTATAGTGCTTGTTTCTAGGTCCTTGGCATATTCACTTCGTATTTCATCTATCCATTCTAGAATTGTGACTGAAATGAAGTAAGTGGTAATATCCTCATATTTTCTAGAGAGTGCATCTGCAACTGCATTTTCCTTCCCCTTTTTGTGTATTATTTCCATGTCAAAAGAATCAATTTTTTCTATCCACCTCTGTTGTTCTATGGACAATGTTTTCTGTTGAAGTTGGTACAGAAGACTATTGTGGTCTTTGTGGATCATGAATTTTCTACCTAGGAGGTATTGTCATTGCTTTTCTAATTCCTGCATAATTTCCAACATTTCCTCATCGTATGTAGACTTCAATTGTTATCTCTTGTTTAATTTCCTTCTCTCGAAAGCTATCAGGTGTTCATATTGCATTAGTATTGTTCCCAACCCATAACTTGAAGCATCACATTCTATTACAAATGGTTTGTAGAAGTCTGGGGTAGCTAGTACATGTGTGGAGGACATACTTCCTTTCAATGCTTCAAAACACTTATCTGCTTCTTCACTGCACTGGAATGCATTCTTTTTTAGAAGGGTGGATAAGGGTGCATTTATGTGTGCATAATTCCAGATGAATCTTCTATAGTATCCATTGAGCCCAAGGAATCCCCTTAACTTTAAGATGTTAGTGCGTTTGGGCCATTCTGTGATTGATTTGATTTTTTTGGATCTTTGACTCCTTCTTTATATATTACATGACCAATATAGCTTACTTATTCCTTACAGAATGTGCATTTGGAAATCTTGGCGTAGAACTAATTTTCTTTTAAAATAGAGAGTACGTGTTCCAGATGTATGATATGGACCTTCCATGTCTTACTGTATATGAGGATGTCATAAACAAACTAGTACATACTTCCTTAGGAATGGTTGAAATAAGTTGTTCATGGTTGCTTGAAATGTAGTTGGAGCATTGGTTAGACCAAAAGGAATAACCTTGCACTCATAATATCCTTCAAGGGTCCGAAAAGCTATATTTTCCACATCTTCTAGCATTACTTTCATTTGGTAATATCCCAACCTTAAGTCTAATTTTGAAAAGTACCTTGCGCCATGAAGCTCATCCAACATTTCATATATAAGTGGAATGAGGAATTTTTCTTTAATAGTTATCTTGGTTGGTCCTATGTAGTCAATGCATAGCCTAAATGACCCATCCTTATTTCATACTAGTACTGCTGGTGCAACATAAGGATTCTGACTTTCTATAATCACTCCACACTTGAGTAAATCACAGATTAAGATTGCAATCTATGTCTTATGATGGTGTGTATACCTATAGTGTTTAACTTTGTTAGGGCTTGATCTAGACTTGATTTCGATGACATGCTTGATCTTCCTTTCTGGTGGTAACTCCATGGGGATATATTCAAATACCTTTTTGTAATTTGAGTTAATCCTTGGATCTTTGGTTGACTTGGTTTAACCACTTATGAAGTTAATAATTCCATCTCTTGACATTGTATGACATATGCTGGTGATCCCTTTTGAATTAGTTTCTCCATTTTATGGAATGACATAACTTGTATGCGAGGCGGTTGGAACCCATACAACTTGTATTTTTCTCCTTTCCACTTAAACTTTATAAATTGTTCTTGGTGGCTTGTTGAGTAGGTACCTAGTATTTATAGCCATTGAATTCCTAATACTGCATCAAATCCTCCTAATGGTACTACGTAAAATTATGACTGAAGGTTATATTTTTACATTTACAACTTAACCTTGTGGCACTTTCCCACTTTTTCAATCTTCTTTCCATCTGCGACCATTACCTTCATGTTAGGTACTGGATATATGAAAAGGTTAAGCCCTTTGCAACACTTATGTCAATGAAATTATGGGTATTTCTGTTTGAATATATTAAACCCAGTCAATACTTAGGATAAAATAATTAATCATTATTTGATTCATTATCTACGCACTAGCTTAATTAGTTGGCATCCACTTGGACATTAAATTCAACACAAGTAATCTATACCCAAGGAATGCTTTATTTCTAATTCTGGGTTTATCTTGACCACTTTATGGACATCCAGAATTAGTAAACAACACTTTACATCCGATTCTGCTTTATTCTACTTCATCCTACTTTTCTGTGGAAAAGGTAAAGCTAGTTAACTAGGAAATAGGGTCCCTTTGTTTCCAACCCATCCTTCACGAAATTCTCTCCATTTTACAGGATTAGCATGTTTTTCCATCTCCCTTGAAAAATCACTCATGATTTTGCTAATTCATGAGGTCCTTGACATATTTGGGAAGTGGTTTAGCCACCTATGGGGGGTTGTTATATTTTGGTAAGCCATCCTTTTTGGGTTTTATGAGTTGTTTCCATACTACTCAATTTTCCTATGAGGGATATACTATTTATGTACACTAGTATTCATCATTATTCAATGGAAGGATACACACCAATATTCATCTCTCCATTCATGTGATTCAATCACTTTTATTCTCTCTATTTTTTGTGTGTATGCTTGTGAGAATTATTAGTAGCAAAATCTATTTCCTGTGCTTCTTCTTAGAATCTTTGTTCATAGAATTGGAGCTATTATTTATACATGGTATCATATATACAGGGAGAAAATACTTGCCATATTCTACATGGTATCATATCAGCAAGGTTGATAAATTTCTACAGAGTTGAGGAACGCATCCAATCTCATATCCCTCTCTGAAGAAGAGCTTGTCTAGCTTACAATATTTTCTCATAATTTGTTTTTTAGGTTGCAGAGAGTTTATTATTGAGAACATAAATTCAAAAATATGGATTCTTCTTACAAATAAATATCATCATCATCATGTGATGAGTTCCCAAACATCAGTTATTTCCCTAAATCCCAAGTTGTGAAGTGAAAATACTGGCCCATAATTCAATCTTGCATATAAAATTCCAGCACATCTTATGCCCTTAAGGAAAGGGACGTTACCTTATTCAGCAACGCCTGCCATCTCTTGGAAGTAGACTAGGCCACTGCCTCTTCCTCTTATTCAAGGCATGGTTCTTCCCTGTCGCCACTTTGTCATAGTGGAGGAGAAGCAGTGCCCTTGGTAAAAAGTGAAAAAGAGAGGTTTCCACGAAGCTTCTTGAAGGAATACTTCATGGCACCCTTATCCCTACTCTTGGGGACCACTTGGACTCAAGATCCATCATTTTGGGATCTCCTATCCACCTCACCCACCATTTACTCAACCATCCCTATCCTCCCAAGGCCTATAAAAGCAGGCTCATACCCCATGATTGAAAAAGAGAGAAAATTTATGTTGTTACATTGACATTCTGGCCTAAATCAGTAGGGTGATCATAGGAGGAGCAAGTTGGATATTTTGGGGACAAGGCATTGGACTGAGAAGGAACATCATGACAACTAAGGTGAAGGTTGTAATATTTATTCTTTATTATTAATGCAAATTTGATTCCTTTCCCATAAAGTATGTTGTGTTATAATCATGTATTTTACTGTTGGATTCCTTAGTCAATGACATAGATTTTTGGATTATATTATGGTTCTTTTGATCTTGTTTGTTGGTTTCATGTGATTATGAAGGTACGTCCATGAATAGATATCACCGTAGGAAACATCTACACCACTCTATCAAAGGGACTCATTCCATATATCCACATCTTCTAGGGGGAGTCTTCCAACTCTATTGTAACTCATTTCTTCTATATCTGAAGCATTAAGACTAGAGGAGAAAATATTATCCCCAATGGATTTTCCATATTTATTTCTTGGAATCGGGAGCATCATATTTTCTTTCATGGATGGATTTTTTGGCTACAATCAGATAGAGATTCTTCCCACCGATCAACGTAAAACGACATTCATTTTCACATGGGGAACCTTCGCATATCGGAAGCTACCTTTTGTCCTAAAAAAACGTCAGAGCTACATTCTAGTGAGCCATGTCCTATTCCTTTCATGATATCAATCACATCATGGAGCCGTACCTTGGCAACCTCCCAGCTCATTCATATCAACGGGAGGACCATCTAGGGAACCTTAGAGACATTTTCCTTAGGTGTCATCATTATAATATTCAACTGAATCCATAAAAATGTGTCTTTTGTGTTGAGACTGGACGTCTTCTTGGATTCATGGTTTCCAAAGATGGCATCTGGATTGATCCTCTGAAAATTGCTTCTATCCTAGCCTTACGTTCCCTGACAAACATCACTGAGCTACAAAGTTTGCAAGGGAAGGAAAACTTTCTTCGTCATTTTGTGTGAAACTTTGCAGAAAAAATGCATGGTTATATGCGTCTCCTGAAGCAGGAAACTCCGTTCTTCTAGGATGACTAGGCCCAACTAGATTTTGATAATATGAAGCACGCTCTGACCCATTCACCCATGATACATCCCCCAAATTACTCAACAGACTTTCTATTGTATGTTGATGCCTCCACTACAACCATTGGAATGGTTCTAGCACAGGAAGATCCCAACGACCAAGAGCACATGATATATTACGTGAGTAAGAGTCTCATTGACTCTAAAACCTATTACTCGTGCATGGAGAAGTTAGCTCTAGCTATGGTCATTGCTGTACAAAGGTTTTGTCATTACATTCTACTTCGTACAACAACTATACTCGTAGATCAAAACCCCATGTACTACATTATGACTCGTCAGGTGCTTAGGGGAAAGTATTTCTATTGGATTGTTGTCTTATAGGAATTTGATCTTGATTTATCCAAGGCTACTTTGAATAAATCCTTGGTTTTCACGGATTTGATGTGTGACCTTCCCTGTGCTTTAACAGAAACTGAGCCCAACGATTCATTCCTGACTGAATTTTGGTTCTTGATAAGCACAACTGATCCATGGTATGGATATTTGATTATCTATCTCCAAACTTAGATATTTCATCCCACCATATCCCAATACAATCGTTGTCGTATCAGTCACCACACAAAGTACTATCTCATTTTGAATGCTACATTGTACCGATGTGGTATCGATTCCATCCTTCGACGATGCCTTACACATGAAGAGGCTAAACAGGTTCTGAATGAATGCCACTCTAGAGCATGTGGTGGTCATCTTCCTAGGATGGCTACAGACCATAAAATACTTCACGCTAGGTATTTTTGACCTTCAATATTTAAATATTGTCATGAAGCAGTTAAGAAATTCCCACCTTGTCAACACTTTTATCCAAAAAAGTGCACCCACCCTCCTCCTTTAGACCCCGTCATTGCCGTTAGCCCTTTTGCCAAGTGGTATATAGATTTTATGCATTGTAAGCCTACCTCAGCTAGTGGGCATGGTTACATCATTGTAGCCATCAACTATTTCACAAAATGGGCTAAGGCAATGCCTAGATATGTAGAGGATGGTAAGATTATCACCCTCTTTTTTTTCAACCATGTGATAGCTAGGTTTGGAGTCCCGCAAGCTATAAACACTGACCATAGATATCATTTCTAGAATTATATGATGGCCAATTTAAGCGCTAAGCTAGGTTTTCACCATGAAAACTCAACTCCGTATGACCCGTAGGATAATGGTCAAGTCAATTCCATTAACAAAGTTTTGAAAAATATGCTGCATAAGATGGTCAGAGATCACAAATCCAACTAGCACTTGACTCTCTTTTCCACACTTTGGGCTTATAGTACTCCAGTAAAAAAAGCAACTGGTTTCACACCCTTTTAGTTGGTCTATGGACTAGAAGCTATCCTCCCTATCGAGTGTCAAATCCCATCACTTAAACTCGCAGTAGAACTTCTCCCAAACACTTCTGCCGAGGAAGAGAGATTTTTGTACTTGACCAAACTTGATGAAAGTAGAAGAGATGTTTCCTTGGCTAACGAGGCACATAAAAAATGTGACAAGGCACAGTATGACAAGTCTATTCAACCTCATGTTTTCAATGAAGGTGACCTAGTCCTGACTTATTATCAGAGACATGATAAACTAGGGAAGGGAAAGTTTGAATCTATGTGGTACGGTCCCTTTGTCATGAGTAAGGTCTTAGATAAAGGGGCTTACAAACTCGTAGACTATGACGAGATACCCTTCGGGAAACCTTGCAATCAGTTGTACCTGAAGAGGTACTATGCTTGAGACATTTATGTATGGTACCTTGTATATATGTATTTATGACTTTTAGTGTGTTTTGGAATTTTCAATATGGTTTTGAGTTTGATGTCCATACTGTTTATACCATGTTTTGGTTATGTATATTGGATGGCTATCAATGGTTTCATTGATGGTGCATACTGTCATACCTTGAACCTTGCTTCAACGGCTTGGTGTTGTATTCCCCAGCTCATGACTTAGTTAGTTCAGAAGCGGTTTGTATTGGTCCGGCTACCAAAAACATCACTGAGTATCAGGAAGTGATAGGTTTACTAACCGAGGTTGCATATCGGGAAATTCATGATTTGGTAGTATTTACGGACTCTCAGCTAATGGTTTTTCACCTAAACCATGTTTACGCTATCAAGAACCCTTTTCTTCGCCTCTTTCAGAGAGTTCATTTTTTAGAAAGGTCTTTCGATTCCATCACTTACAAGAATTAGAGGAAACTTGAGGTCTAAAATGGGCCTCCTAAGGAAAATAATAAAATAATAGTTAATATAATAAAGTAATATTTATTAATTTCAGAGAAAGAAAGAAAAAAATACATTTTTTGTTCATATTTTCGACATATTGCCTTGTGTTTTTACTAAAATTTTGAGCACCAGAGCTCGTTGGATGCAGAATTTAATTCCGCATCAAATGAGTACCAAAATTGCATACTTTTGATGGTCCCCACTACCCCAAATCCAAGAAATACCTAAAAAAATGTGATGATGATTTCATCACATCTTTTTCAGGTATTTCTTATTTTTGGGTTAGTAGGGCCCATCAAAAGTATGTAGTGTGGGTACCCATTGGATCTGTAATTTAATTCTACATCCAACAATCCCTCCCTCTCAAAATTTGAGTAAAAAAACAAGGAAATATGTCAAAAATACAAACAAAAAAAGTAGTTTTTTTATGACAAATATGTCAATTCAATAATTATGGTTAACTCATTTTATTGACATTCTATTGGTTCTTGAATTCCAAGTCACGCAAATTTATTGTTGGCTCGTTTTCTTGTAAGGCCCACTTTAGACCCCAAATTTCCTCTAATGCATATCCCTAGGTTTGATAATACAATTATTGATTCATTAGAAAATTACATTCTGGACTGGTATATCGCCCATTCATAACTTTTAAAAATAAAACATGGTCCATTGTAAAATAAAATAAACTGTAGAAGACATATAAAACTCATGTAAATATAATTTATCCATTTGAAGCACATATAAACACT
>LPNX010697916.1:811751-831785 GCA_001517045.1 Pseudotsuga menziesii
TAGCAAGGTTTTAGGGATACATCATGTATACCACTCTAATGGTGCTCATGGTAGTGCATAATAGCCTTTGCTACCCTATGTAGAAAGCAACTGAAGTGGCCCGACACTCCCGCAGTATGCCTCTGAAACCTCAGAGGGAGGTCATTTATAGTAGCATCTGGGATATCTAGATTCAAGCGATCTAGGTTCTCCTCTAGATCAGTGAGCTCATCATCGCCTGTATGGAAAAAGTGAGCTCCTACTCTCCTGTCCATTGGGGAGGATCTCCTAGGCCATGCATCACCGACATCTACCTGCAAACATTAGGTCTTGTTACCATCCATAAAAATCATAAAACATAAAAATATAAAAACATAATAAACACCTTGGGTATTTCTTCTTACCGATAACACCCCATTGAGCACCAAGTGGTAGTGGTTGATCAAGAACCCCTCAGAAATCCTTCCCTACATATCCATACTCATCAATCATAAGGATCTAATCCTTCAACCAAAGGAAGAAGGGAGCCTTGAATTTGACCTTGGCCCTGACACCTTTAGTGCAAGCCATGATTTCCGCCAACCACAACATGAGGGGGTATCTATCTCTAAGCTCATTAAATACCACCTAGGGTCTCAAGATAGGTACCCTCTCAAAGAATAAGTGTGCTAAGATGATCCCATACCCAAAATGTTTCATTTCTCCTTGTTGATACTTCGTCAGCTAGTCTTTAAACACAGGCAACAATGCCTCAACCCAGTTGAACATTATGGGTGGAATGGCCTACATGGCATACAACATATGTGCTCAGGATTATTGGTGGGGCCCTTAGATTTTAGCCACCCTCTGCATAGTAAACAAAATGGTTCAAAGCGGTAGATCCCTCACAACCTTTATTGGGATCTTCTTACCTGACATATTTCTTCCTGGATAGCAGTGGTGAACAATAAGTTCCTACGTGGCAATGTACTGACCTAAGTATCCAGTCAGAGAGATAGGTTCTCCTCATCTAGACATCCCAGTCAGAAAATAAATCTCGTTCACCTCCACAGTAACAATATGGAGTCCCACCTCAAAATACTGTTGTTATGGATTCCACATCCGCAAGATGTACTCCAATAATCATACATGTGATAGCATGCTAGGAATGTGGAATAATTTTAAGAGGCCACAAAATTGTAAAGAAACTATGGAAGTTGCATCTCTTGCAGCATGGGCATCATCGTCATCATGTTGCATCTCTTTCTAAGTCACCATTTTTGAGCAAATGACCTGTAAAAAACAATTAATGATGCATTTAGAAGCATATCTAACATTTAAAAATGCTTGAATTTTTTTTATTTTGAATAGGGAATCTACTTTTGGGGCACCATGACCAGCACCGTGCCTATCCCCTTAGGATAGAGTGGTGCCACCTCATGTGCAATCCTAAAAAAGCATAGTTCTTATCAAGCACCGCTCTTCCCATGAAGGCTAGAAGCGGTATCCAAGATCCATTTTTTAGGCCTAGCCTTAAAGCCCCAAAACTCAACAAAAATGAAAAATGGAAACCATAGAAAGGAAGAGGAGGCTTCTAGCTCTTACCTAGATCTGATGACTCAGAAAACAAACGAGAAACAACTATGTATTCTTTGACTGAAATCTACACACCAATTCTCCCAAAATGCTCTCCAAGAATTGGTAAATGGTAAATGAATTGGTTTTTACTATTTACTTTGGTTTTTATAAAGGATTTTTTGTGTTTATATTATTTTTAATGATTTTTAAATCATTTTAATTAAAAACACCCTTTATATAGTTTATGAAAGTCAATTTTAAATGTTTTTGGGAGACTAATGGCCCTTTTAAAAGTTTTGCAAGGATAAAAATGTACAGTATTGTCTCTGGCGAAGTTAATTTTTTTACTTTTTCGTACTTCTGAAAAACGGAAAAGGTCCTTGAGCGTTCATTTTGACACTTTGATCATGCTCCCTAAACCTAGTATCAAAGTTTCGAGTCTTTTTTTATTCTTTTCAGGCTCGTAAAAACCGTTCATTGTGAAAAGAAACCTAATGGAGTCTTCTTTAAACTCTTTCTGGACTCCTTAAATGTGAAAATATTGTCGAGCGAACTTGTCTTCTTCACTCTCGTAAAAGTACTTGAAGAGTCATCTTTCTGATGGTCTCTTTTTTAGTTCGGATCGACTAGTTACGAAAAAGGACACTTTGGAGTCTTCTTCCATTTTTGTTCAGACTCTCTAAACATGAAGGAAGCCGAGTTAACTTTCATTGGACTCGTTAAACCAAAAAGTGAGAGACCCTCTGTTGGAAACAAACCCCTCTTTCTCAGGTTCGTGAAACATATGAGAATGGACTTGTCTTGGGATGAGATACAACGAGTGTTTGTTACCCTCTTTGAACTCATAAAAATGAAAAGAGGCACTCATCAATCATGATGGGGAAATTAGGGGAAGGAAACTAATTCATTTTGCAAATAAAATGGCAGTTTGTAGTCACCTTTGAACATGGCACTTGTCTTGCATTTCATTCAGTCAATTGGGTATTCATCTTGTCTCTGAGTCGATCCACTTTGATGAGTCATGTTACTCCTTTGAATGTTTCAAAGAATGCATTATCCATTGTTTCATTGTGATCTGCCTCATCAAGTTAATGATGCCAAGTATTTTGTTGTGCCGCTCGATGTTCAAAGGGAAGTTGAAAGTTTACCTCTATAATAAAAAAACCTTTTGTGTCATTCCTATGGTTACATCATCTACAAGATTCGAGAAATTTGTTTTGAGTTTCGCTTCATCGATGTGGGATTCACCATGGCCCTCCATTGACAAGACTATTCCTATCGAAATGAGCTCATCATCCATGAATTAGTCTTAGAAACAAGTTTAGTACCTTGAGATATGTATGCCTCAATGACAGATTGTCTTGCTCTCAACATAGGTTCACATCATTGACCTTTGATCAATAGATTCGACTAAGTTTTCGACATCAAATCATCTATTCAGACTCAGGATATTGTACTAGGGTATCTTGGGAATCATTGACATCAATGGTGATCTACCTTGCACTTGTTAATGGTTCACATCATTGACAGGTAATCAACTGGTTTCTACCATGTTTAATGTCAAATCATTGTAATCACATGGATATAATCGTACTTTGTGGAAGACGAGACGAAGACCCTGGGTATCTATTAAAAGCACTCATAGCTTTCCCCCCAAGTTGAGATTGAGTATTTTGTATAAATCCTAGCATGGATCCACATTTGTATGGTCATGGCTGTGCTAAAATTTGTGTTCATTTGACATAGATCTATAATGTATTTCTTGTATTTATGTCCCAAGTTTGAGTCCTCTATCACATGGATCTACATTGTATTCTAGTAGCCATGTTTGTTAATCTCTTTCATGGATCTTCCTTGTATTGGTCTTCAGTCATGATGAGGACACAATTGATTATGAGTCAAAAGTATTGATGTACTGCAGATTCCTAGTTGATGATGATCTCCAATCAAGCTAATTCTTGCCTCAAAGTGATAACTTTCTCTTTCAAAGATCTCTCCTATCATATCGCACTAGCATCATGATTTGGAGGGAATTCTGTTACACATAAATCTCATCATCATCATGTGATGAGGTCCCAAACATCAATTATTGGGATAAATTCCAATTTGTGAAGTGAAAATACTAGCCCAAACTTCAATCTTGCATATAAAAATCTAGCACCTCTTCTTTCCTTAAGGAAAGGGGAGTTACCTTCTTCATCAATTCCTACCATCTCTTAGAAGTAGGTGGTGCTACCACCTTTTCTCTTATTCAAGGTGCAGTTCTACCCTGTCATAGTGGAGGAGAAGTGGTGTCCTTGGTAAAAAGTGAAAAAGAGAGGTTTCCATGAATCTTCTCGAAGGAATACTTTGTGGCACCCTTATCCCTACTCCAGAGGATCAGTTGGAATTGATATCCATCCTTTTGGATCTCCTATCCACCTCACCCATGATTTAACCCACCATCTGTATCCTCCCAAGGCCTATAAAAGAAGGCTCATACCCCATGGTTGAAAAATAGAGCAAAGTTATGCTGGTGCGTTGACATTTTGGCATAAATTAGTAGGGTGAGCATAGGAAGAGCAAGTTAGAGCTTTTGGGGACAAGGAATTGGCATGAGAAGGAAAATCATGACACTAAGGTGAAGTTTGTAAGCTTTCTTATTTATTATTAATGCAAAGTTAGTTCATTTCCTATAAAGTATGTTGTGTTATAATCATGTATTTTACTGTTGGATTCCTTATTCACTGACATAGATTTGTGGATTATATTTTGGTTATTTTGATCTTGTTTGTTGGTTTCATGTGATTATGCAGGTACATCCATGAAGAGATATCACCATAGGAAACAACTAAACCACTCTATCAAAGGGACTCATTCTAGATCTCCACAACTTCTAGGGGAAATCTTCCAACTCTGTTGTAACTCGTGTTCTAGATCTGAACAACTCTTGTATGCAAGAGGTGCATTTTTCCTAGAAACAATTCTGCTTCATCAATAATTCAATAATCCCTTCAACTACCACTAATTGAAAGAAAAAATTGACATTCTATTGCGCAGTAGAGGATTATACAGAGTTACTCTAGCTTTGGAGAATGAGCCCAATGTGGTGATTGAGAAAGATAAGTGGCATAATAGGTTGGATGAATCCTATGGATTTGTTTTCCTCTCTATTTATCCTGATATAATCTTTCATATATATGGTTTTACCACTCCAAACCAAGTGTGGAATCAATTGGAATCTCTCTTTGGAGTCCAAGATGAGCTAAGAGCACATCAATTGGAGATTGACTTATTCTCACTAAGTCCAAGCAATTTCGATTCTCTTGAGGTTTTCTTAACCAATTTTAAGTCACTTTTCTAATTCTTAATAAATTTGGGATTGAGAAGGAATATGATAAATTAACCATTTCCATTATTTTAAAATTGGGTCCTAACTCACTCAGTTTTTATGTCTACTTTTCATGCTACTAGGCTTGTTGTTCCTAAGTGGAAAATGCCTTCTTTAAATTCTTTTCTTGATTCACTAACAAAGGAGTAAGATAAATTGATCCATATGGGTGCCCTTAATTCTTCCAAGGGAAATATCATGCTCTCATGTTTCAAGGAAAAAAGAATTTCAAATCCAAGTGTTAGTATGAAGAAGAAGCAAATTTTGAAGAAGCCAAAGTCAGAAATTGAAGATGAAAGTTCGAAGCCTACTAATGAAGATTCAGTAAAGAAGGGTAAGAAGAAAGGGATAAAATCCAAGTGTTATTATTCCAGAAAGGGTTTTCATTCAGATAATAATTTTTTCAATAAGAATATGGACATTACGTCTCATCTTCTTGAGAATAACAAGATCAAAGTTCTAGATGAACTAGAGAAGCTTGTTGATTCCTCAAAATATTGTCATAGTGCACAGTTTCAAGGTGATATAACTTATGCTTTGAGTGCCAAAATTAAATCATTTTCTCATGTATCTTATATATATTTATTCTCTTAGATATCAGGATCAGAAATATCATATAATTTCTTTGATAATACTCCTCTCAGTCTACTAGATTCATATCCCAAAAATTGTGTTTTTTCACTAGATATTGACTTGTCTTTGAGCAACTCTTCCTCACAAGATTATATATCTGAGTTAGAATATTGTTTGAAGTCTGATATCTACGTCATGACACAAATAATACCACGATCCATACCATCTACCATACATATGAATAATCCTAAGACTATACAAATCCCAAGTTCACTAGTTGATTCCTCATTGGTCTCTTATGCAGTGTTATTTACCTTACATGGTTGAAGTCTTTCCTATCTTTTATTGGTTGGATATCCATGACCTTAGTCATATTTGGACTGATATTAAAAATTTTTGGATATGTTCTAAACACTTATGGTTCAGATCTCATGTCCATCCATCATTCATATTTTTACACATATCAATTTTCCCCAGTTGCTCATAGTTTCCCTAGTCTATCCCTATATCCTCACGGATTCACTGAAGCATTTGTCTTTGTTGTTCCATATGAAAATGTTTCTGATATATCAGAGTTTTATCAGCCTCATATTATATATGTAAAGGTGCTACATCATATTGGAATATTTTCATGTGATTCATCACAATTTTGTAGTTATTGAGGGAATTAAGTGTGAAATAAATTGTCTTAATTTTTGTACTCTTTGGGAAGGAGTATCCACAGATATCTTTTCCATTTCATATTATATTTGCATATAATAGTTTGAAAATATAAATAATCATTCAGATAATTCTCCTACTTCATCAGTTGATGAGATACAAGGAGTCTGTTGTTGGAAATCCTCACCTTTTGCGTACAAGAGGTGTTTCCCTAGATCTGAATGGTACAAGTATAGAACAAAACACAAACCCAAATGTTAAAATTCCCCTAGATATGGTTAATTTCTTGAATATAATGCATTAATACTTCTATTAAAGGTTTTCCTAACCATCCTTGAATATTTCTCCTCTATTATCACGGAATATCATGTAAAAGATTAAAGACAACAAGAAAAGGATGATAGCATACAAGATAATCAACTAGATATATGCTTGTGACCAAGGAATCAAACAATACATACAAATTATATAGTAAATATGGGAAAGAAAGAAATTTTTTATTAATAATAATTGAGAGAATACAACCTTCATGCCTTGGTGTTGAGATTTCCTTCCAATGGATCCTTGCCTCTAACTTCACCTTGCCTCCAATAGCTCAAGAATTATTTTGACAGAGTTTCGGTGTTCAACACAATTATTCCTCCTCTTTTCCATGGGTGGTGAGCCAGTATTTAAAGGCATGGGAGGATTGGTATGGTTGAGTATCTCATGGTTGAGGTGGAAGGAAGATACAAAAATGGTGGATCTCGATCTCTAGGTGGTCCTAAACAATAGGGATGAGGCTCCACGGAGGCAAGCTTCGAGAATCCTCTCAAAGATTCCTTTTTTTACTTTAAAACTCGAGCACCACACTTTTGTTGAAGAGAAAAAGTGTTTTTAATGGGGTAAATCCATTTTCATGAAGGGAAAGAGTGGTGGAACCTCCATTTTACATGTAAAAGGAGCGTTACCAGCTCGAAACAAGGAAAAATTGCAAGGTAATAATTTTCTTCTTTCATTTCTCTAGCAAAAACTTTGAGGGATTGGAGTAGAAAAGGAAATACCTATCTAATAACTTGATGGTGATGAGATTTATGTGTAACGGAATTGGAATATTGGAATGTGATTCTCATCACAACTTTGCAGTTGTTCAAGGAATTGAGTGTGAAATAAATTGTCTTAATTTTTGTACTCTTTGGGAAGGAGTATGCACAGATCTCTTTTCCATTTCATATTGTGTTTGTACATCAAAGTTTAAAAGTAGAAATAAGCATTCAGATAATGATCCTACTTCATCAACTGATGATATACAAGGAGTCTCTCCTCTTCCTTCTTGTAGGTTCTACACTCTGGGACATGATCATAGAGTTCATGATTTTTTCATCAAGTCTTCCATCCAGAAGCAGTTCATTCAGCTCATTCAATTGAAGATAAAGATACATTGAAGACATATTATTTAAAATTTTATTCCTTGTCCTTTCTTGAGGGAGGGTTTTCCCCATGTGGTTTTTCTTCTTTCCTCACTTTTCTGGACATAATAATTTTTAAACGGTGGCCATATCCTTATTGTCGTCCCCTATATGCATGCATATGCATCTATATTTTTGAAATACCATCATAAATTTAGACTTATAGGGGGGTTTTGGAATATATTAAACCTGCTAAATACTTAGGATAAAATACTTAATCATTATTTTATTAATTATCTACCCATTATATTAATTAGTTGGCATCCACTTGCACCTTAAAGTCTACACATGCCATCTATACCCCAGGAATGCTTTATTTCTGATTCTAGGTTGATCTTGACCATTTTATGGAGATCCACAATTAGTAAACAACGCTTTACATCAGATTCTTCTTTATTATTCTTTATCATTCTTTTTTGTGTTTAAGGTAAAGCTAGTTAACTAGGAAACTAGGTTCCTTTGTTTCCAGCCCATCCTTCATTACTTTCTCTCCATTTTCCAGGATTAGCATGTTTTTCCATCTCCCTTGACAAATCACTCATGATTTTTCTAATTCGTGAGGTCCTTGATAGATTTAGGAAGTGCTTTAGCCACCTATGGGGGTTTGTTATATTTTAGTAAGTGAGCCTTTTTTAAATTTGTGAGTTGTCTCCATAAAACTTGATTTTCCTATGAGGGATGTACTATTTATGAAAACTATTATTCATCCTTATTCAATGGAAGGATACAGAACAATATTCATCTCTTCATTCATGTGATTCGGTCTCTTTTCTTCTCTCTATTTTTCCTGTGTATGCTTGTTAGAATTCTTAGTAACAAAATCTATTTCATGATATTCTTCTTAGAAACTTTTCTCATAGCATTGGAGCTAGTATTTCTACAACCTCCTGTGTCGAATAGGATGAAAACATTGTTACATTTTATATTCCATTTAAGTTTCAATGTATGTGGTTGGTGTATTCCTGTTATGGATGTGATCGATATCTTGGGTGTTTCTTCATCTTATGAATCTGACGGAGGATTTGGGATGTCACATGTTTCTTATTTGTCAAATTCCTTGCTGTCTAAATTTTCTTCATCTTCTTCTTCACATTGATATACGTTCTTGGTGGTCTCTTTTTTCAAACATCTGTGTCTTGGGTCCAACTTCTCTCCACAATATTTACACTTTCCTTATTTCATCCGTTGGATTTCTAAGGTGGGTTTGTTGTCACTTATTAGATGTGGTGGCTGGTATTTTGTGTCGGTTTTGTTATTTTGGATGAACCTTTTATCTTTATCACATTTTTTGTTCCATGTTTTTTTATTTTTTCCTCAATGGTTTTTTCCTTGCGTCTCACCTTGTCCAAGGTTGAAAAATTTAGTAGCTCTAGTTCATCCCTGATATAGGGTTTAAGTCCATACACATAAGTTTGTAGGAATTGACTGTTTATGAGTTTCGTAATGCGTGTCTCTAGGGATTCCCATTTGTTGGTGTATTCATCGATGTCACCTTTTCACTGCAGTCTGGTGAGTTTTGCGAAGAAGTATTTTTCTTTTAAATCTTCAAACCTCTTAAAGAAGTCATTTTTTAACGTGTTCCAATTGAGCTTAGTTCTCCATGTTGTAAATTTTCACTACATATACCAGTTGTATGCCCAATCTTATAATTCCATTGAGGCATAGTTTATCATTTCTTCATCAGATGTGTTATTCTGTATGGAGAAAAATTCTTCTGCCTTGTTGATCCATGCCACGCTTAGTTTTGTTTCTCCATTGAATTTTGACAATTCTAACTTGGGTTTCATTTGATATCAACTTATTTTTTGAGGAGAGAGCAGTTGTTTAGGATGTGCAGAATGATTGTGACTGATCTCTTCTTGTGGGATTTTCCCTTTGGGAGGAATTGTCTTATAATGGGTTGAACTTGAGGATGGATGATCTTCCCTTGAAAAATTGCCAACTAATGTGGTAATTTTGTCTTCTAAATACTGCTTGATTTTTCTTAATCTAGTTTCAAACCCTACTGATATATCCCTTTTTACTCCTTCCATATCCCAAGATACAACTTCAGTGACTTTCTTTTTTACAGTTTTTTAAAATTTGCTTTTTCTTTTGTGTAGCTCTACTTCGATTTGGTAGAGCCTTGAGTGTAGTCCTTCAATATTTTTAGAGTATTGGGCTTGGTTTTTCTCCAGATCCTCCATTCGATTATTAATTTCATCCATCTTTGACATTTCCTTGTGTAGGGAGGAATTTTCATATATAAAAATAAAATTCAATATATATAAAATTAATATTACTATAATAAGTAATATATTTATATATTCATATAGTAACCTTGGGAAAAAAATTAAACAAAATAAATTATTATATAATAAAAATATTATAATAATAATAATAATAATAATAATATAATAATAAATTTATTTATTATATTTGTTTTGGGTAATGTTAATAGGTCAATGGCGGCTGCTGCAGAGGAATTGGTGAGAGAGGTGGGTTGGCGTGAGGCCGAAAGAAGGTGTGGCATGGAAAGATATGGGATGATGGCATGGATGGAGTTGAGATGGCATATTGGGAGCATGGTTGGGGGATTGGTGGATTGGTAGGGCCATGTAGCAGTGTGTGCAGGGGTTCAAGATGCAGCGGCATGTGGGATGATGCAGCAGCATGGAGAAGATGTGGATAGAGGGATGGTGCAGTGGCGTGGAGAAGATGTGGATGGCGTGAGGAGGGGAGAATAGTGTAGCAAGAGGGGAGAGTGAGGGAAGGAACAATGAGGGAAAACACAAAGGAAATGGGAGAAATGGTGAGAGGGTGAGGAAGGTGAAGTGATCGAGCAACTGGGTGGTGGAGTAGATGAATGGAGGATTCCAAGGAGCCAAACGTGGCTCTGATACCACTTGATGCGAATGATATTGAAACCCACAAACTTGAAATAGGAACAATGGATAGTAACTATTGAATGATGATTTTTACAATAAGAGAGGAAACATTTTATAAGTCTCAACACATCGTTCCAATGGAATGGTGTCACCTTACGATTAGCTAATTAATATTACATGTAATATTTAAATTAATTCTTCTTAAATTCTTAGATACATAACAGATGCTCATAATGAAAATATTAGACACTTAGACCCTTATTGGATAAATTCATGTGGATTTATTTTATCAAGAGGGAGTGAAAGAGGAAAATACTAGTGTTGGCTAGGAAAAGTGCACAAGGAAGAATCCGACGTGCAAGTGCAAGAGGAAAAATTGATGCACGATGGAGAAAAGAAGGTAAAGGAAGAAGTGTGAGTGCATAGTAGAGGAATTTATGACGAGGATCTCTACGAAAAGGAAAGAGATATCCGAGTTGGTGGAAGAGGCAGGTAGAAGAATAAAGGTTGGATAGGTCAAAGTCAAGGAATATTGTAGAAGGATGAGCTAGGGGAAGGGTAAAGGACAAGTTTTGCGGCTCGTTATGACCTACACAGACTGACTGAAAGACATTTTCGTGGATAGTTAAGTGCTGGTTAATGTAGTGCAAGACTTTTGTAGCTAGGTATGGGCCGACATTAATGTAATAAAATATATTTGTAGCTTCTTGCATCTGTAATAACTGAGTTGTACTCAGTCAACCCTCCGCGGTCTTGTAAACACTATAAATAGGAGGAACCCGCTCTATATAAGGGTTAGATTCCATTACATTCAATTATCTTGTTAGGTTCAGAAGGATTGTAGAAAGTTCATTGTTGGCTCAGAAGAGGAGCCTAGTAGAAGGTTGTTGAGCCGTAGATCTGCAGTTGTGTGTGCAGACTGTTAGGATAAGTAATCTATAGTTGAGTGCACAGATAGTAAGATAGAAGAATCGATCCAGGATATGTGCATATCAGTAGGAGTAGATAGAATAAATCAACCAGAGATCATGAAAGAAACAAAGAGTTGAACATAATACATATCTTAAGAAGAACCTCTAAGTCACAGAATGCAAGGTGCTACCTATACTTCTCATGCCAAATGAAGAGCACCTTGGTGGTTTTTCTGAGATGGGTTTCCATGTTATTTCCTTTGTCACATAAATGGATGTTGTTAAATATTGAAGCTTTATGTGGATTCTTGCTTACTTTGTATTTTTTACAGTTGCTGTTGAATGTATGTTGCAATATTACCAATCAGTAAATGAATGAATGAATGGTTAAAGCATTTTCGACACATTATGTATGTTTTCATGGTTAATATGCTAAGTTAAAATATAAGTCGCACAATGTTCATTATAAGTAGGGAATCAGCTACGCTGCACAGTTGCACCAGTTGTTAAGTGGTTAAGGACAAGGTTGCATAGTGTGATGGCTATAACACACAGTTGAACTTCTGCTGCACAGCAAAAGACTCCATCCTTGCATCTCTATTGAGTGCCTTGGTCGCTCACCAAGGGAATATAATCACTCGCAAACTCCGAAAACATGGTTTTGGAAGTTACACATTAATATATCTCAAGTGAGACTGCGCCTACCTCGCAAGTGTTGCCGACTGGGATTGCTTCATCGAGCCAATGTATTTTGGTGTTTTGTTGGTATTGTGTTGTTCTTGAACCTTGAGTCGAGACGAGATGGAATATTAGGCCAACAAATGGTTCTATTTCTGGGATCGTTAATCATTTGATTTGAGGGAAATATTGTGGCATCCAATAAAGAAGGAAATAGAGGATTGGATGGAGTCTAAGACGATAACCTTTGCATAAGAAGAGAGCGTAGGATCACGGTTGAGCACAAAGAACTGGTTAGAATGGTACATCTACACTAATGTTCATGAGATATTCTTTGCATAGTTTCCTATTATGATGCATGAGTGGTTGTTAGTACTGGTGACTAGGTAGAAACATTTCTAGAGAAGAGAAGTGGCTGAGTGGAGTGATCAGTTGGTTCGCAAGATAACCAGTGTAAGTAACCCCATCTCTGGAGCTGTTGATTTTTTGGTAGATAGAATTTTGCAAGGGTATATTACTGATTTTGCAGTAGAGACTATAACGTCATATACTAAGGCTGAAAGAATTTTTTCCCAAGGACCACGAAGAAGGTATTTGTTATCTATCATCACATGGATAAAGATGCTAGTTTATGATAAGGGCATCTTGTAGTTGAGTAGTTGAGCCGCATATCCAAGGAGAGGGGATATGTAGCAGATGATATGCATATAAAATGGGAAATGGTGAGTTGATATGTTACCGAGAAGTACAAAACCTGAACTAGAAGCCGGAGTCCTAAGAAGTGGAAGTATATTTAGATCAAGCAAAAGAAGAAAGAGAGAGGAGGGTCGAGGAAATCCTATTTTGTTTGAAGAAAGTGAGAACGAACTTCAGTCACAGCTAGACGAAGGTTCTTGTGATAAAGAGGAGGACTATAGCTTGATTTCTGAAGGAGCAGAAGAATCCAAAGAATATGTAGAGACACCAAGATCAAGACGCAACTACATCACACCAGGAGTATTGCTAGAGGTAAGTTCTAGATCCTCATCTCCTGAAAGAGTTTTTAATGCTGATAGTGCTAATACTATGATTATCATGCAGAAGGGTACACCTCCATTATATTATTCATTAGATAACCCCAATAACAACTCAATGGTTGGGAATGATATTAGATTACCCACATTCAATGGGAATGGAGCAGAAGATCCTAAGTAGCATAGGTTCCTTTGTGAACTTGTTTGGATGGTTCTCATAGTTCGTAATGCTGACCTAAATAAAGTACAGATAATCACGACTCTGATGGGTCTTGTGTTGGACTAGTTTATGAAGTTCTGCGTAATACTACCAGAAACACCATAGAAGACCCTTGAAGAAATGCGACTCGCAATGATTAGTGAGTTCAAAAATCCTAAATATGAGTCGGCATCACCGAGATCAAGGAGATAAAAGAATCATTGGAAGAGTCAATATGGGACTTGACCAGTGGTTTAAAAATTTGATGGCCAAAGTAAGTTTCCAGATGTCATATGTGCAACATAAAGTGTGGTTTATTGCTACGCTATTACCACACATTTGAGGCCCATTAATGCAAAAAAATATTGAATCACAGAAAGAAGCACTAGAATTGGCAATGAAGCTAGAAGCCTCGCCAATCGACGATGGTGCCGCAGGAATGGTACAGATTCAGTCCCAGATAGCTAATATGATGATACAGCTTCAGGATATTAACAAGGGAAAGGAATCCAAAGAATTTTTATGGTGTACTAAATGCAGAATGGATGGACACACCAAGGATAATTGTCTGACCTACATGAACTATCTCTCATCGGGCATTCCAAACCCATTGAGTTCCCATGGACTACCCTAGTGCCACATATGTCAGACTAGAGGACATCATGATGAGGACTGCCTATACTTGCAAAAGATTATAAGTACCGTAACAATCATTTTCTATAAATTTTTTAAGTTAGTAGGCCATGAAGAGAAGGATTGCAGAGCATACTAACTCTTGAAGGAAAATACAGTCGACACCTACTTGATGAAGAATGATGGCCAGCCTCAAGATGAACCAACACAAGCATCTTATCAGCCTACACATTTCCCACCCAATTAGTATCAAAACTAGTATCAGCCTTAGTATGCACCTCAGAATCATTATGACCACAGAATCAATATCAGCTGGAATACTAGTAGAATCACTACCCATCACAGCAACCACACCCCCAAGGAAGGGGTAGTAGAAACTTTAGAGGAAGAGGAGGAGGAGGATTTGGGAGAGGAAGAGGTCAAGTTACATGCTATAACTATGGACAACTAGTTCACTATGCTAGATATTTCTAGGAGCGTACAAAGACATGTTCATATTGTAAAGTGTGGGACCATAATGTAGAACAATGTCCCCAGTTGATTGCAAAGTGGAAAGCTTGGACAATCGCAGGTTCTAACCCTGTGGAGAATCCGAACCTGAATCCAAATACTAAATTGAATGTTCAGATGATTGTTGCTGAGCCAAGAGAGCCAAGCATTGCTATCGTAACATTAGGAGGTTCTATGACCGTAGCTGATCAAGATGTACCGCAAGAACATTTGCAGCTGCAGCTGTGACCCACGGTGTAGAAGAAAGTGCCATTTGACGTCCAAAAATAGAATCAAATATTTTTGGATGTGTGACCCTACTTTGTGGACCCAAAACAACCATCTTCTTCATCCGAAGTAAGGGATATGCCTGAACGATTCCAGCAGCTACTCCAAAAGAGGATCTCGAAAAAGGTTAGTAAGCTCAAGTAGTTTTTTTCAAGTTTATTAGTGTTACTACATGATAAATATGCTATCGCAGAACTACAAGAACTGATAGAAGGAACCCCAAAAGATTCACAACTATAAAGGAGAGTTAACCAGGTTAAAAAGAAATTCAAAACTGGATGCAAGTTAAGAATGATTACGCAGATAGGAAACTACAACATGGATTACATTATTTTAGACCAGGGCTCAGATGTCAATATTTTGACATGACATACCTAGGAGAGTATAGGAAAGCTACACTTGGACTGGTCCCCTATCTTGTTGTGACTTGCAAATCAGGAAAAGGTCCTACCAACTGGTAGGTTGAGTCAAGTCCCTATTGGCATTGAAGGGTTACGCACATTTGTGGACTTTGAAGTCATTAACATTTTTGATGACATGAATCCATATCCTACGCTGCTAGGGATGGATTTGACCATAGATAATTAGACCATTATTGAATTAAAGAAAAGGATACTCTCGTTCAAGGATAATGAGATAAGGGTAGTGTCGTCCATTGATCCATTAGAGGGACAAAGATACGTCGAGCCTGTCTACAATGAGGGATAGGTGATTATATTGACCATATATATAATGTCATTACCCTCCAAGAATATTATATGAACCTGAAAGAGGATGGAAACCTAAGCTAGATGAGTGATAGTTCATGTACATCTGACTTAGGAGAGGCCTTGGATAATTGGAAAAACTGATTTCATGAGGTCTCTAAGAGAAGGTGTGCCAGAATTAAAAGGTTTGTGCGATGGGTGGAGAATTACTTATGAGAGATTCCCACCTATGAGGGTTTACCTAACCTCATGACCTTCTTAAGTGAGTTTGAAGGACTCGTAACAGAGTCATAGTGCTTATCTACATTAGACCATGTACTAAAAGCTACGCCCTCTAGATGGTGGGGCACACACAAGAAGTCCATATCAGAATGGCCAAAGTGCAGAAGATTAATGGAAGTTAGATTCAGTGAATAAGTCACCACCATGAGTCACAAGTACATAGGGATGTCAAACACTATCGACCACATAAATTAGTGTCACACCACATTTGTAGAATACCTGCAACATGAATGGGCCCATTATTTGATTCAAACATTGGAAATGACACCCCGAAGCTGGTATACATCTATGGAGTTGTGACAAGGAACCCAGGATTACCAAGGGATAGTTAAGAAGTTTGCACACACATTTGAATTTGCTGATGAGAAACCTATAGTTTATATTGCCCTTCAAACAATAAAGGAAAAGATATTCGCTGAAATCCCTGTCAAAGAGGGAAATTCCCACCAGTGCAGTGTGACCATCCAGTAATGGATGGCTTGTTACAATCTGACTAGAGACCCAGATGATGACCCAACTAACATAAACATACCAGAATCAGAGGGTACACATGAAGTAGAAGGAAGTGGTATTTCAAGCGACCAGTTCCTTTAGCCGTTGAAAAGCAAGAAAGTAAAAATTGGGTTGCCAGAGAACCCAAAGTTCACAAATATAGGATATTATTGGGATGATGAGACAGTCACAAAGATCACAGACTTGTTGCATGAATTCCAGGATCTATTCCCTACCAGCATTTCAGAGATGAAGGGAATATTCGGCGATGTATGGGAGATGAAAAAAACCCTTAAACCAGATGCTAAGGCAGTTAAACAATGACCTTATAGGTTGAATCGAAGGTATAAAGAAGGTAAAAGAAAAATTGGATCGCATGCTTTATGCAGGAATCATTGAACCTATTGAAAAATCAGAGTGGATCAGCCCTATAGTGATCCAGGATAAGAAAACCACAGGTGAATTCAAGTTCTATGTCAACCTAAGGAAACTGAATGATGCATGCATGCACGATCCATTCCCAACACCGTTCATAGATGAAGCGTTGGAAAGTGTCAGAGGGAAAGAGATGTATTCATTCATAGATAGCTTCTCTCGCTATCATCAAGTTAGAATCGTGAAGGAGGATCGCCACAAAACAAACTTCGTCACAGAATGGGGATGCTACCAGTATATAGTAATGCCCTCTGGACTCAAGAATGTACATGCTAATTTTTCTAGAATTGCGGTTTCTACTTTTAAATATTTCATTCATAAATTTCTTGAGGTCTACTTTGATGATTGGAATTTTTTTGGTATAGTAAGACACGATATTGAGAGTTTGTGCATGATGCTGGGCCGCTGTCGCCAGTATCAGATCGTGCTTAATTCTAAGAAATGTATTTTTTGCGCACCATTTGCTGTACTATTGGGTCATGTCATGTGTCATAATGGTATTTTGGTTGACCCAGCGAAATTTGCAATTATCCTTAACTTACCACCACCTACATCAGTCACGCAAGTCATATAGGTGCTAGGACACAAAGGCTACTACAAGAAGTTTATCAGAGGATATGTAGAGATAACTGCACTTATGGAGAAACTGTTAAAGAAAGATGCGAAGTTTCAGTGGATGGAACCTTGTCAATAAATCTTGGATAAATTAAAAAACAAGATGGCCACTGCACCAATGCTTGTGTTTCCAGACTGGAAGAAAGAGTCCCACGTTCATGTCGACGCATCAACTATCGTGCTAGGCATAGTATTGACGCAACCAGGTGAAGGTGTGCTTGACCACCCTATTGATTTTTCTAGAAGAAAATTATCGACACCAGAGAAAAATTACACGACAATAGAGAGGGAAGGCCTCTCCATGGTATACGTGCTGTAGAAGTTCTGACATTACTTGTTGAGTGGACATTTCAAAATGTACATTTATCATTCGGATTTAAAATACCTAGTAAACAACCAAGTGTTGGGGGGGGAATATCTATCGATAGTTCCTTCTGTTTCAATAATTTGAATTTGAATTTGTTGTTAAATTGGGTTGCCTAAATGTCGGACCTGACCACCTGTCGAGAATAGAAAGAGGTGAAGAACCAACCAGTATGGAGGATAACTTTCCTAATGCACAATTGTTCATAGTCACCATGATGGATGACCAGAATAAGGAATTTAATGCCATCATCAACTTCTTGAGCATAGGCTATGTGCCTGAAGGTTTCTCCACTAACCAGAAGAAACAATTGGTTAAGTGTGGGGCATATGTACAAGCTAGGAACATATGATATATTACGACGATGCATCTTTGACTATGAGTGACAATGGATAATGAGTGAAACACGTGCCTGTGTCGCAAGAGGACAATATGCTGGAAAGGAAATCGTGTGCAAGATAATGCAAGAAGGACTATGGTGGCCAACCATACATATGGATACTAGGAGTTTTTGTTGGCGCTGTGATATATTTTAGAGAACAGAAAAACCATCTAGTCGTGACAATATACCGCTTGCACCGCAGATAACACTTCAAGAATTTGACAAATTGACCATTGATTTCGTTGGACCGATCAGTCCACCGGGGAAGAGGACTGGAACATGCTACATTATCACTGCGATGGACTACCTAACCAGATGGTATAAATTCACACCTGTTAAGGATTTCCCTGCTGCAGCCATGGTGAAATTTTTATTTGAAAATGTGGTGACCAGATTTGGCTGTCCAAAAATTCTACTCAGCGACCAAGGTACGTATTTTGTTAACAAAATGATTGCTGAGCTTAGTACAGAGTTCTAAATCCAACATAAGAAGATGACACTGTATCATCCTCAGGAGAATGGAACAGTTGAAGCCTTCAACAAGATTTTGGAGAATGCATTAACCAAAGTATGCAATGTGCAATGAGATGATTGGGATAAAAAAAATTCAGTTGTGCTATGGGCATATCGCATAGCTTGCAAGCGACTGATAGGGAACACCCCATTCATACTTGTTATCAACCCAAATGGCACTTCTCCATCCGAGTTCCAACATTCTTTATGTTGGTACACAAAAGGACAAAGTAGGATTGAATTTTTCCAAAACACTATAAATGGGCATGACTTGGGATGCATTTACCTCTCAAACCAGCTTGCTATATATTTTTCTAAGTGTTGAGTAGCATATACGACTATCTTCATTGAAACTTGTGAACTGCATGTGAATATCTGCATTGCAACCCATGTACACCAGCGTACGCAGGTTTCCTTCGAGCAACTCATGTGTCATATGCAGGATGCCTATATTAATAGTCGTGTACACCTTAGTTTGATCTTAAAAAATATAAAACACAATTAGATGAGATTAGTTGGGCCCTAATCCTTAACTATCCCAACTAGTTCAACCACCCCAACATTTGAAACCACTCTATTTCCCAAAGTATAAATAGAGGCCTTGGGGTGGGGACTAATCAATCAAGATTGGAGAGAAAAGTTATGCTGGTGGTATATGTTCAGAAGTATTGGAGCAGAAGAACTCAAAGTCTTTTGGTTGCAGAGGAGTCCTTGTCTCAGAAGCTGGGTTGTACTATTATCTCATTCACTGATTGTTAATAAAGAGAATTCTTCTTTCAACCTTGTGTTGAGTCTATTTCATGTATTGCGGTTAATGAATGTATTTGATTATATGTTTGATATATTGTTTATCTAACCTCTAATATATACATGCATGAGATATTACTTGAAGTATTTTCTCTTTGCAGTAGAAAGAGGTGCATCCCTGGAAGCTTTGGAGAGAAGAGGAGCGGGAGAAGATCAAGCTTGGATCAACCATTGGTAATCGGGTAAATCAAGACTTTCTTCCTATTCCCTTTCCATTCTCTGGTAAAGCTGATTGTCTGCAAAGTTAGTAGTAAGTTGGTAACCCTAGACCCTAGGTTTCAAGGGTGCTTTATCCTGAACAACAAAATTGGAAACTCCACTAGAGAGTCCAGCCTCCCATGGGTTAGTCCTGTAGATACTTTCCTAGTCTTTACTCTGATTCCATGTGTGGTTGTTTATCTTGGCTTTGATTTGTAGTAGTGTGTCTGAAGACCTTTGTTATTTTTTATTTTTTGAAATTTTTTCGTTGTGTACGTGGGTTGCTGTGCTACACAGTCGCGTACAACAACTTGTATACATGGGTTTCTCTATAGGACAATCATGTATAGTGCGCAGGTTTCTATATAAGACAGTCACATACTGTCGAGCACCCTAAATGCAGATAGATTGTTATCAACATACAGAGTTTACGAAATTCATTGTCAACCCAGAGAAGTCTTTTGTTTCAAAATGTAAGTGCACAGTATATGCCAAACACCAAATCATTGTAGTAAATACTGTTCTTAATAACTCTGTTCATCCCCTTGTCTATGCATGATCCCACAAATCATCT
>LPNX010697916.1:833834-994616 GCA_001517045.1 Pseudotsuga menziesii
CACCAAGAAACTGTCTCTCATCTTTATTCGGGAAAGCATATCTTATACCCCTTGTGATTGTTGAGACTTTAGGAAATTTTGTAGTGATTGCTCTGTGGTTTGTCTATGTTTAGCCGACCATAGGGTGTGAAGAATCAAATTTACAATCATCGAGGACCATTCTGTCAAAAATTCATGAAGGATGCAAAACCTTCCTCCACTTATTACATTGGAACCTCCACGTCCCCCTCAAAGGAGGAGATTAGACACAGATGATTCTTTCGAACCGATAGGAGTTAGTGAAGTTTAGGGTGAACTAGAACTTAGGACAAACCAGTTTGATTTAACTATAGTTGAGATAGAAGAATTGCAGGATGACGAGTTTGTAAGGAATTTTAATTCACCTTTAACTTATTGAAATGATTCTATGATCGTTCAGGTTTGTCCTTTCAATTCACCCGTGATTGGTGTCCCTCTAGGAAGACTAATGTCTACTGCATGAGAAAGTTCTTCTACTTCCACCTCAGCTGCTTCAGCTGAAGGGGTGCCACATCCCTCTGTTGGTACCCCTAGAACAAGTATACCTACTACACCTTTAAATCCAACTAGCTGGGTGGTTCAACCACTGGATCCCACAAATTTAGCAGGTAATTCTGGTGGAGCGGTCACTGGGATTCCTAGTGTACCTTTTGTTCCTACTTCCTTCACACACACTGATCAGAGTGGTACTATAGGATCCTCGTCATTTGTCCAAGTTTTTCCTTGGAATGGGGGGCACATTTCCCCATCCACTCCATATGTAGGTCCAACACCCGCATATGTAGGGGTGCAGTTCAGAAACCCTAATCCTTATGGTCAATATTTTCAAACTCCAGTTTCAGCTCCTTTCACGAGCTCTCCTTTCTCTCTTTTTAGCAGAGGGACACCTTCTCCTGTGTTCCAAACCCCAACTTTTACTGGGGTAGCTAGAACCTCATACACTACACTGCACATAAACAATCCACTGGCTTATGGGTGGAATCCTTTCCAAAGCATCCCAACCACTTCACAACCAAAAGCAGATGGAAACCCCTCCTTCACATATGGGAACATGGGGGAAAGTCCCTCTAATCCCTAAGCTCATACTTTTAATGCTCTAGTTAGACCCAAGCTCCCTTTCCTGGAAACTTTAAACTTTCCATACTTGTCAAAGCTAATGAATGACCCGATGAGACATAACTCCTCCTGGCCACCCATTCCTACCAAGATACCCTTGAACATTCCAAAATTTGAAGGCAAAGTTTGTGATGAACCAGGAGCTCATGCCACCACTTTCCACTTGTGGTGCTCTTCCAACTCACTGAATGACGATACATTTTGATTGAGACTACTCCAAAGAAATCTGACCAGTACTGCAGAAAAATGGCACCTTCAACTTCCTTCTACTACGTTTGATAGTTTTGGGGACTTGGCTAATGTATTCCTTAGATATTTCCAACTTCCTATCCGATATGATTTCGGGACAAACTTATTGTCTACCTTTTCGTAGGACAAGGCCACTCATATTTCAGATTACATCCAAGAGTGGAGAATATGGAAGAGCCTTATCAAAGCCACTATTCCTCCCAAGTTTTTACTAGAATGGTTCCTTAAATCCCTGTTGCCACATATATCTAAGGATGTATCTACTTCGGGAGTGACCAATGAGGAAGAGGTTATCCTCAGGGCCCCATAACTAGATTTGATAAATTATCAGTGTAGGATTTTATATGAGATCGTCCCTGATGCACCGATGCCAATGCATAATGTAGAGAAACCTAAGCCTAGACTCCATGCCAATGGTGTGGTTGGTTCTGTGAAATCTCCCATTGTGGAGTCTTTGGCTAAATAGCTCCATGAGTTTTCTGTCAAGCATTCTACAGCGGAGGTAGAAAAGGCTGCCCCCTCACCCTAGAATGCAAATGTTTTTGCACAATCCTCTCAAAAGGGAAACCAGAATCCCATTGGGAAAAATAAGAAAGGAAAAAAAGGTGAGGGAAACCAACACAAGAAAAAACCCACAAACAATGCTGATGGGGGAAAAAAAGAAAAGAATAAGGTGAAATTCCCATGTAAGTTGTGCCATGAATATCACCTACCCCATCAATGTCCCCTTATGGAACAATCTCAGAAGCTGTTAAAAGGCTAACAACCTACTGTCCTGAAGGATCCTTTTCCCTAAGGACAGAATTCAGCTTCAACTTCAAATGTAGCAGGGGGAACCCCAAATGCTCCTGAACCCAATTATATCAACATGGTTCAATCCAAGACTTTAATCCAAACTAGGAACAAGAACTATGAGAAATAATCTTTGGAGAAGGGGAAGTCTACAAGTGAAACCTCTAACCCTCTCAAGATTGAAAAACTTGTCGAACCTATGCCCAAGATACCAAAAGGTGTCTTCAAGAAAACCTTGCACAATCCCAATGATAGGGTTGCAGCCAACTACTCTATAGTTGAATATTTATCCTAGACCCCTTGTGTGATTTCAGCTTTAGAGGTGTTACAGATTTGTCCCGCCCAACGAGATGCACTCTTAGCATCCTTAGGTAGCATGGATTCATCAAGCCTCATGGCGAAATTCAATTTGTTTGATGTCAATATTTTCCTACCTTATCATGTAGCCTTATCAATAGATGTCATCCATGGTTGAAACACCATTGGAAGGGCAGTTGTTGATGGGGGTGCTTCTACATGTGTCACGTCCCTGTCCTGCTGGAAAGCTCTTGGATCTCTAGATCTAGTCCCATTAAACACCCTACTTACTGCTTTCAACGGAAGGTCATTTCGTCCACATGGTCTTCTACCAGATTTTGAAATAAAGTTGGCAGGGAAAGCAGTATTTGTTGAGGTAGAGGTGATTGATGCACCTTTGGATTATAACTTGCTCTTGGGGAGAAGTTGGACTTATGCCATGTCTGCTATTGCATCGGCCATACTTTGGGTAGTAGTGTTTCCACATAAAGGGAAGTTGGTCACTGTAGACCAACTCATTTTGACCCAAAAGGGCCGCATGGAAACTAACAAGTACACCATGCCATTGGTTGATCAAGTTAAACCTGTTGCAGAGAGCTTAGGGGCTAGAATGTATGCATAATTGATGGGCGCATTCGATTTTGCAACTCCGATTAATTATCTAGGTTCTACTAGTGTAGGGAAGTCTATTGCTACAGTTGTTGATAGAACAAATCCTTGGGTTCTTCCTTCCTGCCATGAACCTGAAGTGCCCTTATTGGCAGAGGAAGTATCTTATCAAGCTATCATTCATACCACTATTGATCCCATTCCGGTCCCTCTCATAGTCTTAGAGGAGCCAGAAGAAGCTTATCTGCCTGCTTGGGCAGAGAACTCTTTACATTCTAGAAACTGCTTAGATATGGTTTTGCCTTTTGATGAAGCCATTCTGGAAGCTATGTGTGGATGATATAATATCTGCAAAGATCTTCACCATCGTTCTTATTTTCTTCCAGAGTTAAGTAGAATTGAGAACCAGGAGTTCCATATGAGACTGGCTGGTGATGTTGATACACCTATCAATCCCTTACCAGGGGAAGGAATATTTGTTGAGGGGAATACAGAAAAAATTTCCACTACTATTCCTATCAACATCTCTGCAAACCCAAACATTGTGGAAAATGTACACATTAGTGCAAACTTCTCTCTGGAGGAGATTGCAATCTATACAACCTTGTTTAAGGAATTCCACAATGTATTTGCCTGGTCATATGAGGAGATGCCAGGCATAGATCCCTCAATAGTTGAGCATAGAATCTGAACATACCCTAATGCTAGGACCATTCGAAAAAAGTTGAGACCTATCAATCTACGTAAAGTGGCAGCTGTTAAGGCATAAGTTGAAAAACTCCTAAAATCCGGTTTCATTTACCTGATAGCTTTTACAGAATGGGTATCCAACCCCGTTCTTGTCGACAAAAAGCAAGGGACTATACACATTTGTACTAATTTTCGCGATCTAAACAAAGATTATCCTAAGGATAACTACCCCACACCATTCATAGATCAATCATTGATGCCTGTGTGGGGAGTGAATTATTCTTATTTATGGATGGTTTCTTTGGGTATAATAAAATCCAAATTAAACCGGAAGACCAACATAAAATAGCTTTCATCTGTCCTTGGGGTACATTTGCGTACAATAAAATTCCCTTTGGATTGAAAAATGCAGGGGATACCTTTCAGCGGGAAATGAATTTTTCCTCTCATGACATTAAAGCCATTGTCGAACCCTACCTTGATGATCTTCCAGCAAATTCTCGTAAGAGGATCGATCACCTAGATCACTTGCGTTTGATTTTTTAAGGATGCATATACTACAAAATTCACTTGAATCCCCACAAGTCCATTTTCTGTGTCGATTTAGGGAGACTGCTCAGATTCATTGTTTCCAAAAAAGGTATTCAGGTGGATCCTTTGAAATTTGAGGCCATAGTAAATATGCCTCCTCATTCTATCATGCAGCTTCAAATCCTACAAGGGAAGTCCAAATTCCTTCGATGTTTTATTGTAAATTATGCCAAGATTACTAAAGGTTTCATGCGCATGTTGAAGCAAGACACCCCATTTGTATGGGATGAAATCGCACAACTTGCATTCAAGGCATTGAAGAAATATTTGTTGTCAGCACCATTATTGCACCAGCCAGATTACTCTCATGATTTTATATTGTATCTGGCCGCATCTGAGTCGACCATAGGGGTAGTACTAGTCCAAGAGGACGATAAGGTCCAAGAGCATGTCATCTACTATCTTAGTCGTGCTTTAGCTGACCCTGAAATTAGGAATTCCCATGTTGAGAAGTTGGCCTTTGCACCTCTGTATGTTGTTCAGAGGTTGCGTCACTACATCTTATTGAGGACCACGACGGTAGTGGCGGATGTTAATCCCTTCCAATATGTTTTGTCTCGATGGATATTTGGAGGCAAATTCAAAAAATGGATAGTCATTCTTCAGGAGTTTGACTTAGATTTCCAATACGCCAAACCCAAAAAATACTTACTTTTTGCTGAGCTCATCGCAAAATTTCCAATTGAGGAAGATGTAGCCATTGAAGAAGACTCATTCCCAGATGAGCATATCTTTTCGGTTTCCACCTCTGACCCTTGGTACAGAGATATACTTGTTTATCTCCAGACTTTGAATTACCTGATAGCCCTCTTGCGGGAAAAAAAGTGCAAACTACTCGTACATGCCAAAATTACGTCATTATTGGAGATACTTTATATCGTAGGGGGATAGATTCCATTTTGCGTCGATGTCTTACCCACAAAGAAGTAGAGACTTGTTGGCAGGAAACAACCCTCTCAATTTTTTTTCTTTGCTGAATAAAATTGATCAGTTCTCTTCTAAAATTTATCAGAAAATTATATAAGAGTGCCTTCAGAATCTTCGATTGTGAAGATACTCTTAATTAAAGAAGAGTTAATGATTATACTGGAAGTTTAGGAAGCATTTTCATAAATTTAATAATTTAGCAACTGATAATCTTTTAATTTTTAATCAAATTTCATTATTATCAATATATCTGATTATGTATTGATTCGAGATATTTAAATTACATCCTGCTAAATAGTTCTTTGGATTAAATTAAAGATAATTGAAAATGGATTCTAAACTTGTTGTAGTTAGGTTTTATTGATTTCATTTAGACCTTTTGACAAAGTATTCATCATTAGTTTTTTCAATTTATATGGTTAGGGTTGATGAATTAAATTAAACATCCTATTCAACCCTAATGATATGTTTTTACATAGAAAAACTTTATCATTTAAATACTATGTCATTTTATTTGTAAATACATATCTACGAGAGTTTTTATATATGCTTTTCACATACCTAAAGTTTACCTTTATATACCATTTCGAATTTTAGCAAGATTTCTTATGTTATATTTGTAAGGAGTGATTTTTTAATCTTTAATAAGTTTTCGTTATAATGCATTTGATCAATCTTTGATGTTTTCCTTGGTGTAAAAAAGCTCAAGTTTAAAAGCAAGACAATCAAGGGGTTTTAATGATTAATGATATTTTATTGAATCACCTACCTGAAGATTGAGATCATATTAACATATGGTTTATCTTGGCTTTGATTTTATGACACCAATCAATACAACTGACATTTGTTGGTTTAATGTTGGAGTCATGTCATTGTAATTTGATTCCATAACTACTGATAATCATTACCATTTATGACGCCTGTACGAAGCTATCATTTCATTCTTTGTATTATCAATGGTTCGTTCTTTGTGTTATATGGTTATCAAACCCTAAATTGTATTATTTCGAATGTTAAAGCTCAGATTATTTTGAATGTCAAAGTTCAGTTAAAATTGGAAGTGTTAACATAATGATTTTTGAGAGTTTTGTTGGTTACGACTAGTCTGTCTAGTACTCATAGCGCAAAACATTGGCACTTGTCTTCATTATTTCAAAAATTTGGTTACCATGGAAGAATTTGGGGTTTTATTTCTTGTCACATATGAATCAATTAGTGATTTGATGGTTCACGTGATGCCTTTCACTTGGATCCCTATTCCTTCCATCTCCACAACGACATTCATCCCAAACCAAGACCAGAGTTGTAGTGATGAGAAAATGGCTCCTCTTAGTCGATTCGAGATCTCAGGGCCTGAACTGGTGGAAGATAATGAGGAAGTTGATGCATTATTTGAAAAGATAAGTTGGGGTTCGTTCTTTAGACATTTTAGTGGTCATAATATTGAAGTCACCAGACAATTCTCTCTAAGCATGAAGGAGAATGTAGCTCAAATTGGGGGGTTTCAGTTCATAATTGATGAAGACAAAATTGCAGAAGCAACAAAGCTTCCCCAAACTAGAGAGAGTTGGTTTAAAGGAGGAAGGGTTGATAAAAAGGGGTGCAAGTCATTGGTTTTACCCTTACCTGATAATGCAAAGCTAAAGTTTGGGGTTTCTGTTAAATTCCTAAAACCAAAATGGAAATCATCTTATAAAGTTTTAGTCAGGTATGTTTCCTATGATGGCCGCTTCTCTCATATCCATTATTATCATTTGAGATTATTATTAGCTTTGAAGGGTTGTAAAATTAATCTCCCTTTCTACTTGCTTCAAAGCTTGAAGAAAATGGCACACTCTGTGCAAAATACTATAGGCAATCCTGATAGAAGCTTGTTCCACCATGGTTTGATTAAGATTCTAGTTCAACACTAGTTATCCCTTATTGGTATATTCTGGGATGAATTATTGGCTGAAAACAAACTAGGGTCGACACAGTATTGGCCTAATCCTCCTAAAACTCACAGAAAGCGTAGGGCTTCATTAAAATCTAAAGTCGATGATGTTCATAAAGCTGAGCCAGGGGTTAGTAAGTTACAGGAAGCAAGTCCGCCTTTAGATACCCATATTGGTAATGATGTTCCAAATAAAATTGATCCATTAGATGCTAGAACTAATATGGACCCATGTTCATCTGTCAAACGTTACGGCACATCTACAAAGGTGGATAGTAAATCAATGAATGTTAAAAAATCTGATCATGTTACTCGTGAATTCATTTCTAATATGTGCACTCTTAAAAAACCTTGTGATAAATCTACACGAAAACTTGAACAGTTAGCAGAAGTCTGCTGTGATAGAAAAGATTCTAAGCCAAAGGGTTCTATGTCTATTGGTACACGACAATTTACTCGAAGTATGACTACAACCTCCATTCTAGTTACTACTCAGTATCATAAAGAGTCTCCTCTGGTCAAAATTGATAGTGAAGATGATGAATTATCCCCAGTTCATGGGATTTCTCTTGGCAACAATGAACAACATGTTGAAATGAGTCATCCCGTTGTGTCATCGATAAATGAATTCACTGATTAGTGTCCTCCCTATAAGTCTAAACAAAAAACTTTGTTTATTGGTGATTCTTCACCTGTTAGAAGCAATGAAGAAAATCAATGAATTCTTAAACAGATATTAAAGGAAAAAGTTATCGAGTTGAAAATAGAGTTAAGGGAACTATATTCAAATGAATCGGATATGAAAGAGGAAATCAAATCTCTTAAAAATGAATTATTGTCATGGATTAGTAAATGGAAAGAAATCAAAATGAAAATGGATAGATACAAAGCCACTAAGAAATCCATGACAATAATAAATGAGTGGTTGCTTGAGCAAACAGAGCATCAAAAGCTTAAAATTCTGAAATTCAAAGCTAGATTGTCAGAAGCTCGTTGGGCTACCAAATTGCAAGTCTCTTCTTGAGAATTATGTTAGTTGCTACAATTTTGGGAAAATAACAAAATCAGGTAATTAGCATGCCCACAGAATCGTAGATTCTACGGCCATTTCTCATCATTAAATTAGATTTTATTATTATTTATGTTTTGTATCTATTACATTAATTATAAAACTCATGCATGGTTTCGATTCTTGCAGGTGTCGTTGTTGGATAGACTTTTGATCTTGATGCTGTTCGACTTCATTAATGTTTTGCAACGGAGGCTGAGATTGTTACAAATCCAACTGATATGGATGCTTTCAACATAGATGAGTTGCGTTTCATAGTTACGGAAGTTGTAATCGAGTTTTCCAGGTGCCCTTCTTTGAAGAATGCAACACACCAATGATGAATATTCTGTCTTTATTATATAATATCTGTTAGAAAATAAATCGATATTTTTAGAATAGTTGTTACACAAAAGTTGGAAGGAGTTACTAGTCTTATTTTATAAGCTAGAAAGCTCGTTGTAGTCGGGGGGGATGGGAGTACGAGAGAAAATACTTGTGAAACATATAATACATTTCTGGTTTTGATTAATCTACTGAAGTTTTCTTTGTGGATGATTACCACTGGGACACCAAACACTGGTACCAAATTTTGTTTTCAGTTCTTTGATATATATATATATATTTCAAAAGAAATCTTCTTACTTTAAATCTGTGTGCAATTGAACTTAGTTTTCATTGCATCAACATAGTTCCAATTACTCTTATCACTCAATATTGATATCTGTTATTGATACTATTAATGTCATGATTATTCAAATGTTGTTGATGATTGTGATCGAATAGTATTATATTTTCATAGCTTATTTTGATTACATCTATATTTTGATAGTTGTTTTGAATGATAAGTTATTATATCTTTTATATATAGATTTTAATGTTGAATTTCGATTATCTGTTGACAAATACATCTATAGAGTGAATAAAATAATTTCTTATTTTATTCTCTATGTTTTGTAAATTTTATTAAACAGAGTGTTATTGGTGATAACAGTTCTGATAGTTTCTTTATCTAGAATTGTATTATTTATTTCACTTTGTTATTTATAATTGTTAATTGATAGTTGATATAGTAATCTAAAAGTTTGCTCTCAGCTGAGATAGGGTAGCTAGTTAATTTTAATTCATATTTTCACTTAGTTTATTTTAATAGTTGTTAAATAGAATTAGATTAGTTTGTTAAAATTTAAAATAGTTTTATTTTTTTAGTCGAAACATTAAAAAAAAAACCCCAAAATAGGAGACTTTCCTTAAGAAAGCACTTTAGGATAACTTAAACTTAGAAAAATAACTCTAGTATTTATTTTAAGCAATAATTCAATTTAGGATAAATTTTTGCTGAAATTTTTTTTATGTTCTCCTTAAAAGGATAAATTCAGTTGGTAGCAGAACCATAACTTGTGAGGTTTTTCCATTCCAAACACACTAGGAGCTACTCTAAGTGACTTGTGTGGGCTTAGTCTCCTTAAGTTGGCCTAGTTCGGAAAATCCGGCCAACAAGACTGTCCTAAATGATTCCCATACTAGAGAATGTGGGGGTCATTTATTTGGGTTGGAAATGGCCCAAAATATCTTACGTGCCGGTTATTTCTGGCCCATGATATTTAAATATTGTGTGGAAGCCATGAAGCACTGTCGTCCTTGTCAGCTTTACACCAGAAAGATGCGGTCGCATCTTGCTCCGTTATTTCCCATGATCATCTCAGTGGGCCCCTTGATAAAGTGGGGGATAGATTACATGACGTGCAACCTAGTCTCGGATGGGGGACACAAACATATCATTGTCACTGTAGATTACTTCACGAAGTGGGCAGAGGCAATTCCCACCTATAAAGATGACAGGGAAACTGCATATTTTTATGTTTTCAAGCAAATTATCGCATGGTTCGGTATCCCTAAAGAGATTGTCGCTGACCATGGTAGTCATTTTCAAAATAGTATGATGATTGAATTGACCACTATGCTAGGGTTTAGACAAGAAAATTCATCTTCTTTCTACCCTCAAGTGAAAGGTAAAGTCAAGGCTGTAAATAAAACCTTGAAGACTATTCTCAAGCGCACTATTAATGTATCCCATTCCAATTAGAACATCATGCTATATCCTGCACTTTGGGATTATCGGACCAATGTGAAAACTACTACGGGGTCACTCTCCTTTCCAACTCATTCATGGAGTGGAAGCATTAACCTCGGTTAAATGTGAAATCCTGTCCTTAAAGATTTCTATTCATGTGTTACTTGATACGGCTAAGCTGGAAGAACATTTGTTACACTTAGAACATCTAGATGAGCAGCATAGAGATGCGTTGATAACAAATGAGGCTCATAAAAATAGGGTCAAAAATCAATACGATAAATCCGTCAAACCTAGGATTTTTTCTGAAGGGGAACTTGTCTTTCTCTGGGATCAAGACAAAGAACCCCTAGGGGAAAGAAAATTCAGGTCTATGTGGTTACGACCTTATGTCATGTCAAAAGTCTCGAATAAAGGTGCATATGAATTAACATATTTTGAGGGGAATAAGCTTCCCAAGCCTAGAAATGGGCTCTAGTTGAAAAAGTACCATGCTTAGGCTTAGCGATTTTTCCTGTACTTTTATTGTATGTATTTTATGTACAATAGTTCATCGGTTTGTGTTCTTATACCATATGTTGGTTGTTACAGATGTCTTCTGAGTAGTTCGTAGACTTCGTAGATGGTGCTAGTCACCACACTTGTAACCTGGATTCAACCACATGGGTCATTTACTCACCCTCAGGATAGCTAGTTGCCTCTGGAGGCTCTTTCCTAGGTCTTGCTACTAATAATGTGGCCGAATACAAGGTTTTCATTGAGTTTTTATTTGATTCTTTGTCACGTGGCATCACCCAGCTAGAAGTCAGACTTGACTCTCAACTGGTGGTTTCCCAGCTCAATCGAGCTTATCAAGGGTGTCGAACCCTATTTTACTACGTCAGTTTATGTAAGTTAGGTTATTGGAAATAAATTTTTTGTTTATTACATTCAATCATATTCCAAGAAATCAAAATTCATTAACTGATGCATATGCTAATTATATCTTGGACTAGCACTTAACACATTTTTAATAAAAATATACAACAGATACATTACAAAACACTTGTAAATAAAACTAGAAATATATATATGTGTGTGTGTGTGTGTGTGTGTGTGTGTGTGTGTGTGTGTGTGTGTGTGTGTGTGTGTGAATATCTATACATATAGATAGGTCGAGTTTCTGATCCTTGGATCTAGTCATAACTGTATAATATAAAAAAAATGGATCGAAGTTCATAAAATGCTCCTAGGTCTAAGCTTGACCACCCTGGTCATCATGTCCACCCTGGTCCCACTGATCATCTTAATCACCCTGCTCTCGAGCTTCTTCAGCTTCTTCAGCTGCAGTAGCCTCAACGACGTTGATGTAGACAAGTACTGCTCTAGCTACCCGCCTCATAAGGCATATCGAGACATGTGGTATACCAACCACTAGCTACTGCATAACAGTAGGGATATGCTCAATACGCAAAGTAGGTACTCTTTGGGTAAGCCTAGACAGCTTTCCCTCAAGAACCCTAATCAAGCCATGATCTTCTCTCGCCACAGGATGCACATACATACGTGGATTCCCAGTAGGGCGGACTGGTCCAATATTTCCTTTTAACATATTATAGGATTAAAAAATCTTATACATATGTATATACCTTTTATGACTAAACTTCATAAAAATTTAAAAAATTTAAAACAAAAATACCTGATGCTCCCCATGCTCCTCCAAGAGGGAGGACAAGGTCAGTGTCACCTCAGAAGTCTATCCCAGTATATGGAAATTGTTCTAGTGCTGGTAGTTGTTGCTCCCACCATAAGTAGAAGTCATCATCGTATACACTCTGAATCGATCCACTGCCTCCCTAGCGAAGGAATATTTTTCCCCGCCTACTTAGTCTAGGCTGACGGGGAGAAAGAACTGGTATTGGTACTGCATGACTCAAACCAGGCACCCTCTCAAAGAAAAAGGCCACCAATATGCTAGAATAACCAAAGTTTTTTCGTCGGCCTCTTTTACAATAAGAGAGTTGTTTCCTCATTATCAAGATCACTCTTGAACACCAGTCATAGAGGGCTCCCTGTAGACAGTCAACTGCAAGTCTCATTTGGTTTCAAGTTGCAAGGTGAAGTGATGATGACCCTGCAACCCTCACTATAGTAATTTCCAACACTTGTAATGGAAATCTACAAATATGAACAATAGGGATGCAACTACCCCTCTTTTGAGTATCGGGTGCACAGTATGCATCAATGTAGTTCTGCACACTTAGAAGGTCACCGCCTCTACTGGTACCTTCCAAGTTAACCGAATCTCCTCATCATGACAAACCGGAGATAAAGTAGATGTCTTCCAAGGTAATCTCTAGAAAATCACCTTGTAGGTCAAACATACGAAGATCATGATCCCAGTAGTTTATCATAAACTCTAATAGGCAGACATTGGATCGCATAGGTGAGGTACAGAATAATTTCAGCAACCCACTTTCCGCAAAGAATTTATTGTGGGGGCATTTCATAAAGATTCTTGGTCCATGTATTCATGCTCCCTCTCCCTCCACTCCAGCACCATGTTTCAATATGATAATAAGCCAAGGATCAAACATTAAATTCATAGAAAAAAATTGTTTTTTGGCCCTACAAATCCTTTTCATACCTCGCGCAGTGTACATGGCTGTCCTTTGGACAAGTCATGTATTGTACATGACTTGATTTTGGGAAACCCACGTACAAAACGCATGTACGTGATTGTTGATATACCATACCGGCATACACAATGTAGTTTCTTTGAGGATGGTTGAAAACATCAAATTTTTGCCAAAAATTAAAATTTGCTTGGATCAAATGAAAGAGCATGGAGAGTAGATTTACCTGGCACTTGCGGTTTCGAGAATTGTCCACTGAGTTGTCCACAATGAGCAATTAAAGGTAGAGGTAAAATTTGTCCTTTTTGGGTAAAAAGTCAAATGGTGAGTTTTTGATTTCTATTTTGAACTAGTTATAGAAATCTTATTTCAAAAGTGGGTTTTAACCTATAGTTCAGATTTTTTATAAAAATCAAACTAATACCATGTCTTTTTCTTTAATGTAACAGGTCTAAGGTCACTTGAAGTTGTTTTTCACTCATATAGGATCATTCATATGCATTTTTGCATTTATACCTAATCCATTTTAACCCTAGAAATACTACTTTGACCACGGACTATGGTATTTTAACCATTAGTACCGTGTCTATGCCATTTTTCTTCTGTGGATAGGGCTTTCCTTGCATGAGTACCCTATATTAGATCACATTTATTGTCTTTTGGTACTCATGTTGCATTTGTCATAGGTTTAGGGGAGTTTCCTTAGTTATTTTTCATGCAAATCGAGCCTCATTTTGGTCTCTTTTTACAAGCTATCCCTTTTTTAATACTCCTCACCCTTATGGATTTTCTTTAGGCCCAGGTATAACTCCTCAAAATAGACTTGAGTGTCGAGTAAACTTGTTCATTTAGGCTCGTTAATAATATGTGAATGGGCATCCACATTGGTGGTAGGTTATCTCTTTCTCGAACCATGTGGAATAATACGAGAAATGATCACTCTCTTTTCTATGGAATTGAGAAGAGTACTCTCAAGCATAGGTTTGTCACTTTTCTGGACCCAAGGAACTAAATTTATGGAAAAGGAACACCTGGTATGAGCTTATTTTTCTCTTTTTCGTGCTCTGGACGTAAACATGAAAATGATTCCAAGTGTAATTCATATCTTTTTCATGATCGTTAAACAACAAGAACAAAACATAGAGTTTACTGTTATAAGCCCCATTTCTCGTACTCAAATGGATCTTTCCGATTGATCTTGGTTTCCTTCACACTCATAAAACTCAAGCTATAAGCTGCTCTTGAAGGTGCGTTGGGTAGCTGGTAATTTAACCTTTTTCAGACCTCCCTGACTAAGTACGAAAAAGGTTCACCTTTTCTTCTATGGAAGTTAAGAGAGTTATTCTGTGGTATGTTTTATACTTTTCCGGCATCAGGAGACTAAATTGGATGAAAAAGGACATCCCTGGAGTCTTCTTCAGATTTTTCAGACTCCCTAAATATGAAAACACCAAGTGAGCATGTACTAGTTTGGGCTCATAAAATCCATGAATCAGTGACATTATCAAGCATTATTCCCTCTTCTCTTCAAGCTTGTCAAAAATGAAGAGAGACTTGAGTTGACTTTCCTAGACTCGTTAAAATTTAGCAGGAAAGATAAGGAAGAAGTTTTCTTTTGATTCTCAGTCGGTGGCAGCATGTCATCCTTGAACATAGCACTCTATGTATCTTCCAATACTCATGTCTCAGTGTTCACTTTTAGTTCAGCTATCACTTCTAGTTTCTTACTCCTCCACTTCTTCGTTATACCTGGGAAATTTGATCATGTCTCCTACATGACAGATAAGTCTAGTTGTATTATTTGCAAAGTTAAAATATCCCTTGGGTCATCTTTATGTCGTGCTCACTATTCAAGGATTTATTCCTGAATCTGATCTATATCCTAATCCCATCATTGTCCTATCTAATATTACTTGTGTCTCCCTTCCTTTATCTAGTTCCTAGTCACTCTTGTGATCCGTTGGAGGATCTATTTCCTTCCTCATTATAGTATGGTTTCTCATCAGCACCTCCTGACAACGAAGACCTAGATTTTTGACGATAGTACCTTAGGATTCACTTTCACTATTGGTGAATTCCTTTGCTTCAGTTGTCAATTATCACCTATTGGTTGACAATCTGTTGAATCCTATCCATGTTCGAATTCAACATATCTATTCACATTGTCTAGATTGTACTGGTTCTTTTGGATTTTTGATGAAGACCTTGGGTTCATAACCTAAGTTGCGCAAGACTATGTTGTGTTCACTTACATAGTTTCCATATCTTTGAAGATTCATCATTATTTTGTGGCTTTGATCCACCTTGGTAATATATGTGGTCTTGAACCCGATACTAAAATATTCTAAAGGATCTAGTGTTCTAGTATATTGAACATGGCATCCTTAGATATGGCTTTGTATATGAAATCATTATGTATTTGTTTCAGGTACTTCCTCTGCTCCATTGGATCTCTGATTTCTCCAAGATAACGATTATAATGTATTTTGGCCATCACTTCTCTCTGACCTCATACATTAGGGGGCATATATTATCAACCCAAATGGCACTTCTATGTTCGAATGTCGACATTATTTATGTTGGTACACAAAAGGACAAACTAGGATTGAAGTTTTCCAAAACACTATAGATGGGCATGACTTGGGATGCATTTACCTCTTAAACTAGCTTGCTATATATTTTTCTAAGTGTTGAGTTTCGTATGTGACTATATTCATTGCAAATCATGTAATGTAGGCGACTATCTGCATTGCAACCCACGCACACCAGCGTACACAGGTTTCCTTTGAGAAACTCGCGTGTCATACGCAGGTTTCCTATATTAATAGTCGTGTACACCTTAGCTTGATCTTAAAAAATATAAAATGTGATTAGATGAGATTAGTTGGGCCCTAATCCTTAACTATCCCAACTATTTCAACCACCCCAACCTTCGAAACCAATCTATTTCCCAAAATCTAAATAGAGGCCTTGGGGAGGGGACTAATTAACTAAGATTGGAGAGAAAAGTTATGGTGGTGGTATACCTTCAGAAGTATTGGAGCAGCAGAACTTAGAGTCCTTTGGTTTCAGAGGAGTCCTTGTCTTAGAAGCTGGGTTGTACTCTTATCTCATTCACTGATTGTTAATAAAGAGAATTCTTCTTCCAACCTTGTGTTGATTCTATTTCATGTATTGTGGTTAATGAATGTATTTGATTATATGTTTGATATAATGTTTATCTAACCTCTGATATATACATGCATGAGATATTACTTGAAGGATTTTCTCTTTGCAGGTGAAAGAGGTGCATCCCTGGAAGCTTTGAAGAGAAGAGGAGTGGGAGAAGATCAATCTTGGATCAACCGTTGGTAATCGGGTAATTCAAGACTTTTTTCCTATTCCCTTTCCATTATTTGGTAAAGTTGATTGTCTGCAAGGTTAGTAGTAAGTTGGTAACCCCAGACCCTAGGCTATAAGGGTGCTTTATCCTAAACAACAATACTAGCCTGAGGATCTGCCGATGGAGTACATTGAGTCAAGCCTACGAATTGTTGTGCTGAAAGAGATGACATATGGAGATGTTGTTGAGAAAAGGTTGTCACAGCTCCTTTAGATTGAAGAATAATGCTTCGTTGTAGGATTCCATCAGACTATCAAAAAGCAGGGCAGAAAGCGTGGCATGGTGGCCATATTAGGATTAAGCCATTCAAACTTGAAGGACTTGTGTTGTTGTATAACAACAATTTTTTCAAACATCCAAGGAAATTAAAAACACATTGGATAGGGCCATATTTGATCACACACATCATTGACGTAGGCGCAGTAAAATTGCAAAAACTAGATGGGACATATGTCGCAGGTATGGTAAATGGTAGTCGCCTGAAAGATTACTATGATGGCCACAACATTCTTGGATAAGATCGTGTCGTGCAAAAGAAAAGAGAGAGCGGAGGGAGAAAGGAAATTGTTCTGTCACACATCTGCAACAAAAACAGGTAAATCATAGACAAGAGTGGGAGTGAAAACTGGCCATCATTAAGGCTCGAAGATAGGTGGATATGATAGCAAAGTATCATTAATTTGATGAGATACGATGAGAATGATGGTTTGATTTTTGGTCCCATGATCTGTCCTCATCATAACTCTGCAGGAAAGTACATATCAACACTCGAGTAAATGCGTTAATGACTAAATGATTCGAATTGTAATCCCATCTGATTGACAAAACATCGACCTCCCATCAAAGGATGACTGCAGGACGGGCTGGCACCTATAAAAATGAGCTTCAACGTCAAGTATCAATTTAATTGCACCCAACGAAGAAGAGAGAACGAGAGATGATAGTTAACAAAGATGAAGCCTATAGCAAAGCGAGCCAAAAACCATGGTCATAGATATTTCCAACACTAGTGAGCTATCAGACATAACCATTGGATTGTTGTGCCCAATTGTAGAGGAAAATTGACTCACCCGGATCACAGCAGCAGGAAAAATAATCTGAAACCATGGTGAGACCCAATACGTAGATGGTTCCCATGGCCGATTCGGGCTTAGCACCGACCTCTGGTTTAGCCCCAGCAGTGGCCCCAACCCGGAATCCACCCAGTATCGCCCCAGTTGCAGGACCAACAAATTTTATTTCAGAAAGGGCCATTCCAGGAACTTTCACAACACCAGGAAGGGTGCCAAAGCCTTCAAATAATAAGCGAAAGGTTACTAAATAAATACCTATGGAGGAAGAACCAGAGTATCCACCGCACAGGGATGTGAATTCCACCATTGAGGAAAATAACTTGCTACAACCATATGCTTGATTAAGAAGATTCGAGGCACGTGAGGTGATACTTCCACTGAGAGCACACTCTTCCTTGGTCTCATCGCAGATCCCTGAGTCAGTACCACTGCTAATGATCATAATCTTGAAGCTATTCAAGCTTTAGTTTGAGGATTATGATACCTATCAGTAGATAGGCTTGGAGAGAAAGAATTACATGGTTGAGACAACCACTGGACTGCTTGACCTAGTACTGGTTGTTCTAATGCAATGGAATCAAGGTGTCGATAACGTGGGTCTACTCACAGCACGCAGGTAGGAACCTATGTGCAACATCTTTTGCTATGTTTTCATGGCAGATAATTATGGCTTGACCTCCCATATGCTGTGGATATCGACCTGATTTCATTGATCGTGGGTCTTCCGCGCCAAGGAGATGACCCTACTCCATACCTATGCCCAAATAGAGATATGTCCAAGATGAAGCAGAAATACAAACTTCAGCGCACAGGTAGGGGATTCCTCATTTCCCCTATAGAGGACAACATGGTGTGGTTCACTGCAAATATTTTATCTTGCAAGCTATTATGCAAGATGCGGGCTACATAATGTACCATTGGGGCTATTGAACTTGTAGAGAAATGCGCTACAAGAGTAAAGTTCAATTGGTCACAATTTTTTTTGAACGAATTGATAGATGATGTGGAGCAATCCCACACGGATGGCAAGGCCAAATTCCACTACTCCTAGCTACTCATCTTAATCTCTTTCACGGTATGGTCAAACCCACAAGATTACCAGGTGTAGGATATCCCCATACGTTTCCATGGTGCAAAGTACCAGAACCTTTTGGAGAACAAGAAGGATGCAATTCGACAAAAGGACAATAATATGGAGTTCTTTCTGCATAGCAAGGCACTGCACAATGTCATAAAGATACAACAAAGAATAAGCACAACGACAATGCAAAGGTATGTCACGTTTATCAATTATTAGGCCAATGTACATAACATTATTCTGGAGCTGAAGGAGGACCCGACCAAGAAAGCACACCCAGCAGGGTTTATGATCAAGAATGCGGATGTGTACACAATCATTCATGAGTGGCTGATAGAATGGTGTGGCCCAGTTGAGGAGAATATGGATGAAGAAGAAGACCCACCAACTAACCGAGGTGGGAATGTCGACGCAGGGGAAAATGAGGGAAATGGAAAAGATAATGACTAAGGAAATTATGGCGGTGATGCTTAGGAAAATCAGTCACAGGAGGGGGAATGAAAATATTCTAATGGTGGTGATGGGGGCTCCGAATGAGGTGATGGAGACGAAACACCTACTGACAACAATATCCGTAACCGCTAGGAAGAACAACAACAAGGGCGCAGGCCACCATGAAAGAAGAGGAAAGCTAGAAAAATGGCTAACACGGATACATTGATTGAGGAGGATATTCGCTCACGAGAAGACGTTGTAGCCAAAGTCACCAAAAACAGCCTCGAAGGACTAAGTAGGAAGTAGGAACAAGTGGCCGATAAAGTCTTTGAGAACCTCAATCATCTCACAGAGGCCATTAACAAAGTAAAAACCATTATCGAGGTTTATATGTATGGTGTGGACCCCAGAGACACTTTAGCCATGCCATTGTTGTTGTCTTCCCTCAAGATGGAATTGCCAATGCAAGCACTATAGTCTGGCACTTAAGAGCATGGCATTGTGCTCAAGGAAATTGGGGCACTAATGCTGGATTTTTTAAAGCTCCCATTGGTTGATGTATACTCCCTTCATTATGCAACCGCATCATAGTTGCATATCAAAGAAAATGTGGTGGCATATCAAGCAGCCAAGAAGACAAGGAAGGAAAAAGAGCACAAGGCCCTCCTTCGAGAAAAAGAGCAGGAAATTGAGGCCCAAGAACAGAGACAACTTACACTTGTTGATGCCATTAAGGAAGCAGTCACAGAGTTTCCATTGGAAGAAGGACAAGATGATGCAGACATGGCCGCAAAGGTAGCATGCCTATCCCAAATTGCAACAGACCTAAGAAAATAGGTCGAGGAGTTACAAGCATGGAAGACACCAAGCACACCTCCTGAGGTGCTTGAAGAGCGCAACAAAATAACATCTGAGGCTGTTGCAAGGATAAGCCAAGGAGAAACACTATGCACTAAGGCAATTGAAGTTGTTTCTATAATGTGGGAAGTGCTTCTGGAAGATGAGACTATGGAAAATATTAAGGAAGATGCGTGGAAAGCTGATGAGAATATCACCACGGTAAAGGAAAAGATGAAGAAACTATCGCTTAAGGAGAATGTTACAAAGATCATTGATGAAAAGAAGCTCCAGCAGGAAGTCCAACCTCTCCATGACAAAGAGCGGACTAGGAATGATGAGGTAGCAGCACACCACTCGGAAGTAGCATGAGTTACATGGCTTATTTAGCCTGTACAAAAAAAGCTTCAACACATCACGCAGGAATTAGAAGCACAACCATCAAAATATATCAGTCCCGACCGCATGGAACCATTGGCTAAGAAAGTTGAGGAGGTCAGCACGGATGTTTCTTGGGTACAAAAAATTTTGCAGGAATTTCTGGACAAGTTTCATCCTATGGCAGAGGCATGAGTTTTGCAGAACACCAAAATTTTGCAGAGGCATCATTTTTTCTTAGTGTCTTGGGATGATCCACATGTGAGTGTTGGGGGCCTATTGGGCAAGGAAAAATGCACAAAGAAGAATCTGACGTGCAAGTGCAAGAGGAAAAATGGGCGCGTGATAGAGAAAAGCAGGTAAAGGACGAAGTGTGAGCACAGAGCAGCTAGGTATGGGCCAACATTAATGTAATAAAATTTATTGCGTAGCTACTTACGTCTATAATAACTGATAGGTACTTAATCGACCCTAGGTGGTCTTGTAAACACTATAAATAGGAGTAACCCGCTCTTCATAAGGGCTAGATTCCATTAGTTTTAGTTAGCTTGTTAGTTTCACAAGGATTATAGAAAGTTCATTGTTGACTCAGAAGAGGAGTCTAGTAGAAGGCCATTGAGCCACAGATCTGCATCTCTGTGCGTAGACTGTTAGTAGAAGTAATCTCCAGCTGAGTGCACAGATAGTAAGGTAGAAGGGTTGATCCAGGTTGTGTGCGGATTGGTAGGAGTAGATAGAAGAAATCAATGAGAGAGCATGAGAGAAACAAAGAGTTGAGTAAAATACATATATTAAGAACAGTTTGTACTTACAGACTGTAAGGTGCTACTTATATTTCTCATGCCAGATGAAGAGCACCTTGGTGGTTTTTCCCAAATGGATTTCCATGTTATTTCCTGTGTCACATGAATGTATGTTGTTAAATATTGAAGGTTTATGTGGATGCTTGTTTACTTTGTATAGTTTACAGTTGTTGTTGAATGTATGTTGAAATATTACCAATTAGTAAATGAATGAATGAATGGTTAAATAATTTTCAACATATTATGTATGATTTCATGGTTAATCTCTTAAGTTACAATATAAGTCGCACACTATTCATTATAAGTAGGGAATCAAATGTGTTGCACAGTTGTGCCAGTTGTTAAGTGGTTAAGGACAAAGTTGTGTCACGCGCTGGTTGTGGCACACAGTTGCATTTTTGTCGCACAAAAAAAAACTCCATCCCTTCATCTCTGTCAAGCTCCTTAGCCATGTGCCAAGGGATTGTAATCCCTCACCAACTACAGAAACATGGTTCTGGCAGTTAGACATTAAGATATCTCGGGTGGGACTACGCCTGTCTCACGAGTGTTGTCAACTAATCTTTCTCGACCGGGCCAATGTATTTTGGTGTCTTTTTGGTATTTTGTTGCTGTTGAACATCGGGTCGAGACAAGAAGGAAGATTAGGCCAACAACTAGGGAACTCGATGTTAAAACCCCCATCAAGTCTTGGACCTTTTTGGGTTCCGAAACACTGTATGAAATTCCCTAGTTTCTAAACAGATATTTGGAATGGATTAAGGACCTCATTAACAACCAAAATGAATCATTCATTGATATCAATAACTGGTTATTGTTCCCTTCAAACACAAAGTGGTAAAACATACAAATTGCTTGGAAAATTGTGAACAAGGAGCATGCAATTTGTTGCATATGCTAAATCAGATGCCCAAGGGGCTTGCATAGACTAAACTAATCATAAAACGTACATCATAAAATACTCAAACATATGAAAAAATTATGATAAATAATTATATAAGACAAATTCAAAAATACTCCAAAATGACCATATGAAAGTAGAGGGGAAACTAGCACAAATCAAGAGTTTGCTTGGAAATATTACATGTAAGATATGGTATTTTGAGTTATAGATTCAATATGCAGATCATTACAGTGATATACATAAGATAACATAACCATGGAGTAAACAAATCATTCTCCATAGGAATACTCAACAATGAGTGCGCCATCATAGTCATCATCATACTGCTCATAGAAATCATTTTCCTATGAGGAATGGAAAGAATACTCCTTCTCATACTACTCATACTCTATATCTGAATAAGACATGGCTGCATTTTTATTCTTCAATGGATGAATCAATGCATAGGTGCAAGTACCATTCTCTGATACCACTGTAATGTCCCTTTTTTGGACAATTTTTGAACCTTGGACTAAGGAAACGCAAACTCCTAGATGCTCCCAAATTAATTCAATTTTTTTATGGAAGGGATTTATGTGTCTTAGGAAATCATAATGAAAATATTAGAAACTTACACACTTATTGGAGACAATCATGTAGCTTTCATTTATCAAGAGGGAGTGAAAGAGGAAAATACTAGGGAAATTAATGTTAAAACCCCCATTAAGTCTTGGACCTTTTTGGATTCCCAAAAATAGTATGACCTTCCTTGGTTTCTGAACAGAGAGTTGGCATGGATTAAGGACCTCATTAACAACCAAAATGAAGCATTCATTGATATCAATAAGTGGTGATTGTGCCCTTCAAACACAGAGTGGTAAAACATAGAAATTGCTTGGAAAATCGTGAACAAGGAGCATGCGATTTGTTGCGCAGAGACTAAACTAATTATAAAAAGTACATCATAAAATACTCAAACATCTAAAAAAACTATGATAATTACTGATATAAAACAAATTCAAAACTACTCCAAAATGACCATATGAAAGTAGAGGGGAAACTAGCACAAATCAAGAGTTTGCTTGGAAATATTACATAGAAGATATGGTATTTTGTGATGCAGGAGCATCACATCATGAAAATTAAGTCATCCATGACTTCGTCATAGTCAAATGAATTTCAATACCTGAGGTCTTGAACCTATGTAAATTTGTTTTATTTGATAAAATCTGAATAATTTGGATAAGGACACTCAGTCCTTTTCACATGTAATGATCAAGATAGGGTTTGTTAGAGGTTAGATGGATAGATAAGTTAGTTTTCTAAAGATAAAAACTATTCCAGGAATCAAGGAACATATATATGATTTGTAGGATCTAAAGAACAGAACTGAAGTGGTATATATGCAGTTTTCTATTGTTATGTTAGGGCGGTTTTTCTTATTAGCTCATGGGAGCAGTTATTTAGTGCACGAGAGCTTCGAAAGCTCGAGGAATCTGGAATATAGGAGTTCGGATTTAGAATCCTGGAGCATACATGGATTTTGTATACTCGGGTTTATTTTGATCTATCCGTGCATTCAATTTTTAGAGGGCTCTTTGTGAATATAAATAAACTTATTGTATTTACAGAGTCGAATGGTTATTTTTCCATAGAGGATTCATATTTATGTTTAACAATTTGCAATTGAGGTATAAAACGTGAAGTTTTAAAGGGTCTATGAATTCATGGCATATTCAGCAAAAGATTGATCAATTTTATGTTAGAATGGGAACAATTCTTGTTTAAACTGTATCATAGAATTGTAGGAATTGAAATACAAACCGATTGCGAGAGATCTTTTAATTGTTTGATAAGATTTGTAGGCGGAATTGGTGTACTTAATGCGCAGAGGTCAAATAGAGGTTCTATACATAGAAATCAGAAATCAATGGTTTTTGTGCGTTGTGGAGGTAAATCTACGGTGGTTGAGCATCTTACCGACAGATCGACGGTTTTATAAGGGTTTCTTAAACCGTTGACAACATTAATGGTTGAGACCAATTGATAATTTGATCAACGGTGGTGGACTGATATCGCAGTTGGACTGGAAGAATGTTAATGGGAGCTCACCATTATGACAATGTTCGGGCTATAAGACATGGTCTCATGATTTTAAAAAAAATAGTGACGAGGGATACAAGCAAAGGAGGGAGATGCTTTTGTCATTGCAATTAAGACCTGGGTTACATGCACGATAATTTATGCACGGTGATGACGCTTGGAATCAAGACGAAACTATGGAAAGTGTTGTGGAATCTAGTGCATGGTATTGAGTGCTACTGCTTGAGAGATAAAGAGTTAAGAATTTTATGGTAAGGTTTGCGAAGTTTTTTCAAGTTCAGGGGAGGTGCTAAACTAGTGAAAGAATACTAGTTTACTAGTTTAGCTCCGTGCTATTTCATATATAAATATATGTGTTTTATGTATAACACAACATGCCCTCGAGGTACGAATTTAATAAGTTATGCATTTATCTCAAGGGTGTTGACCTAGGATTTTTTGTATTGTTTATATACACACAATAAAGATCATCTTATGATGGTCTTAAAGAGGAGAAGCCCATCATTTTTGGCATTGGATCAAATGCAAAAGATTTGGAATGCATGGAGAGGAATTTTGCAATACTTACTTGGAGCTTGAAGTAAGAACACTCTTTGAGGAGAGTAGTTCAGAATGTTGATTTTTGAACAAGGGGATTGAGAGAAGGGATATTGTGGTAAGGGGACCCTCAAAGAAGATTGTTGCAAGGCTTAAGCCTAAAGAGATCAATGGAAGTGATCAAGGTTTATATATGAGAACCAAGGAATACCAATAGGTCAAGTAGGAGAAATATTGATGAGGTGTTGAGAAGGAATTCTTGTTGCAGTTCACCATGAGTGTGAGTAAACTCATAGAGGAGGTATGGAACATGACTACTGACAGTTATCAAAAGGGTTCAAGAGAAAGCCAAAATAGAAGCCAAAATAGACCAAGGGAAGATGCTAGAGACAATGGTGTCAAGAGGATGAGTCAAAGAAAATTTGACAGAGAGGTTATTGAGCTGAAGAAGAGGCTTAGTAAAGTGATTGAATTTTTGCATGAGAAAACTACAGAAGGTCATTATTATGGATGGAAACTGAAGAGAAAAGTGCAATGGCCTATAAATAGGTTATATTCTAGGAGTCTCAATCACAATCTTAGTGTTTGGGTGAAGGAAAGGGAAAGTCTCAGAGCAGATGAGCATGAAGTGGAAGTTCACATGATGTGTGAACCTCAACAAGGTGGGTACCTTGATGGAAAAAAAGAGGATGCTGATAAAGGGGTTCATATCAGTATAAGGAAGAAGGGAATGTTGATGTGAGGAGTACTGAGGATCTCAAGGACTATTTTGCATAAAAAAACAACATGGAAGGATGAAGGAGAAGGCATCGGCTGAGACTAAAGTGCCTTATGTTTTTGAAACTGATTATATGTGTTTAATTGCAGGTTACATAGGTGGAGCAGAAGGACAGTTGCTAAATATTGTCCAGCAGTTTGAAGAGGATGAAGATGGAGGTAAAATCATGGACATGTGGAATGTCTGTGTTTTAAATGTCTATTTTCTAATTTGTTATAGGTATTATGCAAATGGATAGTTGGAATGGTAGACGAGGAAGCGTGGTTTCTTAATGGCAGTAAAAATTCCTTTCATTTGCTAAAGGAAAATATAGAGGAATAAATTGTTTCAAGAAACAAATTGGCAGGTCAGGAAAGGGTTGAAGATGATGATGAAAGTAGCAATAATGAACCTGTTGAACAGCATAGGGATAAATCTTTGGAAGATCTCTATACTTCTGAACAAGCATTAGAGGAAATTTCAACTCAAAATGGGCCTTTTAACTCTAATTCAAATTCCATGTCCTCATGTGTTAGCCAATGAAATTACTTTAAATTTTAAATACCGTATAGGTCTTAAACACTTTTTTAATATAAATTTGGGGATAGGTATCATTAAAAAAACTAATTTTTCTTTGTATTTTCGACATATCTCCCCGTGTTTTTACTCAAATTTCGATCAGGAGAGCTCGTTGGATGCGGAATTAAATTCCGCATCCAACGAGTACCCACTCGACATTCTTTTGATAGACCTTTCTACCCCAAAAACAAGAAATACCTGAGAAAATGTGATGATGACATCATCATCACATTGTTTTAGGTATTTCTTTTTGGGGGTAGCGAAGTTTGTCAAAAGTATGCCAAGTGGGTACTCGTTGCTCTCCCGATCAAAATTTGAGTAAAAACACGAGGATATATGTCGAAAATAAAAACAAAAAAGTAGCTTTTTATTTTCTTCCTCCAAAAGCAATAAATATTATTTTATTATTTTAACTATTATTTTATTAATTTCTTTTAGGAGGCCCATTTTGAGTTCAAATTTTCTCTAATGTGGAAGTTGCAGTGCAGAAGGACATCCAGACAAAGGTGTTTCAATAAAGAAATAGAATATATGAGGAGATAGATGAGTTATGGAATCTCATGCGGAGATGTAAGAGGAACTATGATAGTGAGGTTCATACAATCATTTGAATGACCGAAGAAGGTTGTGAAGATCAATCACTATAAAACTAGTGAGCAGAAACTACAAAGTAAGATGTGGGATCCAAGAGGTTTGAAGATTAAATTTATATAACCAAAAGGTCATGGTTTCTTTTGGAAACAAAAAGGATGGTAATGTAAGATGAAACAAACAAGGAGGAGTTTTGACCAAGAGTTCATTCAATGAATTCTTGAATCGTTTTATAACATAATAATTGTGTTTGCTTCTATGGAAGGACAATGATGTGTTTTGATTTGCAGGTCAAGTGAAGGGTGAATATGAAAGTTTTGTGTAAACAGGACATGTACTGGAGGAATTAAGAATACTGCTCAAACTTACACTTTGAGTATCTTCTGCATGTTTACGAAAAAGTAGCAAGGAGGGAGCTCATGGAAAATAGCCCATGAAAAGTTTCAAGTTGGGGATTCTAATGTAGGAGCGTAGCCTCATGGAAACGAAGTCATCCATGACTTCGTCATAGTCAAATGAATTTCAAGACCTAGGGTCTTGTTGGCAAGCAACACCCTCCAGAGAAATTTGAATACAAAAAATTTCAAATATGTCATTTGAAATCAATCTTTTGAATGACATTCGATAGCATAACCTTAATCAACACTCACCTTTAGATATTTTAGGAGTGCGGTCAGAATCTTTGACTCTGAAGGTACTCCCAATAATAGTTAATTGTTTGATTGATTTAGGGGGAATAACATCAGTCTATGTCGAGTTTGAATCTCTCATTTCTTTTGATCATTTGGAGAGATTATAACCCCGAATGTTAGTAGCTCCTAATTTCACAACATTTATCACTCATGCATATTCGAGGTCGAATGAATTTATTATATCAATGATTTTTGACTATTAATCTAAGCAAGTTGCTACATGATATGATAATTGTTTCTTTTCAATTTATATAGGAGATCTAACAATCCTTTTCACTTCTAAAAATATTTATTTTCATCATGCTAATCAGAGGGATAAAAGTGTATTTAATATAATTTTCGTAAGTTTCACATTATTATACATTTATCCTCATTACAAATTTTGTATTTTTGAAGTGAGTCAGTATTAAAGTCTATCATAAGGGGCTAATATGATTTTCAGAGTTTTGATATTGGTTTGGTTACATTATCAATTATTTCCTTGTCATTATAATATCGACCCTGATTCTAATTTCATCAATTACATTCTTATTTAGTAACCTTGTTATTGTTGATATTCGATGATGAAGGATTAGGGCATGGTAACCATTAAACTAAGCTTTGAAACGATGAGTTTTCTAGGCTATCACATCATTATGAAGAATGTCAATCAATGTTGATGCTATGATTGAAATAGGGGGCTTTTTGATATCCACATAACCTAAATGTTTTCCATCTGTTGATTTACCATCATGCAAATATCACACTTAATCCGTTGCTCGCTTGATTTTTCTGCTAACCATTATGGTATGGTAAGTGTTCTCCAAGTTCCATTAACTTGTGAAATCATAGGTATGATGACTCTGTAGTTTAATTCACTGTTCTTTGGTGAAATAGGGAAGTTTGGAGTGTTAATCGATATGTGCAGATTCTAGATAAATCGACTATGTGTTTTAGTCTGCCTTTTGACAACCCTGAATGTTTTCGTAATCGCTACCATGGCTCCTGTTTCGAGATTTGAACTCATAGGTGATGAGTGTTTGGACACTGCCCATGAATGTTGCAAGGTAGTTCTTAGGGTTGGATGGCTATGGTTTTTGCTGAAGTTCTCCGGGTTCAACTTGGTAATTTCCAGGGAATTTGCAGCATCATTTGATGGGATTAAAGCACAGGTTGGGGATGTGGAATTGAGGCTGACATAAGAGTATGTTTCTCATGCCATTGGTTTGCCATGGACAGGTGAATGTTGGTATAAGGGAAAGCATGTCAAAAATGATGACTGGAAGGAGTTCCTGACTCCAGCTCACTGGAAAACAAAGTATAAATCTGGTTTACCTTCTCGACTGCTCATGAAAAAATGGTGTTCTTTGCTCAATATTGTTATTAGGTATGTCACCTGTGAAGGTCGACTTTCCCAAACCCAGTTTTATCACCTTTGACTTTTAATGATTTTTAAGGGACATCGTGTAAACATGCCATACTATTTATTGAATAGTCTAAATAAGGTGGCATGCACCTATCAAATTAATGTAGGGGATAAGGAGAGGAGTCTGTTTCATCATGGATTGATTAAAATACTCGTGTCCTACCACCTAGGAGAATTAGGGGATACTTGGGAATCATTCCTTATATGTAATGGGTTTGGTGAGAATGAAGAATGGCCCAGACAGAGGCCTAGAACTAGACGTAGATGTATCAAGACTGAAGAAGCTGAGCCTGAGTTAGAAGATTCTAGTTCTCAAGGTAATCTGGACAATGAAGTGTTTGAACCTAGTCGAACCCTAAGTACCAGCGATGTTAAAGTCAAGTTTGAAACAAACCCTAAAATTCCCGTTGATAATTCTCAGCCTCGAATGAGAGAACCGACGATCACAATACCCTGTCAAAATAAGGATCTTCCTCATTTACAGGCAAACATTAGTCAGAAGCCGTCTGAAGACCAAATTAGCAGAGTACTCAGTAATCAGGCTATTCGTAGGACTACTCATAGTATGACAGCTTCCTTGTTCTCCAAAAGAGACTTGAGTATTGGGGATGTCCCTGTTATTGAAGTAAGTGATTCCTCGGAACCTCGTCCCAATCCAGCTCCAATGGGTCCAACCTTCCTGGATCTGAAATATGTGCCTGTCTCCAGGAATAATGTTGTTGATATTCAACAACTAAATCATGAATGTGATGTGGATCAAGAAATTGATCAAAATCCCTACATAGCTAAGGAAGATAGAGAAGGTTCGAATGTAGGATCGAAGGAAAAAATCAATCAAAACCCTTATGCTCAAGTCATCTCATCTCTAGAAATTGACTTAAGGGAGGCTCAGGTTGTCAAGATGTTTTCTATGGATGAAATTGCAAGTCTGAAAACTAATTTAACTTCTTGGATTGAAAAGTGGAATTTTTTTAGGGAGAAGAAGCTTACGTATAAAGCTCAGGTTAAAAGGATTCTATTGAGAAATCGAAGGTTGATCAAACAAAATAAAATTGCTAAGATCAAGACTGTTAGATTCAAATCCAAGTTGGATGAGGCGAGAAGAAATGTGCCAATTTGAGTTTTTGTCGAATCAGCCCTTAAAATCCGACTTTTTGTTTTCTGTAATGAATTCCAATTTTTGTCTTATGGTTTAAATCTTCGATTATGCATGCATACGATTTCAAATTAACCTCTACAGGTCAGTAATATCTTGGATTTTTTCAGTTTCGATTCTTGGTGCAAAGCTTTCTTATTTAATAAGGATATCTGCAGAATTAAAATTCTGCAGACATCCTATTTATTTCTATATGATTGTTAGTTGCACTTTGCTAACAGATTCTGTTTAAAATTGTCAAGTATTAATGAGTAGGTGAGATGAAGCTAGATTTCGTGCTGCATTTGTGGTTTTGACTCTCTGGTGTGTACCCATTGGAGGCCGCTTCGAAAATGCAATTGATTGCTATCTTGCTGTTTCTATACTCCTATTTTTGAGCATCAACAGTGTGGATTACTGAATATAGTGATGACACGTTTTGGGGAATAATGATACTGGATTTATCCAGTAAGTTAGCTATTTTCTTGCACGTTATTCCTTCTTGGTGGTTACACAACTACATACCTATGATACTGGTCTTTTCTTGGTCCTATATTCAGATAAAATCCATGTATTACCATGGAAATAGGAGATTTAGTTAATTAGTTGTTTTTTTGGTTCCCTTTATAAACAAGTTTCAAACATGAGTAAAGGGTTCGATTTCTAAGACTTATGGAGAATTAATATTTTCAATTTCATATAACATTCTGTTGTGCTGGTGTTTTCTGGAACTTCTTCTGAAGATCACTTGATGCTACAAGATAGTGAAGACCTTAGCTAAGTCTTCAAGTTTTTTTATGTTGTGTTAATGATGGTTCTCCTTTGTTAAATTTCACTTTCATATATATATATATATCATATTATATGTGGAATATTCTTTCATGGATCTTGAATGATTACACTGTATTGAAATGTTAATGATCTGTTATTATGTTGATAATGACTAAGCTTCTTCACATTTTTCAATTGATTATAAAACTATGTTACATGAATTATTAACTTGTAAGTTGATCTTGTTCTATCTACATGTTAGTATATGACTATATCTGTTATGTTTCAGGATTGTGTTAGATTTATTTGATAACAGGTTTTAATTTCAATTCAAATTTATCTTGTAATGAAATATCATCTTACTGCGAGGTAATTTGGATTTAGTTCTATTTACTGTAGACTTTTCTAACAGTTCAAAATTATAGATCACCTTATACTTTAAGACCTCTTGTCAAATCATCAATTCATGCTCTCAGTTGAGATAGATAGCTTGCATTTAGGTCATCATAGGATAGAATTAGGAGCTACTATTTTATGTACTTAGGTTATGATAATCTTTAGCATTAGTTAGTCATTAGGTTAAATCTCTCTGATTTGTTAAAAGATTGGGTTAAGCAATTTTTTTCCCACATACACCTAGAGAGACTCTCTATTTTGAAAGCACATGACACATGCAGCAGGGCCTTGATCCTGTGAAAGACAATTATTTTAAACATATACAAGATTGCATTAAGTCGAGTGTGTGGGCTGTCTTTCCATTGTTGTCCTAGGTCAGATTTCCCAGCCAACATGTTTTGAACTTATGTAAATTTGTTTTATTTGATAAAATCTGAATAATTTGGATAAGGACACTCAGTCCTTTCCACATGTAATGATCAAGATAGGGCTTGTTAGAGGTCAGCTCGATAGATAATTTAGTCTTATAAAGATAGGATGACGCTTGGAATGAAGAGAAGACTATGGAAATAGTTGTGGAATCTAGTGCATGGTATTGAGCACTACTTCTTGAGTGCCCAAGAGTTAAGGATTTCATGGTAAGGTTGGCGGAGTTTTGTCAAGTTTAGGGGAGGTGTTAAACTAGTGATAGACTACTAGTTTATCTCTATTCTATTTTACATTTTTTTATATATATAAATCTCTATGTTTTATGTATACCACAACATGCCCGAGAGTTATGAATTTAATAAGTTATGCATTTATCTAAAGGTTGCTAACCTATGAGTTTGTGTATTGTTTATATACACACAATAAAGATCCTCTTATGATGGTATTAGATAGGACAAGGCCATCATTTTGAGTTATGGATTCAATGTCAATATAATTACAGTGATATACATAATATAACATAACCATGAATTCAAAAAATTGTTCTCCATAAGAATACACAACAATGAGTGTGCCATCAGCAATAGAATATGGGCATTGAGAGAAGAATGAGAGAAGAGATAGTAGAGAAAGATATTACAGATGAAATCGAACTATGAAGGGAATCGAAACTGTAACAAAACACCTTCAATAAGCTCTGATAAGTGGTCTAAATGTCTTGAACTCTAAACAACTTGTACAATGATCTTTCACCTTCAAAATTGGTTCAATGTCAGGGTGAGTAAAAACCTACCGTGCAAGGACAAGCTAAAGCTCTCCCAAATAGCAAAGATAAAAATGAAAAATGACCAAACAATTACCCAATTAAACTTTACCCTCTTTTAACAACCTCCTTGGCATCCTTTCCCTCCCTAAAACTCGAATTTCCCTCTTCTTGGTTCATTAACTCAATTTAGTGTTAATCTTGGTTGTTACATTAACCCAACTGATACTTGTCTTGATTTTTCTTGATCTCCTTCATGAATATCGTCTTAGAATCCTTCATGAAACTTCCTTCTTGCCAATTTTGGTCTATTTGTATCTCTTACATGTCATAAATTTCATAGCAGTAGTAATATAATATGGCATAAGTGTCATAGGTTGTCATATGGTTGTCAAAGAATATGTCATGGACTAAAAATAGCCATGTGACTCTTCACCTTCCCCATGGGAGTTGCTTGTCACTCTACATTAGAATTTTAGGATCGTCACATGTGTAAAGGAGGAATATTCCCTCATGTGGTCTCCACATATCCATTTATGCACCCCCAAGTCCAAATATGATCCCATGCCACTTCATTCTGGAGCAGGGTATTTTTTAAGGATTCTAATATTATACTTAAGTATAGTAGTCTAGGCAATTGTTTTGGATTGAAAAAAACATGTTTATATATAGGTAGGTGAATATTAAATATGAAACATAAAATTAACACTGAAATGTGTAAATTTTGGCGAATATTATGATAAAAAAATATTTCATGTAAAGATAGCCGATATTAGACGCTAAAAATGACCAAATAGTGAATTTATTTTTTGAAAAAAAACCCAAAAACTAGCTAATTGGCGGAATTGTTTCCCTTAAAATTACCCTGTTTTGGAGCAATTAATGATTTTTCTATAATTTATTAGCCTATTTTCTACCATCAATTTATAATATTGAATTTCCATGAGAAAATATAGGCCTTGGGGATAAATATCAATATTTTCATTCTCCCACATAACCCTTAGGAATTATATATGCCAACTTAATTGTTTATCACAATATTATTTGATTGGGGACATTACACAAAAAACATCCAAAATAATTGATTTACTTGAAGAAGGTATTTTGGTGACATATTTTATGGAGAAAACATATAAATATATTAAGCACTCCCACACAGCACGGTGGTAAGATGTCCAGTTCAAATAGTCACGAGAAGTATTCCCAAAGAGAGTTCAATATTATCAGTGGTTGATTTTTCTAAAAATTACACTCACTCCACAAAAGGAAATACAAAGTGAATATTATCATTCAAACCAAGTTTCTAGGCTTGTGCACATTTTATATAGACATCTTGAGCACAATGTGGATGGTTTTGATAGTAATGAGAACAATCATTAAGTAGTTAAAGAGTATCATTACTACATCAACACTGAACGCACTCATGATACAAGCTTACTTCAACATTGTTTTAATATACCTTATAAAGAATTATCAAGAAGAGGATTTACTTTTACACAACATTGGGTATGGTTTGATGGGTTCCCTGGCCAATTTAAATCATCATGATCAATTTATTGGTTGACTCTCCTTGATAAGACAATGGATATTTGTCACACATAGATTTTTTTTGAAACATGGCATGGAAAATGATAGCTTCATGGTGTTGGGTCTTGCATAAATCATGCTCTTAGAAGACATCAATTGAATCACTCTGATTCTTGATTTTTAAACTCTCTCGATGTTGTTAATTGGTGCAAAAAAAATTAACCCGTGAACTCAATGAAAGAATGGTTCACGTGAGAATGTATGTAAATCTTTCCTTGATGCTTAATTTTTTATACATTAATTTTATTTTTACTAATATGTCAGTTTAGATTATATGTATATTGCCTTAGAGATATATTTTGATTTTAAACAAATATGTGTTGTTTATGTGAAATGTGATTTTTGTTTTCTTCCAACAACTACTTTTGGAATATACCAGTGGGTGATGTTGATAGATCGATGCCATAAAATTGCACTGCAATCCTTGGAACAAGGTGTTTACATTTCATTAGGACTGAGAAAGTGATAAATATACACTCAATTCAGAAGTGAAAGTACTATTTATTTTGTCTTAGATGTATTAATAATGAGGAATCCATTGATGAGTGTCAAAATTAAATTAACAAATTTGTCAAACCTTGGTTACACCAAGAATTGACACCATTTAGTCCCCCATTTCAAGTTTCCATGATTAAGTGATTGATGATGAAATGGTTGTGATTGAAAAATATTATGATTGTGTTTCTGATATGTTTAGAGAAGGTGATGTCCTCATAATCGAGAAAAGTGCATTATTTCTTATTAAGATGCACTAGATCAAAAAGCACGTGGATGCAAGAATTTAAAGATCCATCACATTACACATATGCAGTGGGTTGGATGGTTTTAATGGGAAATTTATTTGAAGATGTAAAGAAATGTACTTACCATATTGTTTTCCAGGACCATCAGGAATATGTTATATGATCCCAATATAGTCATTCGGCCATAGCAACTCAATTGCAATTGAAACTAGTGAATACTAGGAAAAATTCCAAGCACTGATAATGGAAATTGTCGATAGAAGATCATAATGTGATTCTTTAAAATGTGTTGTTGACACATTTCAGGTGAATGGAACAATTTGAATTATAAATTAGTTTTTGATTGTAGCGTTAGATCATGGAATTGTTTTTGTTGTTCAATATGTCGTGATGAATTGTGTGGTATATTTAATTTGAACGATGGATCATAATGCATATTGGAGGATATCACAAGTACTTTGGTTTTCGATATTTTTGAAAATTTAGAATACTTTAACAAAACGCTATGGATGTTTCCCCATATAGGGCTTTACCATGTAAATATGATATGTATATATAATTTATTTTCTTGTCTCTACTTTGTTTACTTTGATTATTTTATCTTTGTTCAAAAATATATATGTATATCAATAGTGTTTATAAATAAAATTGGTCTTCTACTAACAATTACTATTCTTTATTTAATTTACTTATAGTGGAAGATACTGTATTGGCTAGCTGATAATTAATATATATGTTCAATATTTGTGGTATGATGTGTCAGTGTTTCTGCATTTCTCTTACTTATTCTCTTGTTGTTTTCTATTCTTCTCTATATTATTGAGTTTCTAGGTATTATGTTTATGTTTTTGTTGATCTAAATCATGGGGTAAATTAAACCACATCTACACATTACAAAATTTCATCATCAAGCAACCCAATCAATTATTCAACTAGTCAAAACCATATTTTGGATTCATCTTTCCTTGAACAATCTTGACGATATTAAGTAAACTTGTCTAATAGTTGACTAGACATCTCAGGTTAGGTGTAAATTCTTAACTTACCAAAACCATACCCTCTTAAACACAATTTAGGGGTCAATATAATACAATATTCCATACAGTAGTCAATGCTACCTTTAATAACAGAACTTCACATCAAGATATGGGAGTAGTGACTGCTACAATAGTGAACTAATTAATGAATAAAAAAGAAGAATTATGAGAATTATATGACTATATAGTCAACATCATACATATGTATGAATTCCTCATATACCTATTCAAATTATTCCATCATCATAGACAAGAGTACATTTGAGTATGGGTATGGATAAGGCTTTCAATGATCCCACAAGTGTGATGGTTCTGAAGGGTCTCACAAATATCATTGTGCTCCATTTACTCATGTTTTTAAAATTCGATGCATACAAAATGATGGCATCCATAACAGGAACTTGGTTAGAAAAAAACATTTATATTTTCATCACATGAATTATGTGAAGTGTGATCTTCCCCATGAGATGTAGCATATGAATAGGTTGGAGAGTCTTGTATTGGTTGATTACATGAGTAAAATTAGCAAATTGGAAAGTGACTTTCAACAGCTGAAAAGGATTAAACCGGATGGCGGTGACAATGTCAAGTACCTTCACCCATCGGAATGGTTGCCTAATTTGAAATTTCCAAAATTAGGAAAGTACTCTAATGTAAGGGACTTGGGGATAGGGAGTTCAGGAAACTTGGATGGATTTCCAATGTCAGAGATGTAAAGGTTCTTTTGGAAAGCACAACCAAATGGGCTTGTTAGAAATCTGATTACTATTATGAGTAAAATTGGCATTTATGAATGTAACATAGATATATATGAATTTTTTATTTTAATGATTTTCATATTAAAAATATTAAAAGATATTTTAAAGCATTAAAAAAATAAAGTAGTTGCAGATCGTTTCCAATGGAATATCAATATATTATGGAATTTCTCTCACCCACTTCAGTATCTATGACAATATCTTTATATATACAAGTGCTCAAAAGAATTATGGAATTTTAAGATAAGTATATAAAGTATAATCTAATAATACACATACAATATGCAATCCCAAACAATCTATAAATCATATGTATGATTGTGTATTCCTCTTCTAAGAATTGTTTAATCCTTTCCACATACACTTTGTTGGCTATGCAAGGATTAACATTTTCCAATCTTACAATATATTTGAGGCATTTTGTCAAATGATAACAAAATTTATATCAAGAGTTTCAATATATTTTTTTTTTATATGAGGAGTCTCCAATCACATTAATCCTCATTTTTGTTTTTACAAATTCCTCGTGAATTAAGAATACGATCAAATTTGTTCTTATTTTCATATAAAAATTGGTGATGATCTTGAAACATTTCACAATTAATTTTTTTTTAATATTTAAAAATAATTCCACTAAATAGTAAAAGATATGGATTTAATAACATATCATAGGTTTCTTGTGTCCATATTCCAGGAACAACAAATGTTCCAAAGGAACCTTCTGTATACATGAAAAGTCGAGTCGTTCCTCTTAACTTATGTATGTAAATCTTTCCTTGATGCTTAATTTTTTATACATTAATTTTATTTTTACTAATATGTCAGTTTAGATTATATGTATATTTCCTTAGAGATATATTTTGATTTTAAACAAATATGTGTTGTTTATGTGAAATGTGATTTTTGTTTTCTTCCAACAACTACTTTTGGAATATACCAGTGGGCGATGTTGATAGATCGATGCCATAAAATTGTACTGCAATCCTTGGAACAAGGTGTTTACATTTCATTAGGACTGAGAAAGTGATAAATATACACTCAATTCAGAAGTGAAAGTACTATTTATTTTGTCTTAGATGTATTAATAATGAGGAATCCATTGATGAGTGTCAAAATGAAATTAACAAATTTGTCAAACCTTGGTTACACCAAGAATTGACACCATTTAGTCCCCCATTTCAAGTTGCCATGATTAAGTGATTGATGATGAAATGGTTGTGATTGAAAAATATTATGATTGTGTTTCTGATATGTTTAGAGAAGGTGATGTCCTCATAATCGAGAAAAGTGCATTATTACTTATTAAGATGCACTAGATCAAAAAGCATGTGGATGCAAGAATTTAAAGATCCATCACATTACACATATGCAGTGGGTTGGATGGTTTTAATTGGAAATTTATTTGAAGATGTAAAGAAATGTACTTACCATATTGTTTTCCAGGACCATCAGGAATATGTTATATGATCCCAATATAGTCATTCGGCCTTATCAACTCGATTGCAATTGAAACTAGTGAATACTAGGAAAAATTCCAAGCACTGATAATGGAAATTGTCGATAGAAGATCATAATGTGATTCTTTAAAATGTGTTGTTGACACATTTCATGTGAATGGAACAATTTGAATGATAAATTAGTCTTTGATCGTAGCGTTAGATCATGGAATTGTTTTTGTTGTTCAATATGTTGTGATGAATTGTGTGGTATATTTAATTTGAACTATGGATCATAATGCATATTGGAGGATATCACAAGTACTTTGGTTTTCGATATTTTTGAAAATTTAGAATACTTTAACAAAACACTATGGATGTTTCCCCATATATGGCTTTACCATGTAAATATGACATGTATATATAATTTATTTTCTTGTCTCTACTTTGTTTACTTTGATTATTTTATCTTTGTTCAAAAATATATATGTATATCAATAGTGTTTATAAATAAAATTGGTCTTCTACTAACAATTACTATTCTTTATTTAATTTACTTATAGTGGAAGATACTGTATTGGCTAGCTGATAATTAATATATATGTTCAATATTTGTGGTATGATGTGTCAATGTTTCTGTATTTCTCTTATTTATTCTCTTGTTGTTGTCTATTCTTCTCTATATTATTGAGTTTCTAGGAATTATGTTTATGTTTTTGTTGATCTAAATCATGGGGTAAATTAAACCACATCTACACACTACAAAATTTCATCATCAAGCAACCCAATCAATTATTCAACTAGTCAAAACCATATTTTGGATTCATCTATCCTTGAACAATCTTGACGATATTAAGTATACTTGTCTAATAGTCAACTAGACATCTCAGGTTAGGTGTAAATTCTTAACTTACCAAAACCATACCCTCTTAAACACAATTTAGGGGTCAATATAATACAATATTCCATACAGTAGTCAATGTTACCTTTAATAACAGAACTTCACATCAAGATATGGGAGTAGTGACTGCTACAATAGTGAACTAATTAATGAATAAAAAAGAAGAATTATGAGAATTATATGACTATATAGTCAACATCATACATATGTATGAATTCCTCATATACCTATTCAAATTATTCCATCATCATAGACAAGAGTACATTTGAGTATGGGTATGGATAAGGCTTTCAATGATCCCACAAGGGTGATGGTTCTGAAGGGTCTCACAAATATCATTGTGCTCCATTTACTCATGTTTTTAAAATTCTATGCATACAAAATGATGGCATCCATAACAGGAACTTGGTTAGAAAAAAACATTTATATTTTCATCACATGAATTATGTGAAGTGTGATCTTCCCCATGAGATGTAGCATATGAATAGGTTGGAGAGTCTTGTATTGGTTGATTACATGAGTAAACTTAGCAAATTGGAAAGTGACTTTCAACAGCTGAAAAGGATTAAATTGGATGGTGGTGACAATGTCAAGTACCTTCACCCATCAGAATGGTTGCCTAATTTGAAATTTCCAAAATTAAGAAAGTACTCTAATGTAAGGGACTTGGGGATAGGGAGTTCAGGAAACTTGGATGGATTTCCAATGTCAGAGATGTAAAGGTTCTTTTGGAAAGCACAACCAAATGGGCTTGTTAGAAGTATGATTACTATTATGAGTAAAATTGGCATTTATGAATGTAACGTAGATATATATGAATTTTTTATTTTAATGATTTTCATATTAAAAATATATTTTTAAAAATATTAAAAGATATTTTAAAACATTAAAAAAATAAAGTAGTTGCAGATCGTTTCCAATGGAATATCAATATATTATGGAATTTCTCTCACCCACTTGAGTATCTATGACAATATATTTATATATACAAGTGCTTAAAAGAATTATGGAATTTTAAGATAAGTATATAAAGTATAATCTAATAATACACATACAATATGCAATTCCAAACAATCTATAAATCACATGCATGATTGTGTATTCCTCTTCTAAGAATTGTTTAATCCTTTCTACATACACTTTGTTGGGTATGCAAGGAATAACATTTTCCAATCTTACAATATATTTGAGGCATTTTGTCAAATGATAACAAAATTTATATCAAGAGTTTCAATATTTTTTTTTTCTTATTTTATATCAGGAGTCTCCAATCACATTAATCCTCAATTTTGTTTTTACAAATTCCTCGTGAATTAAGAATACGATCAAATTTGTTCTTATTTTCATATAAAAATTGGTGATGATCTTGAAACATTTCACAATTAATTTTTTTTTAATATTTAAAAATAATTCCACTAAATAGTAAAAGATATGGATTTAATAACATATCATAGGTTTCTTGTGTCCATATTCCAGGATCAACAAATGTTCCAAAGGAACCTTCTGTATACATGAAAAGTAGAGTCGTTCCTCTTAACTTATGTATGTAAATCTTTCCTTGATGCTTAATTTTTTATACATTAATTTTACTTTTACTAATATGTCAGTTTAGATTATATGTATATTTCCTTAGAGATATATTTTGATTTTAAACAAATATGTGTTGTTTATGTGAAATGTGATTTTTGTTTTCTTCCAACAACTACTTTTGGAATATACCAGTGGGCAATGTTGATAGATCGATGCCATAAAATTGTACTGCAATCCTTGGAACAAGGTGTTTACATTTCATTAGGACTGAGAAAGTGATAAATATACACTCAATTCAGAAGTGAAAGTACTATTTATTTTGTCTTAGATGTATTAATAATGAGGAATCCATTGATGAGTGTCAAAATGAAATTAACAAATTTGTCAAACCTTGGTTACACCAAGAATTGACACCATTTAGTCCCCCATTTCAAGTTGCCATGATTAAGTGATTGATGATGAAATGGTTGTGATTGAAAAATATTATGATTGTGTTTCTGATATGTTTAGAGAAGGTGATGTCCTCATAATCAAGAAAAGTGCATTATTACTTATTAAGATGGACTAGATCAAAAAGCACGTGGATGCAAGAATTTAAAGATCCATCACATTACACATATGCAATGGGTTGGATGGTTTTAATGGGAAATTTATTTGAAGATGTAAAGAAATGTACTTACCATATTGTTTTCCAGGACCATCAGGAATATGTTATATGATCCCAATATAGTCATTCAGTCATAGCAACTCGATTGCAATTGAAACTAGTGAATACTAGGAAAAATTCCAAGCACTGATAATGGAAATTGTCGATAGAAGATCATAATGTGATTCTTTAAAATGTGTTGTTGACACATTTCATGTGAATGGAACAATTTGAATGATAAATTAGTCTTTGATCGTAGTGTTAGATCATGGAATTGCTTTTGTTGTTCAATATGTTGTGATGAATTGTGTGGTATATTTAATTTGAACTATGGATCATAATGCATATTGGAGGATATCACAAGTACTTTGGTTTTCGATATGTTTGAAAATTTAGAATACTTTAACAAAACACTATGGATGTTTCCCCATATAGGGCTTTACCATGTAAATATGATATGTATATATAATTTATTTTCTTGTCTCTACTTTGTTTACTTTGATTATTTTATCTTTGTTCAAAAATATATATGTATATCAATAGTGTTTATAAATAAAATTGGTCTTCTACTAACAATTACTATTCTTTATTTAATTTACTTATAGTGGAAGATATTGTATTGGCTAGCTGATAATTAATATATATGTTCAATATTTGTGGTATGATGTGTCAATGTTTCTGCATTTCTCTTACTTATTCTCTTGTTGTTGTCTATTCTTCTCTATATTATTGAGTTTCTAGGAATTATGTATATGTTTTTTTTTTATCTAAATCATGGGGTAAATTAAACCACATCTACACACTACAAAATTTCATCATCAAGCAACCCAATCAATTATTCAACTAGTCAAAACCATATTTTGGATTCATCTATCCTTGAACAATCTTGACGATATTAAGTATACTTGTCTAATAGTCGACTAGACATCTCAGGTTAGGTGTAAATTCTTAACTTACCAAAACCATACCCTCTTAAACACAATTTAGGGGTCAATATAATACAATATTCCATACAGTAGTCAATGCTACCTTTAATAACAGAACTTCACATCAAGATATGGGAGTAGTGACTGCTACAATAGTGAACTAATTAATGAATAAAAAAGAAGAATTATGAGAATTATATGACTATATAGTCAACATCATACATATGTATGAATTCCTCATATACCTATTCAAATTATTCCATCATCATAGACAAGAGTACATTTGAGTATGGGTATGGATAAGGCTTTCAATGATCCCACAAGTGTGATGGTTCTGAAGGGTCTCACAAATATCATTGTGCTCCATTTACTCATGTTTTTAAAATTTGATGCATACGAAATGATGGCATCCATAACAAGAACTTGGTTAGAAAAAAACATTTATATTTTCATCACATGAATTATGTGAAGTGTGATCTTCCCCATGAGATGTAGCATATGAATAGGTTGGAGAGTCTTGTATTGGTTGATTACATGAGTAAAGTTAGCAAATTGGAAAGTGACTTTCAACAGCTGAAAAGGATTAAATTGGATGGCGGTGACAATGTCAAGTACCTTCACCCATCGGAATGGTTGCCTAATTTGAAATTTCCAAAATTAAGAAAGTACTCTAATGTAAGGGACTTGGGGATAGGGAGTTCAGGAAACTTGGATGGATTTCCAATGTCAGAGATGTAAAGGTTCTTTTGGAAAGCACAACCAAATGGGCTTGTTAGAAATATGATTACTATTATGAGTAAAATTGGCATTTATGAATGTAACATAGATATATATGAATTTTTTATTTTAATGTTTTTCATATAAAAAATATATTTTTAAAAATATTAAAAGATATTTTAAAGCATTAAAAAAATAAAGTAGTTGCAGATCGTTTCCAATGGAATATCAATATATTATGGAATTTCTCTCACCCACTTCAGTATCTATGACAATATCTTTATATATACAAGTGCTCAAAAGAATTATGGAATTTTAATATAAGTATATAAAGTATAATCTAATAATACACATACAATATGCAATTCCAAACAATCTATAAATCACATGCATGATTGTGTATTCCTCTTCTAAGAATTGTTTAATCGTTTCCACATACACTTTGTTGGCTATGCAAGGATTAACATTTTCCAATCTTACAATATATTTGAGGCATTTTGTCAAATGATAACAAAATTTATATCAAGAGTTTCAATATTTTTTTTTTATATGAGGAGTCTCCAATCACATTAATCCTCATTTTTGTTTTTACAAATTCCTCGTGAATTAAGAATACGATCAAATTTGTTCTTGTTTTCATATAAAAATTGGTGATGATCTTGAAACATTTCACAATTAATTTTTTTTTAATATTTAAAAATAATTCCACTAAATAGTAAAAGATATGGATTTAATAACATATCATAGGTTTCTTGTATACATGAAAAGTCGAGTCGTACCTTCAGAGGAACTTGGATTTGAGATTCTTTTGATCATATCTTGATATATCGATAACTTTCTGATCTATTTTTATTATTTTGAAGAAGTATATTTTTCAATATATTTCAAGATTGCATGCCAAGAAAATAAAGCGCCGACATATAGTCTCCCCGTGGGGATCCACTTATACGGGGTATGAAAAGTAGAAATATACCTGTCTGAAGGCTGAACATGTTATAATTTGGCATCTTCTTAAAACTATCCCATGTTCTTAGTAAATATACCTCTACAAAGAAAATATATTTCCCAAGTATGTTTTGTGTTCTCCTCTATTCAAAGTCAATGGCACATAGGTATTCCTCACCAACAGATTTTTCTAGTGCACCATGGACTCTAGACACATCCTCAAAATAACCATGTAGAGACTAGATTCATAAAAGATTCTTGAAAAAATGAAAATAGATATCTCTCTTCCAAAATTGAGTGTGCACATAATTCCATATCAATAAAAAAAATTGACACATATAAATATCAACACAAGAGAGTGTCTCATCTTCAATGTTTCATATCAATACAAGTGATAAACAAGTACAGGTTCACAAAATTATCAATTGTATAAACTTACAAACCATTAACAAGAAACAATGGTTAACCTACAATTAGACTAGATGCTACAACTTTACAACATCATAGCAAGAACAATTATTAGGATGCATGAGAAAAAATTACATTAAACATGTATACATAATCAAATATAGGTATACTAGAAGGAAATATATAATATATCTTGCACCACAAGCAGTTATGAACAACTTCCTTGTATTGCACATACTCCTTCACTGTAGCAACAAATTGAATTAATGAAGTGGTGCTTCATGTAGCATTCAATCATTATACTCCATATTGTTTAGGGGCTTAATGGAGGTCACAGTTCCCTATTGAAAATAGAATCTTATCCAATGGCCATTTTCCATTCTTAGAGCCATGAAAATCAAGTGCCAGTGATGACCACCATCTCCAAGCATGTAATTAATTGTTTTCGTTGTTAAAACAGATGTGAAAAAGTTTAATTTCAAGTCGGATAATTGGTACTTATTTTCTCTTGAAGCTTTGGTATTGTATTGATATTAGAGCCACATGTTTTGAATGAGATCCACTATATGCATTGTTCACAAACATTGTTTAAATACATTGGGAAATCAGTATTCACAAGAAAAAACCATATTAGTACATTTATATTAGTTGAAAATACCATAAACCATTCAAGTTGAGGGAAGGTGGTGCAAAAACAATAGGGTAACAAACTGTTTGTTGAAATTCCTCAACCATTTTCTGAGCATAGTGTTAAATGTCAGCCTATAAGTAAGACGATAATCTTCAGCAATTGTCAACTACATATCTTATAAAAATCCCATGCTAGAATTAACTCAATATAAGATGCAGTAAGTCAATGTAAATGTCAATTGCATTCATTGCAAACAATGGTTGCCAATGTACAAAGTGAATGGTTTTTTTTGCATCACTAAAACTCTTTCCATAGTTCAGGACTATCAAATTTACTATTCCAAATTACACAGGAAGAGTTAGTTTTATTCCCTAAAACCCCGTTGGATGAATTCCAAATATAAAAAATAAAACAACAATCAAATTAAACAAATTACATCCACTGCTGAAGTATAATAATATCCAATATCAATACAATGTTCAGAATCATGCAATGCATGTATATTATTATTTTTATCATCTCAAATTCATAGGTATTCCCTGTTGTCTTTGTTTCTTCAAATAATATTGCCTAAGAAAAGAAATACAAAACTTGAGCCCAGAAGGCTAAAACGTCTTTGTCTTGATTAGCCATGATCTCCTTCTAGTGATTAATTGTTCTTGAAGGAAACCTCGCTTTGATACCAAGGATGATTTTAAGGAACCATACTTATTTAAAAGTGTATAAATGTTGGCGAATATTACCAATTCTTAAAACGCTAACTATAAAATGATTGGCTATATTTTTCAAAAAATATTTTAATTTCCAAGGATTTTATATCGTTTATATAATAATTTGACGAATTTTAGGGTGAAAAACGTTTACCCCATCAAAATTGGGCGAAACGGGGCTTCAAAAAATGCAAAATGGCGAATCTTTTTTGGCATAAAAACATGGAAAAATAGCCCACTGGGCTAAAATTCGCCCCTAAAATTATCCCTGTTTGATACCAATTGTTGGGATACACAAGTATACTAAGGGATGTGAATCAATATACTATAGACTATAGTCACTTGTTTCTTTAATACTTTAACTTGTAAAATGTTAAGTACTCTTCAACAACAATAGAAATCCAAATTTTAAGAAAAGAATAAAAAATTTATTTATAATAAAAAATTTCGTCTCCAACCTGCAAAGAACATCAATTCTCAAGTTGAGCACCAACTCATCTAAACAAATGTGGTAGGATACAACCTACATGAACATTAATTCCTCAACTGAGCACCAACTCAGTCAAATAAAAATTATAGGCACCAACCTACAAGGGACAACAATCCCAAAGTATCAAATTTTAACAGTGTTAAAATCTTCTTTCAAAATCTATCTTCAAAATATCCTTTTAGACGCTATTTTAAGAGATCTTTCACAATACATTAAATCCTTGAAAAAATCCATTAACTGTTCTTGCTAGTAAGATTCTCCAAGGAGCTTTTTGTGATTGCTTCTAGCACTGTCTTTTAGTTATACATGTTCTTTAAACTTAGAAAAAAGTCTTCCTTAATTAGTGGTTCAAAATAGATCTCTTTAGTTACTTACTAGCAATAGTTTGACCCTAATTGTTTGTCGATATTTTTGTTATAGATCTCTGCACCTGTACCGATGAATAAACTGGGTCTAAGACTGTCTTTCATTTCAGATGATCAATGATCTCTTGACGCCTTGAGTTGATCTCTAAATGAGAGCGTCATCTCTTTTAATTATAGTAAGCTTTTCATTTAGATTATGCCAGGTCCGACATATAAGTATTAATTCCTCTTTTTATAATAATAGGTCCGACCTTTCTTATTTTATGTGTTGCTTCAAAAACTCGTTAAAAACTTTTTTATACTTTTAGGATAAGTGAAAGAGATCCAAATTTATCCTTGTGACACTTCATCATGATTGGTGGGTATATTATAAGTGTTGCAGGATTATTCTATGAGTATGGAAATAATTTTATAGGATATGTGGGTATTATAAGTAATTCTCCTCGATCCCACAAGAACTTCACTTAAAAGTGCAAGTGTTTGATAATGTAGGCATTTGAATCAAGCTTGTGTAGGCATTTGAATCAATCTTTTGTAGGTATTTTCTGCAATTCTTGGAAGGAATAATTATTCAACGATTTGGAATTTATTTTGACATTAGCTCATTTCCACTTCATCTCATCCATATTGGCATTAATCTATACTACCATATTAACATCAATGACAAGTATTGACATCAATGAAAACCTTTTTCCAAGACAACATTGGTGTCTTGACTAGAAAATATCTCCTTATTTCCAATTATATGATTGTTGCAACCACTGTCCAAAAACCATGTTTTTTGAACTTTCTTGGGTCACATCACAAGTCAAAAACATCATTTTCTATTTATATTCACTCTCCTTTGTAATTGTTGTTGGCTTATTACTAGCATATGCTATCTTCTTCCTGCATTGGTTGGGAAAATGAAAAAACCTTTATGGTAGTAGCACTACACTTTTTACTTGTCATATCTCTGGCTTCCTTGTTTCCATGATATTCTAGTACTCCCCTTAAATTACAAGGGTTCTATTTAAATTTCTTGTTAGATTCTAAATCATATTTTTTTTCTCTATGATCATAACCTCTTCTACATGTACCTCTATTACCTATCCTTTCCCTGCCTCTTTTACTTGATACTTGCAACTAAGACTTGAACACATTCTCAAAACAATTATCGTTATTTATGACCATCCTGGATTCATGTTCTACCAAGGAACCAATCAACTAACCAATATGCATTTTATTGATGTCTTTAGACCCTTTTATGGATACAATATTAAATTCAAACTTCTTTTCCAATATTTTTAGCACCTTCTCAATCACTCTATGATCTTAGAGGACTTCTCCATATTATTTCATCTAATTGAGAACATTCATGACCTAAATCATAAACGTATCTACAGACTCTAACTCCTTCATCTTCAAACTTTCAAAATCACCCCTCAAGTTTTGAAACGTGACAATATTCACCTTGGATACATCTTGACAACTAGTTTCAAGAATGCCCCAAGCCATATTTGAAGATTGAACATTAGACACTTTTGGAAAAATAATGTCATCTAGTGCTTGTTGAATAAGAATGAGTGATTTCTTGTCTCTATTTTTATTCTCTCTCAACTGTTCATTGTCATCCTTCTTTGGATCTAGCTCTGCTACAAGGCCTATGGATCCTGGGTATCCAACCATTGCAAATCCCCAACAATACTTAGAATGTAACATTGTTTTCATTCTAACTAATTGAATATCATAGATCTTCTTATTCAACATGGGAGCCAATGGATGATTCAAACTATTGCTTAAATCCATCTTAAAATTTGAATTTAGATAAATAAACTTACGTTTGGGAAAAGTATACCACATATAGGACGAAAAGAGAGATTCTATCTTTGATAGAAAACTTAAGGGGATGGGTAGAGTTTGAAAACTCACATAATACAAAGACATAGAAGACATTACACACAGATATAGAATAAAAGCAATACCCTAATGTTATGTATTCTATCTATTCTCTTATTTTTCATTAATAAGTGAAATTACACACACACGCACACAAAGTATATTTTTATCAGTGATCAAATTTTCATTAGGTGAGGAAATTATACAAAACCAATGACTAAATAATTATAAAAAACAAACCTCCAAAACACATCATAATGTACAACTATTAGAACTTCCTCTATGCTCTGTTGGGTTGATGCCCAAAATTGCTTCTCTAATGTACTTTCTAACTTCTCCTAATTGCTTTCCTAATATATTCTTTCAATGCACTCACCGAAATGGCACCTCCAATGCCAACAGTTTGATGCACTATTGGCTCCTACCTATTGGCACTCCTCTCAATGGAATATCAACATACCTCTAATACATCAACTTTGATGTATTTGTCCCATCTCTTCCAGGTTCCATCCACTACGCTCTTGGGATTCCCTCCAATGACTACATTACACAACTTCAATACATTAGGTTTGACACATGATCAGACTTGCTCTGTCAAGAATTCTCCCAAACATACTTGATGACACATTTGATATAACACTCCAAATACACTTATTAGATTTCATCTTTAAAGATTTCAAAAACTACATGCATTTGATCACTGGAAAAAAATTCAATGAGGGATATAAGATACATTTTCAAATGTTTCCTCTTGTCATCACATCAGATATTCGAATCTTTGACCTTGTAAAACTTTAAAATTTGCATAATGCACATCATATGAAACTCCAATGTAATATTTTTGAAAAGTCTCCATGTGATGGGAATAAATACAGTAGGTGAAACTTAAATGTTTAATAAGACTTAACCATGATGTCATTAAACCTAACAAAAAAACTATTTCAATGCGAGTATGGGATCCCTCACCTCTTGAAATCAACTTTAGGTGAATGAGACAACCTAGATCTCTTCTACTACAAAATATTAACTACGCTATTCTAAAAGGAAATTTTATTGAACCTCTGACACTTACTCTAGAAGGTTAGGCAAAGTTTGTGAAAGTATTCATTAGAATATTGAAGAGTTTTGGCACAATAAGTTGGCATATTAGATTGACAAATATATATGGTTATTTGTATGACTATGTGGTGACAAAAACAACAAAGGTATGATCCTTTTACTTTTACTTAGAGTTTTTCTAGTTGCAATTGGTGTTACAACTTACTTGCAATTCACCATCCAAAATTTTCTCAATATGTGCTTAACATACTTGGATTTTCAAATAAAAATACCATTCTCAAATTCATTAATGGAGCAACTGTCTACGGTTATATTGTCAAAATTAGAATCCAATGAAGCAACCGTATCCGGTTGGACTGTCAATAGTCGAATTTGACTTTCATGTTTATTAGTAAAATAGAAATAATATACTAGATGATAACATTACAATGATTTCTTGGCCTTAAATATGGCTTGGACGATTGATGTTGAGGAGACGCCTCCTTTCATAATAACTTAATTAACCTAGCTATTAATTATTTAATTATTATCTTATTTATGTTCATTACATTATCACTCCTTTTAAGGGAGCTTTGTCCTCAAAGATTGAGTATTTCCTAATGTCATCTTTCATTTTGAATCAGCGTCGGTATTAGAATCAGACAATATTTGTGGTGCAGAGACTTGCACTTCCTTTCCATTGACGATTCTGCATTGTATTGTCTGATTGTTCCTACATTTATGGCCAAGGGTCCAGTTATCACTGCATCGACAACATATGTTTTTCTTCTTTTTCTATTATCAGAGTAATTGTTAGATGAACTCGACTTTTTTTCTATTTCATAGGCATATTATTGATGTTTGTGACATTGATGGTCGGGTGACCAAGTATCTTTACAGTACCTACATCGTGTCTCTTTTTCTTGTCGATAAATGGTTATCACCGCTTGTTCTTATTCCTTCTGATTTGCGTTCTGCGGCTTTGCCTTTATGTATTGCTACTTTTACGTTAGGTATGTCATGTAACTTTAACTCTTTTTGGAGGTACAGTTTAAGATATCCTAAATATTTTTTGAGTCTTTTCTTGTCAGACAACCCAAATACTCGTGTCGATAAGGATTCCCACTGATGTGTGAATTCCTCAATGCTTGTGACCTGTTGTAATCTGGTAAGTTTAGTAAAAAATTCATCTTCTTTGATTTCGTGAAACCTATTAAAACAATCATTTTTGAACAAGTTCCAGGTGTATGCAAAATTGTCTCTCAGTCCACCATAAGTACCAATTATATGCGTACCCTTCCATATGCATTGATGCATATTTCACGTTCTCCTCGTGGGATTGAATATTGTAAATTTCAAAGTATTCTTCCTCCTTGTTTATTCACTTCCATTGTATTTCGACAACTCTATTTTTTCCTTAGGTGGGTACACTATGTAAGGATGATACTCTTTTCCTTTTGCTTTACCATTTGATGGTGGCTCGGAGCTACTAGATGATGCAAGTGACATATTTGAATTGCTTCATTATTGGCAATGTTTTTTAGTTATTTTATTCTTTATTATCTTACTGATATCGTTTATTTTGTTTTCTAATCGTGCCTCCATAATTGGGAGTTTTTTTGTTTCTATATCTTTTTTAAGCATCGCATTGTTAACCTTTATTTCTTTTTACAAATCTTGTTGATTCTTTCCAAGTGTTTCCTGTGTGGAAACATGAAATGAGGCATCTAACATGTCTGGACTGCTGAGTTGGTTCGAACTAGGTATGATTCTTTGCAACAACTTGATTAATGTATTATGGTTCTATGTCATGGCGCTCAAGTTCTGTTTTAAGGTGTTTATGTTTTGAGTCATGGTACTCATTTTGTCATCCAAGACTTTTTGTTTTTTCGTTCAGGATGTCAAAATTTTCATCCAGCCTTCTTTCTAGTACCAGAACAAGGTCGTCTTTGAGTACTGTATTGTTATTTTTCATCTCTTCATTTAATGTTAGCGACAAGGGATTTAATGTCCTTCTCGATTTTTTTTATTTGCTCTTTTAGCTCTGCCATGGTCTTGGACCTTGTATGCGAAGTTGTACTTGGACGCAATTTTTGCTTGTGAGGAGTGGATTTTTTTTTTGAATAATAATAAATATCAATTATTTAATTATTATTATTATTGTTTTTTTTATAAACTATATAATAATGTGGTATATAGTTTTTTTTGTTTTAAAATTTTAAAAATAAATATAATAATAATATTATTATTATATAATATTTAATTTAAATATTGTTTTTTTTTCAAGTTTTAGGGTTGGAGTGAAGGAATGCACCCGTGGGAATGATGGAAGGAGGAATGGGTGGGGGAGCAAGTGAAGTTGTAGAGAGGTGGCGAGCAACAGGTGAGCTGCAGTACGTGGTGTTAAGAGTGTAGGTCGATGGGGGAAGGGGGAGTGTGCACATGGCATAGAAGGTGGGCAGTGGATGGGGAAAAGGAACATGGAGTGGGAGGCAGTGATGTACAAGCCGGAGGAGTGCGCAGTGCGTAGGTGGAGGATCACAAAGGGATCAGCACGACCAACAAAGGAGATGGGGGATGAGGGGAGCAGTGTGATGGTGCGGATGTGCAGCGTTGGTGAGGTGGAGTTGTGATTTATGTGGTGCGGCATGGGAGAAGGGGAAGAACGTGAGTCAAAGGGGGAGTGATAGAGGAGGAATGGTGTGGAGTGACTGAGAGGATAAAGAAGATGGAATGGGGGATGGAATATGATACGATCGAAGGATGTGGAAGGATGCAGGCGCAAGTACATAATGGATTAGGTAGGCATTCAAGGGAATATGTGCTGCATGAGAGAAGGGAGAGAGATGAGGAGTTAAGGGATAGCATAGAATATGGGATGGGTGGAGTGTTTTTCGGCAGGATAGGGACTGGTGTGAGGAACATGAAGGATGGTGCAGCAGAAGGAAAATGGAGAGATGGTTTGTGAGATTTATGTAGAAGCTTGTGAGAGGATGATGGAAAGAGTGATATGAGTTGACTGAGGTGAGGTGAGGATGAGCCAAATCTGAGCTCAAGCCGAAGGAGACAATCCGCTTTGATACCACTTGGAGCAACCGTATTCGGTTGGACTATCAAGAGTAGAATCCGATGAAGCAACCGTATCTGGTTGGACTGTAAATAGTCAAATCCGACTTTCATGTTTAATAGTAAAATAGAAATAATATATTAGATGATAAGATTACAATGATATCTTGGCCTTAAATATGGTTTGGACACTTGATGTTGAGGAGACGCCTCCTTTCATAATAACTTAATTAACCTAACTATTAATTATTTAATTATTTAATTATTATCTTATTTATGTTCGTTACATTGCCACTCCCTTTAAGGGACCTTTGTTCTCAAAGCTTGAGTATTTCCTAATGTCAACCTTCATTTTGAATCGGTGTCGGTATTAGAATCGGATGAGATTTCTAGTTCAAATACTTGCACTTACTTTCCATTGATGATTCTGCATTGTATTGTCTGATTGTTCCTACATTTTTGGCCAAGAGTCTTGTTATCACTGCATCGACGACATATATTTTTCTTCATTCTTCTATTATCAAAGTAACTATTAGATCACTCCAACCTATTTTCTATTTCATAGGCATATGATTGATGTTTGTGACATTGATGGTCGGGTGACCAAGTATATTCACAATACCTACATTGTGTCTGTTTTTCTTGTCGATAATGGTTATCACCCCTTGTTCTTATTCTTTCAGATTTACGTTCTAAGGCTTTGTCTTTATGTCTTGCTACTTCTACGTTAGGTATGTCATGTAACTTTAACTCTTTTTGGAGGTATGGTTTAAGACCTCCTAAATAAGTTTCCAGTCTTTTGTTGTCAAAAAACCCAAATACCCGTGTCAATAAGGATTCCCACTGATGTGTGAATTCCTCAACACTTCCAACCTATTTTAATATGGTAAGTTTACTGAAAAATTCATATTCTTTGATTCCTTGAAACCTATTAAAAAAATATTTTTTGAAAAAGTTCTAGGTGTAGGAAAAATTGTCTTTCTTCCACCATAAGTACCAATTATAGGTGTACCCTTCCATATGCATTGATGCATATTTCACCTTCTCCTCATCGGATTGAATATTGTAAATGTCAAAGTATTCTTCCACCTTGTTTAGCCAGGCAATGCATTGGTCTTCACTTCCATTGTATTTCGACAACTCTATTTTTTCCTTAGCTAGGTACACTATGTAAGGATGTTATTATTTTCCTTTTGCTTTATCGTTTGATGGTGACTCAGAGCTACTGGACGATGCAAGTGACATATTTGAATTGCTTCATTGTTTACGGTGATTTTTAGTTTTTTTATTCTCTACTATCTTACTGATAGCATCTATTTTGTTGTTTAATCATGCCTCCATATCTAAGAGCATTTTCATTTCTATCTCTTGTTTAAGCATCGCATTCTTAACCTTTATTTCTTTTTCCAAATATTCTTGATTCTTTGCGAGTGTTTCTTGTGTGGAAACATGAAATGAGGCATCTAACATTTCTTGACTACTCACTTGGTCCGAACTAGGTATGAGTCTTTGTAACACCTCGACTAATGTATTATGGTTCTACGGCATGGTGCTCAAGTTATGTTTTAAGGTGTTTATGTTTTGAGTCGTGGTACTCATTTTGTCATCCAAGTACTTTTGTTTTTCGTTCAGGATGTCAAATTTTTCATCTAGCCTTTTTTCTAGTTCCAGAACAAGCTCGTCTTTGAGTACCGTATTGCTATTTTTCATCTCTTCCTTCAAGTTTTTTTGGTTAGCGACGAGGGATTTAATGTCCTTTTCCATTTTTTCGATTTGTTCTTTTAGCTCTGCCATGGTATTGGACCTTATATGGGGAGGTGTGTACTTGGACGCTATTTTGGCTTGTGAGGAGTGGAAATATTTTTTTGAATAATAAGAAATATTAATTATTTAATTTATATTATTATTGTTTTTTTTTATAAAACTATATAATAATGTGGTATATAGTTTATTTTTTGTTTTAAAAATTTTTAAAAATATTATAATAATAATATTATTAAATAATATTTAATTTAAATATTTTTTTTTCAGGTTTTAGGGTTGGAGTGAAGGAATGCGCTCGTGGGAATGATGTAAGTAGGAATAGGTGGGGGATCGAGCGAAGCTGCAGCGAGGTGGCCAGCCGCAGGCGAGCTACAACGTGTGGGTGTGAAGAGTGTAGGTCGACAGGAGAATGGGGAGTGTGTAGGAAGAAAAGAAGGTGTGCACTGGATAGGGAAACTGCACACGGAGTGGGAGGCAGTGATGCGCAGGCCAGAGGAGCACGCAGTGCGCAGGTGGAGGAGCGTAGAGGGATCACCGCGAGCAGCGAAGGAGATGGGGAACAAGGGGAGCGGTGTGCACAGCCGTTGGTGAGGTGGAGTTGTGCATTGTGTGGCGTGACATTGGAGAAGGGGAAGAACATGATTCGAAGGGGGAGTGACAGAGGAAGAAAGGAAATGTAGTGAATGAGAGGATAAAGAAGATGGAATGGGGGGTGGAATATGATACGAGCGAAGGATGTGGAAGGATGTAAGCGTAGGGACACGATGGATTAGGAAGTCATTCAAGGGAAGAGGTTCTGCGTGAGACGAGGGAGCGAGAGGAGGAGTTAAGGGATAGCACGGAAGATGGGATGGGTGGAGTGTTTTGAGGCGGAAGAGGGACTAGTACCAGGAACGTGAAGGACGGTGCAGCAAAAGTAAAATTGAGAGATGGGTTGTGAGATTTATGTACAAGTTTGTGTGAGGATGATGGAAAGAGATACGATTTTACTGAGGCGAGGTGAGGATGAGCATAATCCAAGCTCAGGCCTGAAGGAACAAATCTGCTATGATACCACTTGGAGCAACTGTATTCAGTTGGACTATCAATAGTAGAATCTAATGAAGCAACAGTATCCCGTTGGACTCTCAATAGGGGAATATGACTTTCATAATAGTAAAATGGAAATAATATATTATATTATAAGATTACAATGATGTATTGGCCTTAAATATGCCTTGGACACTTGATGTTGAGCATACGCCTCCTTTCATAATAACTTAATTAACCTAACTATTAATTATTTTATTATTTTATTATTATTTTATTTATGTTAGCTACAATTATCTTATATACCAAGGAAATATTTAATTATCCCCAAATCATTCACCTCAAAATCATGGTTTTTTTAAAATTATATATGAAGATATCTCCATTGAATATTAAATAATCAACATATAAGAATTTAATTATTAGGATTTTACCTTAATTATTTAACTTTGTATAGAGGGTTGGCTCACTTGGACTCTTTATGAATACATTGAATTTGAAATATCCATAAATTCTTTTTTACCATACCATGGGTTCATATTTCAATCCATACAATGTTATGTTGAACTTGTTGACATTGTCTTCTAGTCTATCAATATCCTATCGGAGAGGTTGATTCGTATATACTTCTTCATAGAAGAATAATTTAAATATGCAAATTTAACATCCATCTGGTATACATTCCACTTGTTCTATCTTGCAATATCCAACCACATTCTCATAGTGTCAAGTCTTGCTACATATGAAAATGTTTCATTATAATCAATATTGGGTTGTTGACTGGACCCCTAAGTCAAAACTCATTCCTTGTGCTTCTTAACTTCAACTTCATCGTTATACTTTGTCGTGTAGATCAATTTAACACATATACAAACCTTATCATTATGAAATTCTACAAACTCCCAATTATTGTTTATTTCTATGGATTCAATTTATTCATCCATATATTTCACCCAAACTTATTCCTTAATAGCTTCAGCAAAATTCACACGATCATATGTAATTAAAGAAAATTTCAAAAACTAATCTACTTCTTCATCTTGTTCATATAACCACCTTAAAATACTAATCTTATAACCTCTAATTGTGTTCCTTAATGTGGCTAATGTAGGATTTGCATCACTATTTACCTATGACATAGTTTCTTGTTCTCTACCCTAACTTGACGGTTCACCTTGCTCTTGAGTTATAGGAATTGTAAACAATAATGGGATTTCTCTTAGTGATTTCCTTCTATGCACATTTGTAGCAAGTGTATTTGTCTATGGATTATCCTATCCCAAGGGGGATTCACTTTGTTGAGCAATATATTATCACGTTCATTCATAAAGGGGGGGTTTTAATTGTGAAAAATAATCTTAATAATGATTGTAGGTATTGGGGGGGAGGGAATATGGAATGGGGGGCTTATAGGTATTGTGAGGGTATAAAAGGGGTTTCTAGTAAAAATAAGTAATATATCGTAAAAATATGGGTTTTATAATTGGAAATATGTATTGGGAGGGGGCTCAACAAAATGATTTTCTTAAGTAATTATCGATATCTAGTGAAATTAGGGGTATTCTTTAATATCCCATAAACGAAGGCACTATCAAATGGTTTCACTAGGTGAATACCTTGTGTGCTATCCACCCTGTACTTCCTACTAAACTCTTTTATCATCTTCTTAATTTAATATAACTCCATGTGCAATAGATTTATCTATGCTTCCATACCAAGCTTCTTCTTCCTTGAACACTACATCTATGTTGATAATGAATTTCTTGGTAATGGGATTATAGGTCTATATGCTTTAGAATCATCATTGTATCCAATAAAAATACACTTCTCACTTATCTCATCTAGTTTCCACCTTATCTCTTCAGGTACATGTGCATAATCCACATACCCAAACTTAAACTCAAATGATAAATCCTACAACTCCTAGCACACCAAGCTTCCTAAAGAACTCTTTGCTTCATGGTTTTGATTAGACTCTTGTTAAAAATATATACTGAGCAAGACACTAGTTCTCTCAAATATTCATCTAATAAGTGCTTCTCCTTCAACATACTTAACTCCATACTCATAATGGTTTGATTCTTTCCTTTAACCACTCCATTCTATTGTTCAGTATATCTGGTCATAGATTGTTCTTGATTCCATGGTACCTATAGAACTCCATGAAATCATTTGATTTGTATTCTCTGCATCTATATGATCTTATCACCTTAATAAATTATCCACTTTCCTTTTAAACCATAGCTTTAAATCTCTTAAATATGCTAAAAGATTCTCATTTCTAATTCGGGAAATAAACCCAATTCTTTTGATTGTAATCATCTATAAAAGTTAGGAAATAAAGATTTATAGGCAATGTTAGTGTTTGTATTGTCCCACATAGTTTTGTTAAGTTTTTCATATGCTATACTAGATTCAATAGTATTCAATTCAAAATCACAACAATATATCAAGATTCATTGATAGAAACACAATCACAAGATAGACACAGGAATTATCCTAGGAAACCCTCAAGGGGAAGAAAACCCAACAAAAACTTCCTTTGTATAAGATGTATAAAAGACAACCACAAAAACAGTTGTTCTCCTCCTTTTGTTCAGTCTCTCTCTCTCTCTCCTATGCGCTACACAAGTGAGTGATTCTGTGTGTTCAAATAAGAACCATAGCTCCTCTATTTATACTAATTGTCAATTGACTTTTTGCACTAGAAATGTTGACCACAATAAATTGCTTGGGCTGACTTTACCTAGGAATACTCAAAACATTATATTATATTAATAATTGCAGTACTAAAGATACGGCACAAGAGGAGGATTTACCTCATGACTCTATGATGAAAAAATATAATACTAACACCCCGTCGGAGGAAAAATAACATCTCCCTAGGGTTACATCAATAAAATACATTTAGAATATCCTTTGAAGTTACAATATTTCAACACTCCCCCTTAATGAGAAGGTTATTCTACTAGTGACATCATCATAGAATATAGGAGAACAGAGAGACAATTACAACATTACATTGAGGAGATACATCTATACGTCACAGGAAGTTTTTTTTCACAATTAGTAACTCGAAACAATTACTCTTCATCTTCTGCATCACATGAACACTTGATCTGTTCTTTGCAGCAACGCATTGATCTTTTGATCCTTTGCAGTAGCACTTCAATCTTCACGATCCTTTGCAGCAACACTTCCATCTTCTCGATCCTTTGCAGCAGCACTTCTATCCTTTCGATCCTTTGCATCAGTACTTTGATCTTCTCGATCCTTTGCAGTAGCACTTCAATCTTCTCGATCCTTGTAGCATCACTTTGATCCTTTCGATCCTTTGCAACAACACTTCAATCTTCTTGATACTTTTTCCACCACGCTACCTGCAGTACACGTGATCTATTTTTGGGATGATCAATTCCTATCAATTTAGGACATAAGTCCAAGGACGATGCAGTCCTCCATCAACATGATCCATGAAATCGATTAGTTGAATCATCTACAACTAAATTTAGATCTCGACCACACCTAGTGCCGGTTCGTATCCCATTCATACCACACCGGTTAGGACCACTCACAAGTGAGTGTTATACTACATCGTTCGTGAGGACTCATCATAGAGAATATATACCACACAGGTTAGGACCACTCCCAAGAGAGTGTTTCTCTATGGAATCTACATATGCATGTAGCTATACTCTCCACATAAGAGTATCATATGCAGAACGGATCTCGACTGCAACACAATGTTAGTCCTAGCGTCCTTGAGGACTCATCATAGAGAATCCATACCACACAGGTTAGGACCACTCCCAACAGAGTGTTAACTCTATGGAATCTACATATGAATGTAGCTATACCCTCCACATAAGAGTATCATTTGCAAATAATATATCGACTGCATACACAATGTTATTCTTAGGATCCGTGAGGACTCATCATAGAGAATACATACCACACAGGTTAGGACCACTCCAAAGCGAGTGTCAACTCTATGGAATCTACATATGAATGTAGCTATACTCTCCACATAAGAGTATCATCTACAGAGAAGATCTCGTCATTACTCCCCCTTTTCTGGGAAGTTTTTTAGATCATCAACCTGCTCCCCCTTTGACGGAGGAGGGTTCATGTCTCTGACCTGATATTCCTTTTTCAAAGATGCTCCATCATTTGTAGTCCCATAAATTCTCCTCCTTGAGAGGAAATTCCTTCCGAACTACACCAAGCTTGTCACGTAAATACTTGAACTTCATTCTAGAGAGAGGCTTGGTGAGTATATCGTCAACTTGCTCATCTGTACCCACATACTAGAGCTTGATGGCTCCCTTTTGTACCATACCCCTTATATAGAAATATCATTATTCTATATGATTCAATTTCTCGTGGAACACCGGATTTTTCGTCATCTTTGTACAACTTGGGTTGTCATAGAAAATTATTGTACTGTCCACCTCCATGTCAAATATTCTTGAGATCAATTTTCAAAGCCATATCGCTTCACAACAAGCAAAGTAAGCTACAATATACTCTTCTTCAACTGTGCTGAGAGCAACACTGGATCGTTTCTTACTAAACCATGCGATCAGGAGGATCCTAGACAATAACATCCACTTGATGTGCTTTTCCTGTCTGTGGAATTTCTTGCCCAATCTGAATCCGTATATCCAAGCAAATTGTATTCATGATCTCCTGCATAGTACAATCCCAAATCAACCGTACCTTTTAGGTACCTCATCACATGATTACATCTATTAAGTGAACCTGTCTAGGTTTGACTAGATATTCAATCAAGGTGTTCACAGCAAAGCATATATCTGGCCTTGTGTTCGTCGGATACATCAACAACCCAATAATCCGCCTGTAGTGAATCATGTCTACTAGCTCGGATGTCTCATCAGACAAAAGATTTAAGTTGGTGTCCATGGGTGTGGCCATGACTTTATAATCCAACATATAAATTTTTTTAAATATTTCTACTACATACTTTCCTTGATTTAGAAATATTCCTTCTGGGCTCGACCACACTTCCAACCCTAGGAAATAATGTATTAATCCAATATCTTTCATCTCGAATTCTTCAGCTAGCTTCTTCTTGTAATCCTTGATCTATTTCTCATTTCCATTCAGACATAGATCATCCACCTATAGTAATAGTATGACTAGTTCATCATCCATAATATTCATATAAAGATTACGATCATATTTACTCTTGGTAAAGCCCATGCTTGTCAATAAGTTATCTATTCTTCCGTACCAAGCTCTGGGAGCTTGTTTCTATCCATACAGAGCCATTTTCAACTTGCAGACATGATTTTATCTATATTCAACGTCAAATACTTGTGGTTGCTCGATGTAAACCTCTTCCTAAATCACACCATTAAGGAAGGATTTCTTTACATCCATTTGGTGCAAGTCCCATTTCATCATGGAGGAAACTGCCATGATCGCTTTGATGGAAGTGTACCTTGATACTAGAGCAAATGTCTCTTCATAATTGATTTCTTCTTTCTGAGAGAATCCTATAGGAATAAATATTGCTTTATACTTTTCAATACTTCCATCTACCGCGTGTTTTATCCTGTAGATCCATTTCGAATAAAACACACTCTTGTTTTCTAGTATGGTAACTATATCCCAAACATCATTCTTCAAGATTGACTGGTATTCCTCCGTCATTGCTTCAACCCATTCTTTGTTTTGTGCAGATTCCTCATAGTTGTTGGGTTCTTGTTCTACAAGATCACACATTAAAGCTACATAACTAGAATATTGCTTTGATCTCTTGCTAGTTCTTGTGGGACCTTCTGATTCTCCATATCTTTCTACTTCTTGTATTATTTCTCTTACTACAAGAAGGTTTTCTCTTTCGAGAGATATCCATAGTAGGGGTCTCCCAAGGCTCTAGCATGTCATGGTATTATGATGCTGCTATTTTAGCACTTGGTTTAGCTTCTGTCCTTTCGGGAGGTACATATTCTTCATGTATTTCTTCAAGATGACACCTTCTAGATTTCTTAAGAGATGCCTCTTCATCAAAGGTTACATCCCTACTAACATCGATATGATGGAATCCTTAAATGTATATCCTGAAGACTTTGGAGACTTCACAGTATCCTACAAATATTCCCTTCTTACCAGAAGGATCCAATTTGGTTCTCTTCTCTTTCGGAATATGCACATATGCTAGACAACCATGTATCTTGAGATGGCTTACTTCAAGTTTCTTTTCAGTATACACTTCTTCAGGATTCTTGAATTCAATAGCACTGTTAGATAATCTATTTTGCACATATACGTCAGTTCTTGGAGCTTCAACCCATAGGTGCATAGGGAGGTCTTGGTCATGAATCATGGTCTTCACTGATTCCATGATAGTTCTATTCTTTCTTTCCGTAACACCATTTTGTTGGTGATTATAGGGAGTGGTTAGTCCCCTCTTCATTCATGCCTCCTTACAGAATGCTTCAAATTCCTTTGAAGTGTATTATCCACCATTATCTAATCTCAGTGTCTTGATTCTTTTTTCTGACTAGTTCTCTATCAAGGCTTTGAATTCCTTGAATTTCCTGAACACTTCACTTTTATTCTTCAAAAAATGTATCCAAGTCTTTCTTGAATAATCATCAATAAATGTTACATAGAATTCATATCCACTTAAGGAAAAGGAGGGCATAGGACCATATACATCCGAAAGGATTAGTTCCAAAGTACCTTTAGTCTTTGTGTCACTTTTCATAAATGGATTCTTGATGTTCTTTCCCTGTGCACATCCCTTGTAGGTTTCCTCGTGTTTGATATTCAGATCTGGTAACCCTGTTACCACCTTGATTACATAGGGAAATGCTTTGTAGTTGATGTGAGCAAGTCTCCTATGCAACAATTCACTTGAGTTGGAAGTCTCATGGAAAACGAATGTTTGTGCATGTACTTTGAATTTGTAGAATCCTCCTTCTTCTTCTCCAATGACTACAACATCTTCAAGTGTCTTACCCTTGGACCACATGAGTACTTGTCCATATGTAAAAGAAACTCTATATCATTTCTTGTCTAGAGCTGAAATGGAGATTAGGTTCTTGTTTTTTTCAAACCTTGTACATACAGGACTTCCTTCATCTTCTTGGAGGTCCCAAATTCAAGCTTGTAGCTTGATTCACCAATACCTTTGATAGGATATTGATAGTAATCTCTCAATGATACTTTCTCCTCTCTTCAATATTTGACAGAGTTGTCTTCTTTCCTATCATGTGCTTAGATGCACCACTATCAATAAGCAATGTATCTTCTCCAGGTGCTACTGATCTAGAGAGTGCAAAGAATAACACATATTCCTCTACATCTTCTCCTCTAGTTCTCTTTCGAGGTATTTCTTCATTCTCATCTTCAGCGAGATGAGCATGATGTATTTTGTTGTTGTTGTTCTTTAGTGATGGAAATTTTATAAAAATATGTCCTAAAGTATGATAGTTGTAGCATTGATAACTTGAGTAATCCTTCTTCTTCTTTATTCTCTGGAATTTCTTATTTGAAGGGTTATGATTACTCTTCTTGAAGTTTGATTGATTTCTTTTCTTGGTATGGGTAGCTAGATCCTGATCATCTTCTCTTAGAAGAGCTTCTCTATTGGCTACTCTAGCTTCTTCTTGTATGCAATCTTCCCATACTATGTCAAACATCATACTTTCTTTTAGCACACATAGAGTTTGGATGAATGAGTCCCAAGGTCTAGTGAGGCCATTGAAATCAATCATAACCAATTCATCCTCATCAAGAGTATCTCCAATAACACTTAGCTTCTCTTTGATTTGGGATATCCTTATGAAGTAATATTGAACAAATTCTCCTTTGCTCATCTTGGTGCCCTTCAATTGAGTTCTTATATTCATCTTTCTATTGATATTCTTTCCTTCATACATTCTAGAAAGTGCATCATACATTTCCTTAGGTGTATTCTTGGATGACACTTGAGGGATCAAGTGATCCTTAATGGAACCAACAATGATCCTCATTGCTTTGATTAGGTCTTGTCCATGCTTCTCCTTAGCTTTAGCTTCTTCAGGTTTTTCAATCTCATTCTTGATGTACTTATCAAGACCATTCACTTTCAGAATGACACAAATCCTATACTTCCAAGCCATGAATTTTTCTAGGCCTTCCAATTTGTCCTCAAGCTTAGTGCTTGGGGCCATCTTGACTAGTAAGTCACTCAAAAATGAAAGTTGTCAAAATAGGAGTTTGAACTTACCAGTAGATGTGCTTAGAGGAGGAGAGTTGGTTGGTCCAACTACTTTCTAGAGATCCCTAATCTCCATTTCTCAAATCCTACTTGCAAAGCTGCAGCACTGCATCTTTTTTGGTTTTGTTTTGCTGCAATTTTTTTGGTTCACTACCAAACTAGGGTTTGGCTTTGCCTAAAATATAACCACCCAAAAAATTCAATCTAGGTCTCAATAGATGCACTCTGGGAGGGCACAATTTTCTATGCAAGCAAATATTCAATCCTCCAACTTTTACATAAACCCTAATTTCTTCTGGAGAGAGATGAGGGGGAATTTCACCTTGTGAAAGCTTCTCTAATCAGGTTATCTCTGATACCATGTTAAGTTTTTCATATGCTACACTATATTGAATAATATTCAATTCAAAATCATAGTAGCATATCAAGAATCACTAATATAAACACAATCAAAAGATAGACACAACATTTATCTAGGGAAACCCTCAAGGGGAAGAAAACCCAGCAAAAAATTCCTCTATATAAGATGTATAAAAGACAACCCCCAAAAATTTTGTTCTCCTCCTTCTGTTTAGTCTCTCTCTCTCTCTCTCTCTCTCTCTCTCTCTCTCTCTCTCTCTCTCTCTCTCTCTCTCCCCCCCCTATGCGCTACACAAGTGAGTGAGTCTGTGTGTTCAAATAAGAACCATAGCTCCTCTATTTACACTAATTGTCAATTGACGTTTTTCACTAGACAAGTCGGCCCCAATAAATTTTCTAGGCCGAATTTATCTAGGAATACTCAAAACAATATATTATATTATTAATTGGGGTACTAAAGACCTGGCACAAGAGGAGGATTTACGTCATGACTCTATGATGACAAAATACAATAGTAACACCCTATGAGAGGAATAAAAACATCTCCCTAGGGTTACATCAGTAAAATACATTTAGAATATCCTTTGAAGTTACAATATTTCAACAAGTTTTGTATGCACAATTTCCACGGGAAAATTTTATCTATAAGAAATTCATGAAAAAAAATTCTTCATGTGATGATTTTCTAATTAATATACAACTCTCACATACACTTGCTAATTTTTTAATACAAGGAAACCCTTTCACAATCTACATTTTGTGTAGTAAATCCAATCCACCAAATTGAATGTGTCCGTATCTCAAATGATATAACCAAAACTAATCTAGAGTATAATATTTATAAGGATTGACTAAGTCTATCAGTTCACTTCTCATAATGAGTGCAACCATAAGATTTTAGTCATTTCCACTATGGCCATCATTTGGTTACTTGGGTACTTATCAATAATTGTATAGAAATGATTCTTGAAGAACACTCTACACTTTTTTCCATGAGTTATCCAACACTCATCAAATTACATTTCAAACTAGGTACATAATATAGATCATCTACTATTATTCTTTTACCATTGTTGGAAAAAACAACAATAACTTTTATCATTAAATTTCACCTTATTAGCATTACACAAATTCAGTCCAGACTCAACGTTGGTGTCTAGAGTAGAAAATAGCTCCTTACTTTTGAGTCATATGATTGTTGTAACCACTATCCAAAAAACATATGTCTTTTAAACTTTATTGGGTCACATTATATGTCAAAAACACTAGTTTATGATCATCTTCACTCTCCTTGGTCATATTTGTTGACTACTTACCAATATATTCCACCTTCATCTTACATTGGTTGGGATATTCACCAAACTGTTTAGAATATTATCAATGCACTTTTGACTTGTCATATCTTTGGATCCTTATTTCCAGGATCTATTACTACTCCCCTTTACATTACAAGGGTTCTATTCATATTTATTCTTATCTTTTGAATAATCATTTCTATCTCTATGATCATAACTTTCGCCACCTATACCGGTATTACTTTTGTTTCCTTTACCTCTTTTACTTTAGACTTGCAACTGAGATAAATAAATGTATTTTTAAAAGAAATTTATTCTTATATGCTCATCTAGGAATCATGTGATACTGGGGAACCTGACAACTCACCAATATGAATTTGAGTGATATTTAGAATCTTCTTTGGATACAACCACAAATTCAAAATTCTTTGGAGAATTTTTGAGCACCTTCTTAATCACTCTCTGATCTCAGAGGTCTTCTCCATATTGTTTCAGTTAATTAACAATGTTCATGACTATTGAAATTTAGGGTTAGGTTAGAGAAAATTAGAAATTTATACTTTAATGCATAAAACAAAATTAAAATAGAGCTAGATCTAGAACAATACAACTGTAATAAACTTGAAACACAATTCAACCCCTTCTTGTCCCAGGGCATCTACCAACCTTCCTTGTTCATGTGGGAAAACATACATTGGACAAATAAGTAGATCCATTCAAATCCGTCTCAAAGAACACATCGTTTATACCAATCATAGTCGAGTAAACAAATATGCAATCGTTGAACACACTTTCAAGTATAAACATCGCATTTTCTTTGATCAAACTAAACTCCTCGCCTCCATTTCAGATTATTCATCAAGACTCATCAGAAAATCCATCGAAATTTAAAAACATCCTAACAAATTTAATAGAGAATATAGCTATAAACTAAGCCATTCTTGGGGACCTCTAATCCATCAACTTACTCACCTGTTATCAACCAAAATGGCACTTCTCCGTCCGAGTGCTAACATCCATTATGTTGGTACACAAAAGGGAAGATAAGATTGAAGTGGCCAAAACACTATAGATGTGCATGGACATTCATGCATGATCTCTAGACTATCCTCATATTTTTTTATTCTGAGTTTAGGTTTGCACACGCTCCTTTTTGCATTGCAACTCGCCTGTCACACGTGATTATTTGCATTCCAACCCGCATGTACATTAAACATGCAAGTTTCCTTTGAGAAAAAAGCGTGTCACATGCGCCTTGCTTATATAAATACTCATGTGTACTGTTGGGATCTGATCTACCAATGTGAATCAGACCTTAAATTTATATCAATCTGGGTCAGTAAGCTTAGAAGCATATCCAAGTTTTAGGACTTAGAGCTAGACTTGTTTGGATAATTTAATTATCTGTGAATTGAATCTACTGTCAGATGAAAAATACTGTAACTTAAAGATACAAAAATCCTTTTACAGGGATAACTTCATTTGTCTCTTTTCAAGTACACAGCAAACCATTTATGAAAACAATCTATTTGTAAAAGCAATAAAAAGAATTAAACAACAACTTTAACCCTAAGATACATATTACAAGGTTCTGCCTAATATTCCAGTGCTGAATGAATAGTCATCAATTAAATCCCCTTACAGGAAATTGCTTCATAATTTATAATTATTCTTTTAACACTTCATAATCGAATAGGCAGTGATATATAGCATACAGGAATCGTGGTCTAACCCGTCCCTTCAGTATTTATCAAATAAAAGAAAAGAGCTTAAAAAATGCAAGTGATGTACAGCACATAAGAATCATAGCCTGAACCAGTCAAATGAAATAATAGAGCATTTATCAATCGATTGAAAACTAGTTAAACTTGTCTTGAAATATCAAAGTTAAATCCTACAGAAATTAGACATACCACTGGCATGATTTAAATAGCTTGCATCAAATCAAATCGCTGCAATCACCCAAATCGCTACACCGGCAAGTAAAAGAATGTGCGAACTCAACAATGGGGGCCCTCCAGTGCCTCATTCACACACCAATTGAAGATTTACAGAACTGAAACTCTAAATGTATTCACCATAAATCAATTACACAGCAAAACCACGCAGTTCAGAAGCAATATGCGTTCTTCCCAAAATCGTGATGATTCTTCATTGTTTTGTGAAGTACTTATACAAATTTAAAAGAAAACTGGAAATGCTATAATCCTTCAAACTAATTAATGAACATAGCCATCGAGATCCTCATTCAGATTCGTGAAACTCAACAAAATCAGAGATGCCCTTTAATTGTGCTGAGTGGTAGCACAGGTGGTCGCCTTTGACTGCTGTTGACTTGACACCTGCGAGCGCCATATCAGCTATCCGTTGGAAATTCATCCATCCTTGGATACTGAGGATCTTCCCTCCATCTTCCAGTTCCTGCCTAGCTGTCCTGCAAATGCTCAACTTTGGAGATAATATGGGAATTTAGAACATCCCGTAATCTGAATAAAAAAATCTTAGTTAAAATGCTTAAAAAGTCTCAAAACTCAATTTATTAGAAAGCAATGACATTATACCTCTTAACCAAGGTTCATGGGTGAACTTTAAAGATTTTCTAATCAATATGGAGGTTTTATGAAGGGAAATGAAAGATATATAAGTGGCAAAAAGATATCAAAACGGTGCCCAACATCTCCCCCAAGAGGAAACTGCTACATGTCCCCATGCCAAAAATGTTTGACCCTGTTCAAAAACCAAAATTTTGTTGCTGATCATCTTACTTCTAGTCTTCTGTCTATGATAATACATCTGTTGAAGCCCAAGATGCATAGAGGACCCTCAGTCTCTCATACTTAGCCTTATAAACCTTCCTTTGCTTATACCATCTGTATGCTTGTTTAGAGATGTGTGTCCTCTGAACCTTCAGCTTCCTGTTGACTTCTCTTAGCTTCTCATTCTTTTGCTCAAGTTCCTCTATTTCAAGTTTCAATCTCTTGATCTCTTTATTGTTTTTGGAAGCCTTATTTTTCTTCATTTTTATTGGAAGCTGCTCAGAATTGGTACCCATCCCCAATAATTTCATGCTCTTGTGCTGAATCTTCTTTTTCCTCTTCCATAGCTTGCTGCTCTGAGAAAAGAGAACTTGAACCTTTGGGTAATTCCTGTCCTAACTGCTTTTCTTTTTCCTTCTCTTGCTGGTCTAAGAAGAGGTTGATCCTTTTTTTCTGCTCGATGACCTCATCAGGATCTTGGATATCTTGTCCTTTTTCAGCTGCTGGATCTTCTTTTGGACTCTCCAAGGTTTGTATATGTTCCTCATCTTCTAATGCTGATTGGATTTTAGATTGCTTATACTTTCTTGGCTTTCTATGGTAGGTGGTGAAGATCTGATCTTGTTTTTTATACTGTTTTTCTTTTCTCTTCACACTTCTAGTTTGTATCCTTCTCTGAGGCTGTTTTGAACTTGCTGCCTCAGAGTTGTCTTCATCATCAATAATCAGCAATACCTCTTTCTTTTTCTTCTTCCCCTTTGGCGGTTTTGAGCTTGTTGCCTCAGGGTATGTTATCATCAACAATTCATCTTCCTTTGAACCTTCTTCAAGCAAATATTCCTGCTCTTCAAACTGATTATGAACTAGAAATCCTGACCATGTCAAATTTTTCCTTTGTAACTCATGTTGGTTGATGATTTTAATGAGTCCACAGTGAAAAATGCTTGTCATCTTGTCTTTTGGGCGCCTTTGGACAGCTTTAGCCATCTTAGTCAAACTATGTAGCAAGAAATAGGGCATATTGATCTCACATTCACCTTTTAAATGCTGTAACAGCTTGATGTGATAAAGGTAAACAATGTTGAATCTGCCTTCACAAGTAATAAATTTTTGAATGACATAAACTATTTCATCCCAGGGATGAACCAGCCAACTTCTTGGTATCCCTTTCTTCCAATTGACTGACCCTGCTCTTGACCTGCACAAAAATGGCATCCATGCTTTCTCTTTAAACTGTTTAGTTTTGAAAAATGCAAGTTCCCCACTATAACTCTTTCTCCATCAAAGGTTTTAGCAAAATCTAGACTAGCCTGCTCATTATGCCCATTAAATTTTTCAAAGAAATTTACCCACTGCTTACTTTCAAAAATCTCCATGCAAGTTTCATGAATATCAGTGGAATTAAACTTTGCTGGTTCCAATCTAGATGACATTTTGAAAATAAATAAAAAACAGGAACCTTTCAACCTCTAACTCTGCCTTTGTCTTCCTATCTCCACAACAATACTCTGAAATTGTGAAATTTCTGTTGGTTTGAGCAGAGTATTCAACAAAGAAAAGGGTTTAAATTTTACCTCTTATCTAGTGCAACTATTTTTACTTCCTCCTGCACTATTTCCACAGCGATTTGAGTATTCACAGCGTCCCTCTCACTGAATGTCTTTCCTCCTGTGCGATTTCTTCAGCAAATGATGTGTTTACACTTCCTGTAACCCACGGCCCCTTCTCACTATCAATTATCTTCACACAGTAGTCGATTTTGCAGAGACAACAATTGGACTCGGCCTCAAGGAGAATAACCAAGTCGTGGTTTCCAATTTTATCATAACATAATGCAAGAATCAAGCTTATTTACATGATGTCATGGGGCATCATTCCACGTTTTCCTTTCATCATTTCAAAAATATGCCACTACATTCAATTACTCATGAAGAATGAAAGGTAAGGTTTTGATTTATAAAACACTTTAATCCCTTTATATGCCCAAAGTTTAATGCATAAACTGTAAGATACACTTCAGTTTATTTGTATACCCAATGTTTTATTGAACAGGCTGTAATAAAAGGATTTTTTTTTCTCTTAAAATAAACCTTTTTCCCTTTAAAAGATGCGCTGAAGATATATATGAACTTGTTTTCTTCCTTAAATTCTATATATTACCTAATGCATAATGCACTAAATACATATATAAAAGAAACTTTTGAAATTCCTCCATGTCAAAATATTTCACTTTTTGCTGAGAAGGAGACCTTGTTTGTCTTTAAACCAAGAATAAAACTCTACCTGTAGAATGCAATATGTATCCTGTAGAGTGCAGTACATATCCTATAGAATGCAGTATAGTCTTTTGGCCATTTAAAATTTCCCTTAGGTTTGATCCTGACAACCATCTTGACCCCTAGGGTGGAAAAATGAAGTGCTGGAAGAGACTAATGGAAGGTAAATAGAGTATTGGCAGAGACTACTGGAAGGTAAATAGAGTACTGGCAGAGACTACTGGAAGGTAAATAGAGTACTGGCAGAGACTATCAGAATAATGGAAAAAAAATAGGTAGTCAAGCTTTACAATAATTGGTAACATGTCATTACTTAAAAACAAAGAGTTCTGAAACTTTTTAAAACATAAAAACTATAAATTCTTACAGACTTTGCTGGATGTCTCTGTATGATGAGTGTGCTACCTCATGAAATTGGTTTGTATTCTGATTCATTTCTGTCCTTCTGATGTCTTCTATCTGCCATCTCAAATTCCTTCAGCTTCACTGAAAGTCAGGTCCTTCTGTAGATTCTTCTGCCTTACCGGAAGTCAGGTCCCTCTGCATTTAAAAATCACTTGTATTGCTGAAAATCAAGTCCCTTCTGTATATGAAAAATCACAATCCTCTGCATATGGAAAGACTTGGAGGGTTCTAATGAAGCATGAAAATGATTATCCCCCTCACAGGCCTAGCTTTTGACTTGTCCTCAAGTCAAAGAAGATCTTCATTATTTGGAAAACAAAACTATGTAAAGAAACAGGAAATTGGAAAAAGATAGTTTTGTGAATTTTCAATGGCCAGGGAAACCCTGGTTTTCCACAGAAAATTCAAGTTTATATTGTGCCAGTGAACTGGTTTTCACAACTAAACTTCCTTTTTTTTTTCTGATTTATATATATATATATATATATATATTTATATATTTTGTTTTTTTTTCGATTTTTGTTTTCTTTTTCTCTTTTTGTTTTATTTGCTTGCTGTATCAGATCAGCAAGGAAGGAGAAACACTGATGTGTCTATCCAGCACTTGCATTTCCTGTTGCTGTGAAATTTGTTGTATAAAATCTGCCTTGCTGATAGGTTTGTTGTACAGCTTGAGCCGGTGGCCATTGACCACAAATGTACATGCTTCATCATCTATGGTTTGAAGTTTGACTGAACCATTATCATAGACTTCAAGAATCTCATATGGACCAAGCCAATGAGTTGTGAATTTGGCTTTAAAATATTTAAACTTTGAGTCAAACAATAATGCCCAGTCACCAATGTGAAATTGCTTCTTTTTGATAAATTTGTCATGCCATTGAGCTCGCTGCTGTTGTATTAGAATATTGTGTTCTATGGCAGCCTGTCTCATCTCATCTAGCTAATTCAACTGAAGTATTCTTTCTTGCTAAGCCTCAGAAAGATCCATGCCTAAATCTGCTGCTAACTTGAATGTATGAATTTGAAACTCTATAGGGAGGAGGACTTGCTTACCGTAAACAAGCTGGTAAGGAGAAAAACCAGTACTGTTTTTCCAAGTGATCCGGTATGCCCATAAAGCTTCAGTAAGCTTTGTTGACCAATCCTTCCTATGCATCTGAACAGTTTTGGTGATGATGCCTTCTAGGGTCTTGTTTGTAGATTCCACTTGTCCATTTGCTTGTGGATGGTAAGGAGTGGATTTTCTGTGCTTGATCTTGTACTTTTCTGCTATCTCCTGCACTAGTTTGGAAGTAAACTGGGCACCTTGATCAGTTACAATTTCCCTAGGCACCCCAAATCTGACGAAGATCTCTTCAAAAAGAAAGTTTACCACAATTTGCTTCGTGGCTCTTGGTAAAGGTTTGGCCTCTACCCATTTAGTAACATAGTCCATACAGACCAGAATGTACTTCTTCCCTTGTGATGGTGGATTAATTGGACCAATGAAGTCAAGGGCCCACTTTTCAAATGGTTCAATGAGGATTTGGGGATGGAGTGGCAATTAGTCAGACCGGACTGGTCGTCCCATCCGTTGACAAGTATCACAACTTCTAACATACCTCTTAGCATATTTGAAAATAGTAGGCCAATAATACCCCAAATTGAGTATCTTGTATGCTGTTCTTTTATCTGCAAAATGGCCACCACACGGTTCGTCATGACATGCCTTTAAAATATCTAAGATTTCATCCTGTCGTACACATCTTCTTATAATTAGGTCATATCCTATGTAAAAGAGGTCACCATTAACCCATATATGCCTAGCACTTTGTTTAATAACCTTTTTCTTTTCTTTAGATGTCATAGATGGTGGTAATTGACCTGATGATAAGTAATTGGCAATATCATCATACCAAGGTGTGATAACAGAAATTGCAAACAGGTGTTCATCAGGAAAACTATCTAAAACAGGAACAACCTCACCAGTATTGTGTAAGCGAGACAGGGAGTCTACCACTTGATTTTCTCGTCCAGGTCGATCTAGAATAGTGATGTTGAATTCCTGCATTAATAATAACCATCTAGTAATCCGACCATTAGTGATAGACTTGTTCATTAAATATCGTAAGGCTGAATGATCTGTATGGACAAAAATTTCATAGCCAGTTATTTAATGATGGAACTTATTTACAGCATGAACCACCGCCAACATTTCCTTTTCAGTGACTGTATAGTTTAACTCTGCAGGTGTCATATTTTTACTTATAAAATAGATTGCATAAGTCAAAGTATGTTCTTTCTGGCCCAATGAGGCCCCTATTGCAGTAGCAGAGGCATCAGTAGAAATATGAAAAGGTAATGTCCAATTTGGTCCCCTTAAAATGGGTGCAGTTGAGAGATTCTTCTTAAGTGTCTGAAATGCAGATTGACAATTAGTATCCCAATTAAAATTCACATCTTTGGAAAGCAATTTAAACAATGGCAGAGCTATCTTACTGAAATTTGCAATAAACCGATGATAATAGCCTGCATACCCTAAAAAGCTTCTTACATCTGTTTGAGTTGTTGGTTTAGATAAATTTTCAATAATTTGAATTTTATCAAGATCTACTTTTATACCAGATGCAGAAATGTGATGTCCTAAAACTATCTCTTCAGTCATCATCATAAAACATTTTTCATTACTGAGGGAAATATTTGAGTCAATACACCTTTTTAAAATTTTCTCCAGGTTTGCCAAGGAATCCTCAAAGGTACTTCCATATATAGTAAAATCATCCATGTAAATTTCAACACACTCATGAATCAAATCTGCAAAAATGGCCAGGACTGCCCTCTGAAAGGTAGCTGGGGCGTTACATAAGCCAAAAGGTAAAACCTTATAGGCATAGGTGCCCTAGGGACATGTGAAGGTGGTCTTGTCCTGGTCTTTTGTTGCAATACTAATTTGATTATACCCACTGAAACCATCTAAAAATTAAAATTATTCTTTGCCAGCTAAGGTATCCAACACTTGATCAATGAAAGGCAATGGAAAGTAGTCTTTTAATGTTGCCTTATTTAATTCCCTGTAATCCACACATATACGCCATTTACCGTTCTTTTTAGGAACAACAACCAAGGGAGAGACCCATTGGCTGTCGGAGATGGGGTAGATAAACCCTACTTTTAACAACTTCTACAGTTCTTCTTTGACTATTTCTTTTAGTATAGGATTCATTCTGCGTTGCGGTTGTCTAAGAGGCCTGATTTTATCATCTGTGTAAATATGGTGAGTGCATGTCTCATGATGAATACCTAGCATATCAGTGTACTCCCAAGCAAAAGCATGGGAATGTTTATTCAGCATTGTAATCAATTATGCTTCCTGTGATGTAGTAAGATGTGCACTTATATTTAACTTTTTTCTTGGACTAATTTCAATTGTCTTACTGTGCATGTCTGTGATTGAATGAACATTAAAGATATTATGAAGTGCCAATGCTAGAGAATGTACTGTGCAATTTTCCTGAAAATTATAACCCAAAACTTGATCGGCTGCAGCATATTGCATATCTCTTAATTCTTCAGAAATATTAGGTTCAGCAATAAAATAATCTAACAAATCTTCACGGTTATCTTCCTGTAAATCAAAGAACTGACTGATTCTCAGGACAGGCTGAATCACTTCTTCTTCTTGTTCTTTAGTCTCATTAATCAATGACAGTTGATCTAATGTAGAAGGTCTTTGGGCAAAAGGGTAAAGTGTAATTTGTTTTCTTTCTGTCCCATGTGAAATGAGCATACTTCCTGACCTACACCCTATCAAGGCATCTGCTGTTGCCAGCCACGGTCTGCCAAGAATCAAAGGGTGACCTCCTAGGTTAGACTTTGGCTGTAGCATGATAAAATCAACAGGATACTCCCAGGAGTCTAAAGAAACAATGATATCTTCTAAGACCCCTTCAGGTGTAATTTTAGACCTATCAGCTAATTCCAAGACTATTGTAGTTGGTCTGAGATTTGTTAAATGAAGGTATTCCATTGTCTCAAGTGTCATAACATTAATGGCAGCACCTAAATCGATCAATGTTTTTGGAATTGAAAAATTATGAATAGTGATTGTAACCATTGGAATCCCAGGATCTACATACTTTTCAATGAAAATAGTGTTAGACATTAATCCTCCTAGATTGCCTACCACATGAATTTTTGATGGATCCTTCTTCCTTTTATTAAGACATAATTCCTTAACTGCCTTAGTGTAAATGGGAATATCCTTTATAGCCTGCGGTAAAGGAATTTTGACATATGCATTTGTTAACTCATTCAAAACATCAAAATCAGGTAAGGAAATTGAAGGTATTTCTTTGACCAAACTTTCTGGAAAAGGAGGCTCATATGATACTAATGTTTTTCCTTTCTGATTATGATTTTCTGATTGATATTTTTCTGTATTTAATTTTTTTGGAGTTTTCTCATTTTCTGTTTGTTCTTCTAAGATAACAGGAGATTCTTTTTGTAGGGTTTTCCCAGATCTTAAATTGATATTTTGCAGTGGAAGGACTGAGTAGGGAAGTACCATTCCATCATCAACATTATACATGGGTCTGTCTGTTTTATTATTTGGATTTGGAATTGGCTGAGCTGGCAATTGGGTAGGCCGAGGTGGAGGCTGATTGGATGGAAATTGGAGCTGTTGAGGTGGTGGACCCAATTGAGGAACCATATTGGGTTGTTGAAAAGATGGAACTTGGAAAGATGGGGCTTGGACTTGAGTCTGCTGATATTGAGGATATGCTAAAGGTTGTTGATAGGGTTGCAAATAAGATTGCTGGTATGTCTGGTTACCATGGGCATAACCTCTCCAATTTGGAGCAGATTGGGCTAATGGAGGAGACCAAGTTTTCCAAGGCATGGGTGCACTCCATGAATTCTGAATAGGAGTTTGATAATTTGTATGAAACTGCTACATAGGGTCTTGAGACATACTTGAATATCGTGGCTGCCAAGGTCTTCGTTGTCCCATAAAGTAGAGAGACTCCATGCTTTGATTCTCCTCCATTCGAGCTGCCTGCAACTATTTCAATCTAGGGCAGTCATCAGTTTTATGATTAAAAGTACATAAGCCACAAATTTCAACAGCATTTAAAGGACATTATTTAAGTGGATGTTTCTTTCTACACTTAGGACAAAAGATAGATAAAGATTGATCTTGCCAGTCCTGTTGTTCTTGTCTCTTCTTAGTTTTTGCTACTTCGACCTGTGTACCTAATGTGCTCAATAAATTAGTTTTGAAATATTCTAGCAGATTTCCAAGCTCAGCCCTAGAAATACCACTGTTTGTAGGCTTGTTTACTTTGGTAATGATGTCCCTTTTTCCAGTTCTAGCCTTCCCTCGCGAATATTTCTGACATAAATCTTGTACCTCATCAAAAGGAAGGTAATAAATGTCACCTTTTCCCATAACATTTAAAATATCTAAATAATCTTCTCTTATTCCTTTCAGAAATATTGTTCTAATCATCTCTGGTGTCAGAGAATTGTATTTAGATTTCTGTAAGTTATATGAGAACCTCTCCAAATACTCCTCCAAGCTCTCATCTTCCTGTTGAGTCATTCCAAATATGTCATCATTGAGATCCTTTGATTTGCAGTAGGCCTAATATTTGCGAAGAAAGATCTTCCTCATCTCATCCCAGCTAGTAATAGAATGCTCTCCTAAACCCATGAACCATTTCAAGGCAGTTGCTTTAAGGGTAGCAGGGAAAATATGAAGCTTATGGGTGTCATCAGTGTATCCATAAGTTCGGCACAAGATATCAAACTCAAATAGGAAAGAGTCAGGATCTTCAGAGGTCGGGCCATAGAAGTTTGGTAAGACAGAGGGTGGAATGTTCTTCATTTTTACCTCTTCCCCTAAGATGATACTAGTGTCCAGAATGGGGAATTTAAAAGTGGCTTCCTGATCTCCTTCAGTTCTTTCATCCCTCTCTTGTCTCCTTTCTTCTTCCCTTTCATGTCTCCTCTCTTCTTCTCTTTCAGGTCGCCTTTCTTCTTCTCTTCTCTCGTGTCTGCGTTTTTTTTCTATTTCCAACATCCTCTCATATTCCCTTCTCTGTTCTGCAGTTGGTCCTTTTGTTGTTTCTTCCTCAGCCATTTTAGAAGTACCTACTGTTGAGATGAATCCTTTTGGAAAAGAAGCTCCTGTTACTTCTGTTTTTGGGGGTTTTTTAAGAAATCTTCCTTTCTCGTCTCTTAGTCTTGACATAAAAGTAAAACCTATTCTGTGTTTTTGTTTGAAATTTTTGTTTTATCAGAGAACTAAAGTTCCTAAGCCTGCTTCTATAATGCCTCCCCGGCAACAGCGCCAAAATGTTGGGCTCTGATCTACCAATGTGAATCAGACCTTAAATTTATATCAATCCGGGTCAGTAAGCTTAGAGGCATATCCAAGTTTTAGGACTTAGAGCTAGACTTGTTTGGATAATTTAATTATCTGTGAATTGAATCTACTGTCAGATGAAAAATACTGTAACTTAAAGATACAAAAATCCTTTTACAGGGATAACTTCATTTGTCTCTTTTCAAGTACACAACAATCTATTTATGAAAACAATCTATTTGTAAAAGCAATAAAAAGAATTAAACAACAGCTTTAACCCTAAGATACAGATTACAAGGTTCTTCCTAATATTCCAGCGCTGAATGAACAGTCATCAATTAAATCCCCTTACAGGAAATTGCTTCATAATTTATAATTATTCTTTTAAAACTTCATCATCGAATAAGTACTGATATATAGCATACAAAAATCGTGGTCTAACCCGTACCTTCAGTATTTATCAAATAAAAGAAAAGAGCTTAAAAAATGCGAGTGATGTACAACACATAAGAATCGTAGCCTGAACCAGTCAAATGAAATAATAGAGCCTTTATCAATCGATTGAAAACTAGTTAAACTTGTCTTGAAATATCAAAGTTAAATCCTACATAAATTAGACATACCACTGGCACGATTTAAATAGCTTGCATCAAATCAAATCGCTGCAATCACCCAAATCGCTACACCGGCAAGTAAAAGAATGTGCGAACTCAACAATGGGGGCCCTCCAGTGCCTCATTCACACACCAATTGAAGATTTACAGAACTGAAACTCTAAATGTATTCACCATAAATCAATTACACAGCAAAACCACGCAGTTCAAAAGCAATATGCGTTCTTCCCAAAATCGTGATGATTCTTCATTGTTTTGTGAAGTACTTATACAAATTTAAAAGAAAAATGGAAATGCTATAATCCTTCAAACTAATTAATGAACATAGCCATCGAGATCCTCATTCAGATTCGTGAAACTAAACAAAATTAGAGATGCCCTTTAATTGTGCTGAGTGGTAGCACAGGTGTTTGCCTTTGACTGCGGTTGACTTGACACCTGCGAGCGCCATATCAGCTATCTATTGGAAATTCATCCATCCCTGGACACTGAGGATCTTCCCTCCATACTCCAGTTCCTACCTAGCTGTCCTGCAAATGCTCAACTTTGTTGATAATACGGGAAGTTAGAACATCCCGTAATCTGAATAAAAAAATCTTAGTGAAAATGCTTAAAAAGTCTCAAAACTCAATTTATTAGAAAGCAATGACATTATACCTCTTAACCAAGGTTCATGGGTGAACTTTAAAGCTTTTCTAATCAATATGGAGGTTTTATGAAGGGAAATGAAAGATATATAAGTGGCAAAAAGAGATCAAAATGGTGCCCAACATGTACCTTAATTCAAAATTAAAAAATATAAATCATGATTAGATGAGATTAGTTGGGGCTTAATCCATAACTATCCCATCTGTCTCAACCATCCTAACCTTCAAAACTTCTCTATTTCCCCATGTATAAATAGAGGGAATGGGATGGGGCTAATCAATCATTCTTGAAACATAAAATTTATGCAAGTGGTATGCCTAAGACCTCTTGGAGCAGCAGAACTCAGTGTCCTCGGTTTGCAGAGAAGTCCTTGTCTTCGAGGTGGGGTTGTTATATTAGCATTCCCTATTTATGAATAAAGAAAGTTCTTCTTCCAATATTTGTATTGTTTCTTTCTCATGTATAATGGATTATGAATGATTTCAATCATGTTATTATGAATATGCATCTCACTAACCATTGATATATCTATGAGATATTGATTGAAGAATTTTTCTTTCATAGATGAATTGAGAGAGCCCTGGAAGCTTTGAAGGAGATTGAAAGATGAGAAGACCAATCTTGGATCAACCGTCATAAATTGGGTAATTCAAGACTTCTTCCTATTCCTATTTCATTTTCTAGATAAGTTGACTATCTGCAAGTGTCTTAGTAAGTTGGTAACCCCAGAGGCCCTAGGTTACAATGGTGCATTTTCCTGAACAACAAAACTGGTGACTCCACTGGGGTGTCTAGCTTGCTGTGGGTCCATTCTTTAGGTCCCCTTACTATCCTTTGCTTCTTTTTTATTCTGGGTGTGTTTAGTCTGTTTTGGCCTTTGATTTATAGTTTGTCTTGTTCAGATTCCTTTTTGCTAATCTTTTTTCTTTGAAAAAAATTTAGTAGCACATGCAGGTTGTCTTCCTAGATAGTCGCATGTTTCACTATGTACATGAGGGTTTCCTCTTGGACAGTCACGTGTCATACGCATGTTGTATGTATAGACAGTTGCGTGTTTCTTATAGCATCCTGTTGGTGTGATAGGGTTTTCTTGTCCCTATTTTTGACTTTCTTATTTCTTGTGAGGCTATGTTTATGACATGACTTTGTGAGTCTGAGGTCTGTATGTCACATTGTATGTTTGATTTCGTCAAGTCCTTGAGTTTTTATGTTTGGATTTCTTGCATTAGTGAGTGTAATTGGTCCTCCTTGGTTTATAAGTATGAGTTCTTGTGTTCTAGTTCAGTGATCAGGTCCTTGAATTATTTATACTTTGTACTGCTTCTTGTGGTCTCCGTTTGTCACTTTTTCTTTGTGGATCTAGCAAAATTTTAAGTTGGTTAGTTTCTCCAAGTCATGGTTTGTTCCAGTATTCTCCCTTTTGGTTGAAGTAGGTCACTTTGGGATCCTTTTTGCCTCATTTCACTTTTATATGCTATAGATTAATCAAATTGTTAAAGTATTGCATTCATTTTCATTGTAGTTTTTGAAGTTATTTGAAAAGAAAATACGAAAATATTTTGCATTAGTTTGCATGTAGTATTGCTTTTCGTTATTTTTCAAAGAAAATTTAAAAAAAATCTTAAAACGTCTTGTAGTTTCTTATACTTAGATTTAGGTTCATTAACTTGCATTTATAAAAAGAAAAGAAAAGTTGTCTTAGTAGTTTCAATTTACTTTGAATTTACTTTTATGCATAATTTTCATTTTGTTTTATTGATTCTATAACACCACGAGTTCATGCCATTTTCCTCTGACTAAAAACAACCTTTTAAAATGAATGATACAATTAAAACTTATTAGCAAGTTTTATTTTTTAGGCTCCTACACCACCTAGCTTAGTCTAGACTTGTGGATTAGGGAGTTTCAACTCTCCACAAGTATCTGATTTCAGACGTAGTTGGCCAATCACTAAGTAAATTCTATTCTATGTTGATTGTATATCAAAATATCCTCTCAAATGGGAGCTAAGCACCAGGCTGCGTGAGGACATGGACTGAGGAGATAACCCTCTAATTCCTTGTTCAAGCATAGACCAATACTTTTTGGCATCTGGGGACTTCTTTCAATACCACCTCTTCGGCCCCATGCGGTGCTGGTGTTGAAAGGGTTTTGGGATTTTCTACCCTTCCCATGCATACGAATCAAGCTTGTGACTGTCCCCCCATACTGTTAGTATAGTTGTAGTATCCTTTAGTCTCTTTGACATCTAGGGTTCATACACAGGTATACCGAAAGGTTATTTCTAGTCTACCTTGGATGAGCTTGGAAGGTAACCTCGGTAGAAGGTGTGGGAGGGAGATGGGTGATTGCTCCGCTTATGCCTAAGAAAATCTAAAGGGACGCCAAGTAACCATCTATCAGCTTTATTCTGGAAGGAATATCTTATACCCGCTTTCCTATCTAACTTTAGGAAAATTTTTAGTGAGTGTTGTGTGGTTTGTTTGTGTTTAGTCGACCTTAGGGTGTGCAAAGAGTCAATATTTTAACTGTGGAGGACCAACCTCTCAGAACATCAAGAAGGTTTCCAAACCTTTCTCTATCTACTATAGTGGAGCCTCCACCTCCCCCTCAAAGACCAAGATTAGATACAGATGGTTCTTTTGAACCAGTAGGAGTAAGCAAAGTTCTAGGTGAACCAGAACTTAGGATAAACCAGGTTGATACAACCGCAGTAGATATTGAGGACTTGCAAGCTAATGAGTTTGCAAGAAACTTTAACCCCCCTCTTACTGATTTAAACGATCTTGTGATTGTCCAAGTTCTTTCATTTACTTCCCCTGTGATACCTGATCTATTATTTTAGACTCTAGTTTCCTCTGGGGGGGCTCAAACTAATTATGTTGCACCCCACATAAATAATCCACTAGTTTATGGGTGGAATCCTTTTCAAATTAGTCCAACTACTTCACAACTGACAGCAGGGGGAAACCCCACCTTTACATTTGGGAACTAGGGGGAAAGTCCTTCTACCTCCCAAGCTCATACCTTTTAGGCTCTAGTTCGACGTAAAATTCCTTTCCTGGAAACTTCAAACTTTCCATATTTGAACAAGTTGATGAATGACCTGGTGAAATATAATGCTATGTGGCCACCTGTTCCAACCAAGTTACCTTCCGACATTCCCAAGTTAGACAGAAAAACTTGAGAGGATCCAGGGGCCCATGTCACCACTTTCCATTTATGGTGCTCTTCCAACTCATTGAATGATGACACCATTCATATGATTTTTTCCAAAGAACTATAATTGGTGTTGTAGAAAATGGTATATTGAATTTCCCTCTGATGCGTTTGATAGTTTTTGGGACTTAGTGGAGGTTTTCTTGAACCACCTCTAGCTTCATGTCTATTATGATGCTAGTATAGACCTCTTGTCTAATTTTAGGCAAGACAAAGCCACTCACATTTCGAAGAATATCTAGGAGTGGCGAAGATGGAAGAAGCTTATAAAAGCCACCATTCCCCCTGAGTTCATATTAGAGTGGTTCCTTAAGTATGTGTTCCCTTATATATATAAGGATGTATCCACTTCGGGGGTGACTACTCAAGAAGAGGCCATCCTCAGGGCCGCCCAACAGCTGGACTAGATATATGCTCAGTCTGGGATACTATATGAAATTTTACCTAAGGCACCGCGGTCTAACCATAGTGTCGAGAAACCCAAGAATGGACCCCATGTCGATGCTGTGGTTGGTTTAGTGAATTCTCCCACTGTAGAGTCTTTATCCAAGAAACTCCATGAGTTGTCCATTAAGTAGTATACAGCGGAGGAAGCTAAGGTGCCCCCATCACCCCAAAATGAAAGTGTTTTTTTCTCAATCCTCTCAATAGGGAAATCAACAACCCAGTGGGAAGAAGAAGAAGGGGAATAAAGGTGAGGAAAACCAAAATAATCCTAAACCCTCAAACAATGTTTATGGGGGCAAGAAAGATAAGAAGAAAGTGAAATTTCCCTGTAAGTTTTTCTAGGGAGATCATTTGACTCATCAATTCCCTCTCATGGAATAAGCTCAGAACCTGCTCAAGACCCAACAAGCAACTATCCTAAAGAAGACTTTTCCCCAAGGACACAATTCAGATTTTGTTTATAATGTAGTTGGGGGCACTTCGAATGCCCCTCCTGATGAAAATTATATGAACATAGTACGATCCAGTACCTTTCTCCATACAAGAAACAAAAATTATGAGACGGATGCTCCTAAGAAGGGAAAAACTGTTGGTGAAACCTATAACCCTCTCACAATCGAAAAACCTGCTGATCGAATGCCCAAAATACCGAACGGTATATTTAAAAAGGCATTTCACAACCATAGGGTTTCTTCTAACTACTCTGTGGTAGAATATTTGGCCCAAACCCTTTGTGTGATGTCCGCATTGGAAGTGCTTTAAAGTTGTCTCACTCAGCGGGATGCCCTTTTAGCAGATTTAGGAAGCATGGATTCTTCGAGTTTGATGGAAAAATTCAATTTATCAGATGTTAAGATGCCCCTACCGTATCATGTGGCCTTATCAGTAGATGTCATCCATGGTGGAAAAACCATTGGATGCACAGTTTTTTATGAGGGTGCCTCCACATGTGTCATGTGTCTTTCTTGGTGGAAGGCTTTGGGTTTGCCAGAGCTAGTTCTGTCAAACACCTTGCTTACTTATTTCGATGGGAGGTCTTTCCTCCCACATGGTATCCTACCATATTTTGAGATTAATTTGGTAGGGAAAGTGGTGTATGTTGAATTGGAGGTGATTGATGTCCCATTGGACTATAACTTGCTTTTAGGGAGAAGCTAGACTTACGCTATGTGTGCAATTGCTTTGGTTGTTCTTTGAGTTGTGGTTTTTCCACATGAAGGAAAGTTGGTTACTGTTGACCAACTCAATTTCACTCAAACAGGCCATTTGGAAATGAATGAGTCCACGGTGCAATTAGTTGATTAGGTAAATCCTGCTATGAAGAGCTTGGGGGCTTGTATGTATTCATCATTAATGGGCACATTTGATATCCCAGCTATGATAAATTATCTAGGTTATATGAGTGTAGGTAATTCTATCGTAATGGTTGTCAATAGAATTGATCCTTGGGTCCTTCCTAATAGTTACGAACCTCAAGTTCCCTTATCGGTAGTAGAAGTGGATTACCAAGATATCATTAACACTACTGCTGATCCAATTTCGACTCCTTCTACAGTGTCCAAGGAGTCGGAATAAGATTATTTTCCGGCTTGGGAATATAAATATTTATATTTTGATGACTACTTATAAATGGCCCTGCCTTCAGGCGAAGCCATTTTGGAAGCCATGAGTGGGAAAGACAAGATATACAAATATCTTCACCATAGATCCTACTTCCTTCCAGAGCTAAGTAGAATTGAAAATCAGGAGTTTAACGTGATACTGACAGATGATGTTGACCTACCAATTAATCCCTTTCCAACGAAGGGAATCTTCACCTAGGGAATATGGCAAACATTTATGTTACCATTCCTATTAACATCTCTGCAAACCCCGACGTCGTTGAAAATGGATATATTGGTGCAAACTACTCTTCGAAGGAGATTGCTATCTATATCGCCTTATTTAAGGAGTTTCATGACATTTTTTCCTGGTCACATGAGGAGATTCCAGGCATTGATCCATAGATTGTTGAATATGAAATCCAAACCTATCCTGATGCCAAACTAGTTCGACAAAATATCTGACCTATTAACCCCCATAAGGAGGCAATCGTTAAGGTTGAAGTGGAAAAACTAGTGAAAGTTGGTTTCATCTACCCGATTGCTTTTACAAAATGGGTATCCAATATTGTTCCCATTGATAAGAAACAAGGGACGATACGTGCATGTACATATTTTCCTGACTTGAACAAGGCATGTCAAAAGAACAATTACCCCACATCTTTTATAAATCAAATCATTGATTCTTTTGTGGGGAGTGAAGTTTTTTCGTTTATGGATGGTTTCTCTGGGTATAATCAAATTCAAATTAAGTTGGAAGACCAGCATAAAATAGATTTTATTTGTCCTTCGGGTACCTTTGTATACAGAAAAATTTCCTTTGGATTGAAAAATGCAGGGGCTATCTTTCAATGGGAAATGAATTCTTCCTTCCATGATATTAAGAACATTGTCGAGCCGTACATTGATGATTTTCCTACTCATTCTCATAAGACGATTAATCATGTAGATCATGTCTGCTTAATTTTCGAACGATGTAGACATTTAAAAATACACTTGAATCCCCATAAGTCTGTTTTCTGCGTCGCATCAAGACGGCTGCTCGGGTTCATAGTTTTAAACAAAGGTATTCAAGTGGATCCTTTGAAAGTAGAGGCCATTTTAAATCTTCCTCCTCCTCGTTCTATCAGGAAACTTAAAAGCCTACAAGGAATGTCTAACTTCCTTCAACATTTTATCGTTAATTATGCCAAGATCACTAAGGGTTTTATGTGCTTCTTAAAGCAAGACACTCCATTTGTATGGGATGAAACCACACAACTTGCTTTCGAGGCATTAAACAAATATTTTTTGTCTCCTCCTTTGTTACGTCCACTAGATTACTCTCGGGATTTTATATTGTATCTAGCTGTGTCGAAATATACCATTGGGTTAGTAGTATTCTAGGAATATGACAAGATCCAAGAGAACATTGTCTATTACCTTAGTTGCACGTTGGATGGTCCTGAAGTTCGATACTCCCACGTTGAGAAATTGGATTTAGTAGTTGTTTATGATGTGCATAGGTTACATCACTACATCCTACTAAGGACCACTTCAATAGTGGAATATGTTAATCCCTTTCAATATGTTTTATCCTGATGCATGATCAAGAGAAAATTCAATAAGTGGATAGTCATTCTCCAGTAGTTTGACTTGGATTTCCAATCTTCCAAATATAAAAAGTCCTTATTTTTTGTAGAACTTCCAACGGAAGAGAATGTAGCTGTTGAGGAAGACTGTTTCCCAGATGAGTATATTTCTTTGATTTCAACCTCTAATCCTTGGTATGGAGATATACTTGTTTATCTCCAGACTTTGAAGTGTCCTACAACCTTCTCGAGGGAAGTGTGATGCAAACTACACGTGCATGCAAAAACCAAGATTTTGTGTGTCGGTTATTTCTGGCCCACAATCTTTAAAGATGGCATAGAGGATGTGAAGCATTGTCATCCATGTCATCTCTACACCAGGAAAATGTGGTCGTAGCCTACTCCTTTGTTTCTCATCATCATGGTGGGCCCCTTCACTAAGTGGGGGGTGGATTACATGACACGCAACCCAGTTTTGGCTGCAGGGCATAAATATATCATTTTCGTTGTTGATTACTTCACCAAGTAGGTAGAGGCAATTCCCACCTTCATGGCTGACGATGAAACTGCAGCCTTTTTCGTATTCAACAAGATTATCACTTGCTTCGAAATTACAAAGGAGATTGTCATTGAACATGGAAGTCATTTTCATAAAAGCACGATGACCGAATTGGATACTCTTCTAGGGTTTAAGCAAGATCATTTGTCTTCCTTCAATCCGGAAGCGAATGGTAAAGTCGAGGCAGTCAATAAGACCTTGAAGAACACTCTTAAGCATACTATTAATGCAACCCAGTCAAATTGGCACATTATGCTATATCCTGCACTTTGGGCATACCGTACCAATGCTAAAGCTGCCATGGGGTTTTCACCTTTCCAACTCGTTCACAGGGTGGAAGCAGTTACTTTGGTTGAGTGTGAAATTCCATCAGTTAAAATTGCTATTCATGTACTCCTAGACACAACTGAATTAGAATAATGTTTACAACATTTGGAACATATAGATGAGCAATGCAGAGATGCGTTAACGGAAAACGAGGCTCATAAGAATAGGGTTAAAAATCAATATGATAAATCGGTCAAGCATAGAATTTTCTATGAGGGGGAGCTTGTCTTGCTCTGGGATCAAGACAAAGAACACCTAGTGGCAGGAAAGATCAAGTCATGTGGTTAGGACCCTACATTGTGTTGAATGTCTTGAAGAAAGGGGCATATGAGTTAACTGATTTTGATGGAAACAAGATTACTGAGCCTAGAAATGAGCTCTACCTAACGAGGTACTATGCCTAGGCTTAGTGCTTTTTCTTGTATTTTTATTGTATGTAATTTTATGTACAATAGTTTTATGGTTAGTGCTCTTATATTGTTTGGTGATTGTTACAGATTTCAGTTGAGTGGTTCGTAGGTTTTGAGGATGGCACTAGTCGTCATACTTGTAACTTGGATTCAGGCGCATGGTTCATTTATTCACCCTCAGGACAGCTAGTTGCCTTTGGAGGCGCTTGTCTAGGTTCTGTAACTAATAATGTGGAAGAATATAGGGTTGTTATTGAGTTACTATGGGATGCCTTATCATATGGTATCACCCAATTGGAAGTCATACTTGACTCTCAACTGGTAGTTTCCCATCTCAATGGAGCTTATCAGTTGTGAAACCCTACTCTGTTACGTCAGTTTTTGCAAGTTAGATTAATTGAAAGAAATTTTGATTAGATTTCATTTAATCATATTCTACATAATGAAAATACAGTAACTGATGCATATGTGAACTGTATTTTGGATTGGCACTTAACACAAATTTTGTAAAAAAATACACAATAGATACATTTGGAACACATGAAAATAAGCAGGTGAAATATATATATATATGTAAAAATATGTCCATAGATAGGTCGAGTTTTGATCCTAAGATCTAGTCATAACTGTGTAAATATACAAAAATATACAAAAATTTGGATCGCAATCCATAAAATGCCTATAGATCTAGGTCTAATCTCCTACATCACCTGCATCACCAGCATCATCCTGATCATCAGCTTCTTCAGTTCCAGCAGCCTCTTCAGCTTCTATATAAACTAGAACGGCCCTGTCTACCCTCCTCATGAGGTGTATTCACATAGGTGGGATCCCTACAACAAATTCCTGCATAACAATAGGAATCTGCTCAATATATATAGTGGGAACTCTTTGGGTCATCCTGGCTAGCATCCCCTCGAGAACCCTCATCAAACCCTGATCTCCACCTGGTATAGGCCGTACTTAAATCCTGCGATGCCCACTAGGGAGGATAGGTCCAATATCTGCATTTTAAACATTAAGATGGATTAAAAAACTCTTATACATATGTATATAATTTTATGACAAAATTAATAAAAATTTAAAAACATAAAAAGAAAAATACCTAGCTCTCCCCACATTCCTCCTGGAGAGAGGATGAGATCATTGTTTCCTCGAAATTCTAAACCTGTAATTGTAAACTACTCAAGTGCTGGTAACTTTCATCCCCACCACACATAGAATTCATCATCGTAAACACCTCGGACTGATCCTCCGCCTCCTTGGTGAAGGAAGACTTCTCCCCACCTGGTCAACCTAGGTTGGCGGGGAGAGAAAGATGGAAGTGGTACCATAGGGATGATTGCGGGCACTCTGTAAAAAAAAAGGCCACTAATACACTTGAATACCCAAAATTCTTGTGGCAGCCTCTCTTACAGTCAAAGAGTTGGTTTTTAATAATTAGGATTATGCCTGAGCACCAATCAAACATAGTCCTCTATAAACACTCCACTTCCACCCTCATTTGTGTCCAAGTGGCAAGATGTAATGATGAAGATCCTGCAACTTGTAATATGGTACTTACCACTACCTGAAGTGGGAATTTAGCAATATGAAGTTGTTGCTACTGCAACTTTTCTCCCCAAATATCTTAATTTTTGGGCCCCTCCTCATAACTGAATATCGCTTCAGGTTGTTTCATCCTTGATGCTTTTTCAGTCATGCTTTAAGTCTGGATGTTTTGAACAATTTACATACATCCTGTTCCCATAATTTGTTTGTGCTTGAATTTTTTGCAGCGGGTCGCATAGTTGGGTTTAGTTTTGCCAATTGTATTTGATGGGCCGTTGTTTTGAAAATGAAATGGACCTTGACTGTTGTTGAATTTTAAATGCTTTTGAACACTTAAATTTTTCTGTTAAATCGGTTGATTTTGTTCTTTTTCCCTCTGTCGTTGTGGCTCCCAAAGAGGTTTAGCATCTGAAGTCCAAATCGCTCCGATGTTCGATTCGTTTTTGTCTTCAATCACTGGCCCATAGATTTTACCCTTCCGCCGTTGCGGCTTGGAAAGCTATTGAGCTTCTGATTCGAATGTCTTCCAACGTCTGACTAAGACCTCTCCCACACCCGTTTCTCTTATGTCTTCAGTCCTTGTCTCATCCGCCGTTGCGGATGGAAAATCCGTTTAGGAAACGATGTAACATCTCTCCGACGTCTGATTAATAACTTTTCCCACTTGCAAGGTGGTCCACCCTTCTGACGTTAGTATTTTTTGAGCCTTCAGTAGGTTTCCCGCTGATGGTAATATTCGTCAAGCCTGTGGGAGGACGAGGTAGTGTGGTCAGCATTTGTAAGACGACAATGGTGCACCCAGTCTTCTTCGTGGATTAGCCGTTTCAGTAGTATAATATGTTGCTTTGTTTTGTAACGCAAATCCAATGAATGATGCATTCTGGTGTATTTGCAGATGGACCAAAGGGATTGGTGGGATTATGGCGACGTGAAGGGGTAGCTGAGCATTTCGGTGTGGGTCGAACCAAGGCTAGAAGGACAAGCGAAAGAAAAGACAACATGAATGGCAACGAAGAGATGGAACCAAAAGATCTGTCAGTTACTCAATAGTTCGTAAACACATAGAAGAATATGAAGCATTGGGGAACTGAAGGATAAGATGTTTGGAGGGCATCCCAAGGGGTCTGCGGTTGTATTTTAAATACTGTAAAGATAGGATTCAAAGGGGTCTTTTCGCCCCCCCCAAAAAAATTGGAAAACTCTTTTGCTTGTAAGAGGAACTACTTCGTTTTATAGTCAGAAGGTGCAATTTTTGCCCGCTGGAGAGAGCGAAATGTGGAATGTATCAATGCGACTAAATGAATAATGTTGAAGAGGAACTATTTTGTTTTCAGCTGTGTTTCATTTACTATGATATTATTTAACTTCCTGAACCTATGTTCTTTTTCAATGTTCTTCAGTATCTTTTGGGATGTTTTCCACTGCGAGTAATAAATGTTGTTCATAAAATAATCGGCTATCTGGTTGTTTAAATATCTGTAATTGTTCGTGTGTCTTGAAAGAAGTGTCAGCTAACTGTAACTCTTCATAATGCATGTACACAATGTATTACTCATGTACAAGTGATAATCCTGCTCCCTAGGGATAGTTTAGGTAGTTACTTTCTTTTTCTTGTCATCTGTGATTGGGATGTTAGTGGGTCTAAGACGAGAGGTAAGAACCTGTGCATCACATTGTGACTGATCCTCACATCTAATCACCCTGCATGGTTAATTAGGCACTTTCATTTCATAATCTAAATCAAAATACCAAAACTCGGTGGATTGGGCCGCAACCGGTAAAGCCTTTGTTTTGTACTTGACCTACGGTAACCGGACCGCAAACCGGACAGATTCCCTATACCAAACAGTCAATAGGATAGTTGGGAACTTTGATTGGGGAGAATCTCTTACTGTTGTTTCCTATGAATTTCGGGGCCTCAACAGTTTTGGCGCTAGAAGGAGGGCCTCCAGTGTATGGCTGGCCGAGGAAACCCGTTTTCCCGAGAATATTCCATCGGTAATAGTTCTGAAAGTAGTGGGTTTCAAAATCCAATTTTGGAAGAAAGAGAACATCTATATTATGTTGGCAACGAAATTGTTAATGATCTGAGAAGACACACCGGGGAATACATAAAGAAGATTGGAGGATTTCCAATCATCCCTGAACTTCCCAGAAGAGAGTATAAAAGGAAAGATCGTCCTGTAGCAGAAGGCTCACTGTTGGTTGGAGACTGGGAAGAGCTTGTAGAAAAAGCCTTACAGGAAGTTGTGCTAAATTTGAATCAAGAAGGCCCAGGAACCCCTCACAGTTCTCCTGCTCACACTCCAATTGGGTCACCTCCTCACTCTCCACCCAGACTCATGGCTGGCGTAAATGCAAACCAACCACCTAACTCGCCAAATCCACCACCTGCATGGAGAGCTAGATCACCATTAAACCTGACACCTCCATTACATGACCTACCTCAAGCCTTTTATAAGATGTTGCCCAAGTTCGACCCAAATGAGAAAATACTAGTAGATGATCATCTACAAAGTTTTTACCTAGAAATTGAAGGATTAAGGGCTGGGGAACACGAAGATGTGGTATGCAGACTTTTCCCACATACCCTTAAAGGATATGCAGCGTCATGGTACTTTGGATTGCCTGCTAACTCTATCCTATATTGGGATACCTTCGAAAGAATCTTTAGAAGTAAGTATGCAACTCAGAAAACTCATGCAGCTCTCATGAAAGGGTTGTGCGCATTGAAGAAAGAAATAAAATAGAAGGTGCACAGTTTCACACAAAGGTTTGTAGCTTATCTCAAGAATTTCTCTGAAACAGATAAGCCTTCGGACAAGGTGCTGATTGAGTACTATACTTCAATTTTAGGCCCTGATTTGGCCATGTTTGCAAAAGGTAGGGCCAAGCCCACTTTGACGGAAACCTATGAAGAGGCTAAAGTAGTGGAAGCTGAAAGAGAAAGTATTGAAGATTACCCAGAACAATTAGGAGAAAAAGGTGCAGGGAGAAAAGCCTTATTGTTTACCAAACCTAAGGAAGAAAAGTCACCAGATTTGGAAAATATGGCCAAAATGATGCAAAATCTCTCCAACAAAATCATAGATATGGAGAAAGAAAAGGAATCACAAAAGTTTTATAAGCCATATTACAAGAAAACAGAGGATAACCATCAGTCTCAACCCCCTCCTCACAATACCGCATCTATGAATTTAACAGAGGTAGGCTTGGAAAATTTTTGCACTTTCCACCAACAGCCACACTCTGAAAATAATTGTCCTCAATGGATTAATTCGATGACGTTGGTCATGAATCAACTGCTAGATTCTAGATTAACAGAAGAGGGAGATGAAGAAAGAAAAGAGAATTCTGCTTCTACGTCTACTAAAGATCAGGAAGAGGAAACCATGGCTTTATGGAATTATGTCTCACTATTTGATGCTGAAGAAGAAAAGACTCATGGGTGTAAAGACGTTATGGAAACCAACGTAGCCACGAGGAGCTAAGGGACGGTTAAGGAAGACAGTATTGTACTCCTAAAGATTAAGAGGCTGCAGAGAAATGCTAAGAAGAGATTTCAAGACAAATATTTGGCTAATAAAATTCCAGAGTTCACTATTACCAGCCAAAATCCTAGGCAGAGTGACGTGCAGGCCAAGACCAGTGAAGAAAATGATGGAAAACCCCATCTCATTGAGCAGCTGATGGATTATGACATTGTGGAGGATTTAAAGAAGATAAAAGCGACTGTTCCACTATTCGAAATGTGTAAAATGCCACAGTAAAAGGAAATACTGTTGAAAGAACTTGAAGCATCGGATGAGAAGCTGCCCGCTAAAAATCAACCTCAAGAAGAGGAAGAAATTGGGGAAACCAGCGTGGGAGGTAAGTCTAAAAGAAAACATCCACCTTTCCTCCTCACGTTTGAAATTTTCAATCATAATGTACATAACTGCTTGGTAGACTTAGGGGCGTCAGTAAATGTTATGCCAATATCAGTCTGTAAAAAGATCAATGGGAAGCCTAAGCCATCAATGTGGAGGGTGGTTCAATTGGACAGAACAGATGTAAAGGTAATTGGTGAGCTGGAAGATGTCCTAGTCCGCCTGGCATCTAATGACAAAGTTTGCCAAGTTATTAACATCGTGGTGGCTGATATACCAGATGCTTACGGTCTCGTCCTGAGCAGAGATTGGTCGACCAAATTAAATGGATATTTCGCCTCAGATTGGTCGCATCTATGGTTTCCAAACAAAGGAATTCCAAACCAGATCAATATTTTAAGAGAGCCTCACATGAAGTACACTGTTACTCAACTGGAGGAGAAGAATGTACCGGTGGATTCTGTATTGGGAAACTATTTTATTGAGTTGGAACCAGGTAATTACCAAGCAAAAGAAGCCAGCAACACATCTGATACCCAGCCTGATCTCCTTCGATTCTCACAGGCTGATGAGATTGACTGTAAAATAGTAGACTTAGCAGTAGGAGTAGATTCATTTTCAGTAGTTAATGAATTTTGGACTTTATTTTTCGATGGTTCTAAGACATTAGAAGGGTCAGAGGCTGGTTGTTTCCTGATTGACCCACAGAAGAATAAACATTTCCTTTCCTATAGATTAGAGTTTGAGTGTACTAATAATATAGCTGAATACGAAGCACTGGTGCAAGGACTAAAGAAGGCAATTGAATTAAAGGTAAGTAATCTAAAATTCTTTGGGGATTCTGAAATTATTGTAAAACAAATCCGGAATCAGATACATTGTATCTCTCCTCACTTAAAGGCTTACCAGAATGAGGTATGGGATTTGCTGAAATATTTTAATGCATTTAACATTATTTCAATTCCAAGAATTAAAAACACAGCTGCTGATCTGTTGGCCACATCAGCCACTAGACTCATACCCACTAATAATCGATGTTCTGTCGAACTGCTTTTCAGGCCCTCCGTACCGGATATGATCACCAACTTGCGAGTTTTCGACGATGATCAACAAATAACAGAATGCTTGACAAATGACGAGGTCTTTAAAGGATCCATTATAGATGATGAGGAACATCAGGACAAGATGAAATATGACAATTTCATTCCTAAAGGAGTCAGAATGTTGGAAAAATGTTTGATTTAAATGAAAAGTTCAGAAGACCAGCCAACGTAAATACCCACATCTCATCGCTACAGTTCGAGATGATAAATTTGGGGACTGAAACGGATCCTAAGTTCATGAATCTCGGAAAATGCTGTTCGCCAACAGAGAGAGACAAATTCATCAGTCTATTTAAACAATATAAAGATGTTTTCGCATGGACGTACAAAGACTTGAAAACGTATGACACCAGCATCATCAAGCATGTCATTCCCATTAAAGCAGGCGTCAATCCGTATCAGCAACCTTTGAGAAAAATGCATCCGAAATTGGAACCGTTGATTCAAAGTGAAGTGAAGAAGTTATTGGACGCAAGAATCATCTTCAAAGTCAGACACTCTGAGTGGGTATCAAATCTGGTACCAGTAAGGAAAAATTCTGGAGAAATCAGACTCTGCGTGGATTTCAGGAACTTAAACCATGCATCAGATAAAGATAACTATCCTGTGCCACCCATGGAGCAGCTGCTACAGATGGTGTCAGGTTCTGAACTGTTTTCATTATTAGATGGTTTCTCTGGCTACAATCAAGTATTAGTGGCCGAAGAAGATAGATTAAAGACAACGTTCAGAACTAAATGGGGAACCTTTTCCTATAGAAGGATGCCTTTTGGGATGATTAATGCTGGAGTGACATTTCAGAGGGCTATGGACATAGCTTTCCACAGATTGTTTGGACAAAGTGTTTTAGTGTACCTTGAAGACATTACAATATTCTCAAAGAAAAGAGAAGAGCACGCGTTTCACTTAAAGAAAATTTTCGAACGATGTCGGAAATATGTCATCTCCCTCAATCCTAAGAAATGTGTGTTTGCTGTCACAGAAGGCAAGTTGCTGGGTCACATAGTTTCAAAGAAAGGAATTTCTATAGATCCAGAAAGAATCAAGGCCATTGAACAAATCCCCTTGCCCCACAATAAAAAAGGGATGCAGTCTTTTATGGGAACTATAAACTTGGTGTGAATATTTGTCCCTGACTTTGCTCAGATTTTTAAACCGCTACAACAGATGGTGAAACAAAATGCACAGTTCAAGTGGACAGAAATTGAGAAGAACGCTTTCAGCAAAATCAAGACTGCTGTTGCACACGCACCCTCCTTGAAAATCCCAGACTTCGATAAAGACTTTATTTTATATACTTTTGCATCTGATGATTCGCTAGCAGCTGTGCTTATGCAAAAGGAAGATGGGGGGGATGAATTCCCAATATCCTTCATGAGCACTGGTCTGTAAGGGCTGAATTAAATTACCCAGCCGTTGATAAGCAAGCTTACGCAGTATTTAAGGAAGTGAAGCAATTCAGGCCTTATATATTAAAAAATCGAACCAAGGTAATAGTCCTTTACCCAGCTGTAAGATCCCTTCTCATACAGAAAGAGTTAGGAGAAAGAAGGGGCAACTGGGTAACAGCTCATCAAGAGTACGACCTTGAATTCAAGCCAGCTTCTATAGTGAAAGGTCAAAGGTTGTGCAAAATGATGACTAAAAGTGGGAACAATGAAGAACAAGCCTGGGAGGATGAGGCCGAGTTACATGTAATGGATGTATGTCCTTTATTTATAGCTCCCGAGTCTTGGTACAAAGACCTTGTGCATTACCTATAGGCGGGGCTGTTACCAGAACATTGGAATTCCAAGCAAAGAAGAGCGCTACGTCTTAAATCAGCATCTTATCAAATTGTTGAAGGAGTGTTGTTCATAAAGAATTATGACGGGGTTCTTCTCAGATGCCTAGAAAAGGAAGATGCGAAGAAAGTAATGACAGAGTTGCATGACGGGCCTGCTGGGGGACATTATTCAGGAGACACTATAGCCCACAAAATCCTCAGGGTAGGTTATTATTGGCCTACACTCTTCAAAGATGCACATGCACATGTCAGGATATGTGACATTTTCCAAAGGTGTGGTGGGAGACAACCTAAAGCAGTAGCACCCCTAAAACCTGTAATGATCATGGGACCATTCGAGCAATGGGGACTGGATATTATTGGAGAAATAAAACCAAATTATTCCCTCCAACACAAATACATTCTGACCGCGACTGATTATTTCACTCGCTGGGTCGAAGCTATCCCGCTACGCAAGATAAATGAAGATGAAGTCATCAGCTTTATGCAAGATCATATCATGACCAGGTTTGGAGTTCCAATTTTGTTAGTTTTTGATAATGCTAAATACTTTTCATCAATTAAATTAACTGCTTTTGCTCATGATAAAGGAATAAAATTGCATTATTCTGCTAACTACTATCCACAAGGGAATGGCCTGGCTAAATCCTCTAATAAAAATCTGATTAGAATCCCAAAGAAGACTGTAATAGAAAACCAAAGGAGTTGGCACTCAGCACTACCAAACGCCCTGTGGGCCGATAGAGTCACCCCCAAGTCTGCAATAGGAGTGTCACCTTATACCCTTGTGTATGGGAAAGAAGCCATTCTTCCACCCAACATCATGCTACCGTATTCTATTTTAGCCCAAGATTCTAGTGGGTCGGAGAACGAAGTTTTACAGATGAGGATATGCAACCTTCTGAAAGCAGAAGAGGCTAGATCTAAAGCCAGAGAATGCTTTAAGCAACAACAAGAGTCAGTTAAGAGATGGTTTGACAAGCATAAAGCTAGGACAAAAGACTTTGAAGTAGGAGACTTAGTCCTCAAATGGGACCACCCCCAATATGAGAAAGGAAAGCATACCGAATTCCAGCAGTTGTGGTTAGGACCTTTTCAGATTACAGCCAAGCTTGGTCCTTCTACTTACAAGTTGCAAGATCTGCAGGGGTGGGAGGAGAACCTACCAGTAAATGGTTTGGTTCTCAAGCCTTATTTTTCCTAAGTTTTTTTTATTTCTTCTGTCTTGTATATAAATAATTCGTCTAGCTATATTTTGAGTCATTTTTTCAGTTTGTTTAGTTGGATTGTCTTGATTTCAATAAAGGGGACGAACCCGCGGTTGCATGGGGAACATCAAATTTTTTGGGAGTGATGAACATTTTAGTGATCAGACTGTGGGTTGCTGTTTATATAAAATAATTTCTTCCATTTTAGTCGTTTTTTCAAATAACTCTGTGTTCATTGAAGTCCTGCTTAATCCCTGTGTAATAAACCGAAATAAGAGAGTCTGGAATACTATGTTGGGGCTCCATCCACGTCATGCTTAAAGTGTCCTAAGGAGTGACAGCAGAGGACCCATGGAAAGGAGCAGGGTGAACAGTATATTAAATATAAAGGATCCCATGCCAAGAAAGGAATGCCAAAAGGCAAATAAAGAGTCAAAAAACTCCTAGGAAAGCATCATAAATCAAAGCAGGTGCTGAATCATGAGTACTAAGTTGCCTAAAGATCCTCTCTGTCCGTGAGCTGAAACTTAAAGTATACCACTCACACAAAAGGACACTATGGGATAGAGGATCCTGAAATAAATTCAGTAAGACAGGGCATTCAGGAGGACACATAAGAAAAGGGACAAAAGTCCAAAAGCACAAAAAGTGCTAAAATGGCATGGGAATGAGGAACAAACGAATATCTTTGTTTACCATCTGCTACAATACTATGGTGTCCAAAGCTATCAGCCACCTGAAGACAAAGGTAATAATGAAACTCATCTTCTTGCCTCGACAGAGTTATCTGGACTTGAAAATCTTGGTTTCCACTTTCCCAAATTGGACTATTATCAATGATTGAAGGTACACACTGCCGACATTCAAGAAATCCAGATAGCTGGAAGAATTCAAAAGGATGCATTTGTTGTTAAATAGTCTATCACTCAAATATTAATTGCCTAGAGATCTAGGTTCACCAGGTAATCACCAGTTGTTGCTGCTGCAACTTTTCTCCCCAAATCTCTTAATTTTTGGGCCCCTCCTCATAACTGAATATCGCTTCAGTTTGTTTCATCCTTGATGCTTTTTCGGTCATGCTTTAAGTCTGGATGTTTTGAACAATTTACATACAGCCTGTTCCCAAAATTTGTTTGTGCTTGAATTTTTTGCAGCGGGTCGCATAGTTGGGTTTAGTTTTTCCAATTGTCTTTGATGGGCCGTCGTTTTGAAAATGAAATGGACCTTGACTATTGTTGAATTTTAAAGGCTTTCAAACACTTAAATTTTTCTGTTAAATCGATTGCTTTTGTTCTTTTTCCCTCCGCCATTGCGGCTCCCAAAGCGGTTTAGCATCCGAAGTCCAAATCTCTCCGATGTCCGATTCGTTTTTGTCTTCAATCGTTGGCCCGTAGCTTTTACCCTTCCGCCGTTGCGGATGGGAAAGCTATTGAGCTTCTGATTCGAATGTCTTCCGACGTCTGAATAAGCCCTCTCCCACCCACGTTTCTATTATGTCTTAATTCCTTGTCTCGTCCGCCGTTGCGGATGGAAAAGCCATTTAGCCTCCGATGTAACATCTCTCCGACGTCCGATTAATAACTTTTCCCTCCTGCAAAGTGGTCCACCCTTCCGACGTTAGTATTGTTTGAGGCTTCAGTAGGTTTCCCGTCAATGGTAATATTCATCAAGCCTATGGGAGGATGAGGTAGTGTGGTCAACATTTGTAAGACGACAATGGTGCACCCAGTCTTCTTCGTGGATTAGCCGTTTCAGTAGTATAATATGATGCTTTTTTTTGTAACACAAATCCAATGAATGATGCATTCCGGTGTATTTGCATATGGACCTAAGGGATTGGTGGGATTACAATGGTGCGAAGGGGTAGCTGAGCATTTCGGCGCGGGTCGAACCAAGGCCAGAAGGACAAGCGAAAGAAAAGACAACATGAATGGAAATGAAGAGATGGAACCAAAATATCTGTCAGTTAATCAATAGTTCGTAAACACATAGAAGAATCTGAAGCATTGGGGAACTGAAGGATCAGACGTTTGGAGGGAAGCCCAAGGGTTCTGTGGTTGTAGTTTAAATACTGTAAAGATAGGATTCAAAGGGGGCTTTTTCCCCAAAAAAATAATTTGGTAAACTCTTTTGCTTGTAAGAGGAACTACTTCATTTTACAGTCAGAAGGTGCAACTTTTGCCCACTGGAGAGAACGAAATGTGGAATGTATCAATGCGACTAAATGAATAATGTTGAAGAGGAACTATTTTGTTTTTACTTGTGTTTCATTTACTGTGAGATTATTTAACTTCCTGAACCTATGTTCTTGTTGAATGTTCTTCAGTATATTTTGGGATGTTTTCCACTATGAGTAATAAATGTTGTTCATAAAATAATCATCTATCTGGTTGTTTAATTATCTGTAATTGTTCGTGTGTCTTGAAAGAAGTGTCAACCAAGTACTGTAACTCTTCATAATGCATGTACACAATGTATTAGTCACGTACAAGTGATAATCCTGCTCCCTAGGGATAGTTTAGGTAGTTACATTCTTTTTCTTGTCGTCTGTGATTGGGATGCTAGTGAGTCTAAGATGAGAGGTAAGAACCTGCACATCACATTGTGACTGCTCCTTGCATCTGATCACACTGCATGGTTAATTAGGCACTTGCATTTCATAATCTAAATCAAAATACAAAAACTCGGTGGATCGGGCCGCAACCGGTAAAGCCTTTGTTTTGTACTTGACCTACGGTAGCCAGACCGCAAACCGGACGGATTCCCTATACCAAATAGTCAACGGGCTAGTTGGGAACGTTGATTGGGGAGAATCCCTTACTATTGTTGCCTGCGAATTTTAGGGCCTCAACAGAAGTATTGGGATGCATGATCCCTTTTTTCGACTCCTAGGTGTGTAGTAAGTGTCCACATAATATTGGACACTCATGGGGTCCCCACCCCTACCAGTACCTTCGAGGTTGATAGGACTTCCCTGTCAAGACAACCTCGTGATGAAGTATATGTATTCCAAGCCTACCTCCAAGATTTCACCCTGAATATCGAAAGCACCTAGATCATGGTCCCAGTAGTTAATCAAATGTTCAAGCAAGTAGACATTGGCCCGCATTGGATATGTACAGAAGGAATTTAGTGACCCACATTGCCATAGTGCATGCATAGTGGGGGCATCACCGAGGGCCTCGCGGTCTATATCCCCATGTTCTCACTCCCTCCATTCCAAAACCATGTTTGAACCTACCCATATGATCATTATTAATCATAGAAAATATCATTTTCTTTTAATTTTATCCATATTTTAAAAATTATTATGTTGCACAATACACGTGACTATCCTTTAGATAGGTCATGTGTTATACATGTGTTTCCTTCAAGCAAGTTGTGTGTACAACACATGTACAAGACTGTATAAGTTGCCTACCCGCGTGTACCACGCAAGATTCCTAGGGAAAGCCCAGAACATAAAAAATGGCATAGAATTGAAAATTAAAATGCTTGGAATGCAAGAGAGGAGAAAGCTAGCTAACCCGACACTTGCGGAATTCAAAATCGTTCACCGGTTTGTCTGTGTTAAGCAATCCAAGTCAGAGGTAAAATATTTCTAAATTGGTTAAAAACATGAAATGGTATGTTTTAATTCTAGTTTTGAACTATATATAGGAAAAATTTCAATTTGTGGGTTTATAACCTATAGTTTGAAAATTATTTATATAATTGAACTAATACCATGTCCTTATTCCCTATTGCAATAGGTTCGAGGTCTTTTAAAAATCATTATCCGATCATATAGGGTAGGATTTGAGTCTTTCATATTTCATTATGCATTTATACTTTATCCGCTTTTAACCATAGGATGACTTCTTTAACCACAGACTATGGTGTTTAACCATTTTTACCTCGTCTACATCATTGTTCTTCCATGGATAGGACCTTCCCTCAATGAGTACCCTAGTTCAAAACACTTTGTCATATTTTTGTACTCATGCCGCATTTGCCATAGGTTTAGGGGATCCTTCTTAGCTATTTTTTCATGCCAAATTGAGCCTCATTTTGGTCTCTTCTTACAATCTATCCTTGTTTATAAGGATCCCCGCCCTTGTGGAGTTTATTTAGACCCAGGTCTAACTCCTCAAAATAGACTTAACTACTGAGTAAACTTGTCCATTCAAGCTCGTTAAGAATATGTGAATGGGAATCCACATTGGTGGTATTTTCTCACTTTTTTAGACCATGTGGAATAATATGAAAAATGAACACTCTTTTCTTTAGAATTGCGAAGAGTATTCTCAGGTATGGGTTTATCACTTTTTCCGGGCCCGAGGGACTAAATTTATGGAAAAGGAGCGCCCGATATGAGATTATTTTTCTCTTTTTCATGCTCTGGACCTAAACATGAAAAATATTCTGAGTGTACTTTATGTCTTTGTCATGCTCGTTAAACCCTAAAGAACAAAGCATCGAGTTTACTGTTGTAAGCCCCATTTCTTGTAATCAAATGGAGCTTTTTGAGTGATCTTGCCTTCATTCACACTCATAAAAATCAGGCTATATGCTGCATTTGAAGGAGCGTTGGGTAGGTGGTAATTTAACCTTTTTTGTACCTTCCTAACTAAGTACGAAAAAGGTGCACCTTACCTCTTCGGAAGCTAAGAGAGTTCTTCTATGGTATGTTTTATACTTTTCCGGCCTCAGGAGACCAAATTGGACAAAAAAGAAACCCCATGGAGTCTTCTTTAGAGTTATCAAAATCTCTAAATATGAAAACACCAACGAGCATGTACTAGTTCAGACTCGTAAAATCCATGAATCAGTGACCTTATCAAGCATTATTCTCTTCCCTCTTCAAGCTTGTTAAAAATGAAGAGAGACCTAAGTTGAAATTACTAGACTCGTTAAAATTTAACAAAAAAGGTCCTAGAAGAAGTACTCTCTTTGGTTTATAAGCAGTGGCAGCATGTCATCCTTGAACATAGCATTCTATGAACTTTTTGATACTCATGTTTCAGTTTACATTTTCAGCTCATCTATCACTTCGAGTCTTTACTCATCCACTTGTCCTTTATGCTTGGGGAATCTGATGATGTATCCTACATGACAGATAAGTCTAGTTGTTATATCTACAAGTTAAAAGCTTCCTTGGGGCATCTCTATGTCATGCTCACTGTTCAAGGATTTATCCCTCCATCTGATGATTATCCTGATTCCATCATTATCCTTTTTGAGTATTACTTGTGTGTATCTCTCTATATCTAGTTCCTAGTTACTCTTGTGATCTGTTGGATGATTCATTCCCTTCCTCATCACAGTATGGTTTCTCATCAGTACTTCCTAAATATGAAGACTTAGAGCTTTGACGATGGTACCTTAGGATTCACTATCATCATTGGTGGATTCCTTTGCTTCAGTTGTTTGTTTCACTCATTATCTAGAATTTCGTCAAGTCCTTTCCATGTTCGACTTCAACACTTATATTGACATGGTTGGGATTGTACTGGTTCCTTTGGATTTCAATGAAGACCTTAGGTTCACACTTATAACCTAATTTGTGTAAGACTATGTTATGATCAGTTACACAACCTCCATATTTTGAAGACTTGTTGGCACGGGTTTTGCGTAAGTGAGTTGTGCAGCGTTGCGGCAGCTACGCAAGCTCACATGACACCATGCAAGGCCAGATCAACGCGATGGGTGGAAGAATAACCTCTTTTGAATATTTCATGTATTAATTGACCACGTTTTGTGGACATAGGTCATTAGTGGTTAGAAGTTAATTAGAAGTGGACCTTTGACATAAATGCACAAGCCTATATATAGAGCTAGATTTGCAATTGTAAGATAATCATGATCATGCTTAGCGCAATACAAGTCCAAGTCAATATCTTAGAGTGATCAATTGTTGCGATATATCTATGGTTTTGATGAGTCTTCTATTTTGAACAATCTACGATCTGTCTGATTTAGATACTGAATTTTGGGATGTAATCAGTCTCCTGCTGTGGAGAAGAATTATTTGTTTTGGATCTGTTGCACATAATTAATATGACATGATTGTTTTTGCATAAATGTTGTCTTCTGTTTTCCTGTTTTCTCTGCTGCAATGTCAATGCAAAGTGTATTGAATCTGTTTATGATTTATTGATGTTGCTGCAATAAACTAATCATGCAATCTATCCCAATTTTGTCACAATTTTCATGATGAAGCTTATTAAAGTTGTTTTATGAATGATACTGCTGTGATAAATGAATGATGTGATATGTTAGAACCATATTTGTGAAGATGAATTGTGATAACTATCTTAGTTTTGTTGAGTGACTTGGGGTAATCTAATAGTTATGTTGTTGAAGCTACAGATTCCATATCTTCCCTTCTTACTATCGAAAACTTGGTTCTGACAACTCTCCCTTGAACAGCTCGAGTGAGACTTCATCCTCTCTACAGATGTTGCTGGGCAGGGTCAAACCTGACTGGGTCGATGCTCAGAGAGATCACGCTGGTTGGCCATCAACAGAGTGAGAAACCTTTTCGGTGAGGCTTTGTTGGTGGGTTTCAGCCAATAAATGGTTCCGTTGCTAGGACCAAGTTGCGATTGAAAGGAAGATATGTTTTGATATCCGACTCGACTAGAGATCAAGGAGTGGTTTGGTATAAAAATGCAAGAGTTTGCTGAAATAGAAAATCAGAATCCGAAGATGTTGATAGGAAATTGGTTGGACAGATATATTCATGACGGTCCTCACGAATGGCTCTTCTGTGAGTTTCCTATCATCTTGTATGAGTGGCTTGTGAAGTTCACTTCTAAGAAGAAAAAATTCCAAGGAGGAGAGCTAGCATCTTGGACTCTGGAGTTGATCCAGGAATTACAAGAAATAGATAATAAGGCATTGCGTGCTGTTGAGGTGTGGCTTAATAGTATCCTGGAGGGCTACATTACTGATTTTGCAGTTGATACCAATAAGTCATTTAGTGAAGTAGAAAGGGATTTCTTCAATAGACCACGAGGTATATTTTTGTTGTCTTTGTAGCTATCTATTAAACATCTTGTCTGTGAAAAAGGTATTTTGAAGATGGACCAAGAGTAGTGGGACTCTATTGTACGGAGGCTATAGACACCATGACGAAAGAGGGGAGACGCATGGAAAGGTAAGGGGTAGATGGGCATGAGTTCTAGTGAGATTGTGAAGGTCGCTGAGGAAACAAGTGGTTGTATAAGAGCAGGAGAAAGGTTTCGAGAGAAGAGGAAGAGGATAGGAGAAGGTACTACTGCGATCAAAGTGTGATACTGTGAAGAAAAATCACACAAGAAAAAGCAACCTTTTAGTGATGATGAGGATGACCAGGCCCAGGCTACCCCCAGAATAATGGTAGGCTTGAATCCCAACAGTAACGTGTCTACACCTCTACGCATTACTCCACCAACAGGAAGAAACATGCATTCTACGTCGACTTGCCCAACATGCCAGCAGCACTCTAGCAATAGAGTACCACCGAAGGAAGAAGGCAGAGAAATGAAGCTACCGATATTTCATGGAAATGGCATTAATGAACTAGAGCAATACTGGTTCTTGTGCGAGATGATCTAGACCCCCTGACAAACTATGGTGATGATGTCAAGAAAATCCAGCTGGAAACCACCCTCAGGGGTCATGCGCTTGATTGGTACATGAGTTTCATGCTGGTTCTTCACGAAGGTATAGAGAAAATATTGGATGAGATCCATAAGGGGTTATTTGAAGAATTCAAGAAGCTGAAGTCTCAGGCTGAGTACATTACCGAGTTGAAAGAAATCAATCAGTTCCCCATTGAAACAATTTGGGACTTTGATCAATAGTTTAATACGTTGAAGGATCGAGTCAGCTTCCAGATGAGCGATTTTCAGCATAAGGAGTGGTTCATCTCCGCGCTTGTCCCACGTTTTAGACAACCGCTAATGCAACAAAATATTACGACGCAGAGCGAGGCTCTGGAAATCATGATGAAATTAGAAGCATTGCTGGTAGGAGAAACCGTGGTCGGGATGAACCAGATTCAATCATAGTTGGCCAATATGACACTCCAACTGCAAGATATCAAGAAGGCTAAGGAAGATCATGATAACCTTTGGTGCACCCTGTGTGATGCGGACGAACACACCAAGGATACATGTCCGACATTCCAAAATTAGTTGCTTTCAGGTGTCCAAAACCCATTGAGTTGTGTTGGTGTACCATGGTGCCACATATGTCAGGTCTATGGGCATCGACATGAGAACTGCGACTACATGCAAAAGATGGTTACCAAGGCAGAGAGTCTGTACTATACATTTTGTCGGTCAGTAGGACACAACGATAAAAACTATTGAGCTTATGACTTGCTCTAGGAAAGGAAATATGATTCATACTTTATGAAAGGTGAGGACCCTCAGGCAATGCAAGTGCAACCATAGATGGAACAGCCAGCACCGCAGGTGCGGTATACACCATCATCCTAGATGTAGTTTATCCCATTGAAACCGCAACAACAGTTTACGTCACAGCCATAGTTTGCACCACAGGTTGTGCCACGACCACAGTATAATTAGGTATCACTCATTCAGCCTTAGCCACAATATGTTCAAGCTGTGCACTATGTCCAGCAGCAACCAAACCCCTCGCAACAGCAGTTGGCCCAGCCTCAATTTCAGCAAGGAGGAGTTCGAGGAGGATTCCACGGAGGATTCAGGGGACGAGGAGGGGGATTTCGTCGAGGAGGAGGATGAGGAAGAGAATCAATACAATGTTATACCTGTGGATTATTTAGGAACTACCAGAGGGAGTGTCCTCATGTGTAGTGTAGATACTGTGCATCCAATGAGCATAATGTTGAAAATTTCCCTTAGTTGATTGCGAAGTGGCAGGCCGAAAACATTCCTCCGTTACAGAATGCATAGACTCAGAAAAAACCAATGTTCCAAGTGCAGAACCAGGCAATGATGCAGAATCAGATCCTTCCACAGACTCAGAATCAGCTGATGAACCCGCCACTGAATCAGAACCCACCATTGAATGAAGCCCAGAACCTGAATCAAGGATCGATAGTTGCAAGAATTCAAGCCGAACCATGAATGAAGGATGTCAATGTTGGGTTTTCACTTGCACCGGTGCAAAAACTGAAGAAGATGGACCGCGTCAGCAAGTTCGGTTCACTGGAAAGAAAAAGGTCACATTGGATATTGGGATAGAGAATGACACCTTCTTCGAGGCCAAGCATGCAATCGGGATAAATCTGGGTAAGTTACCTATTATCGCAATGCCTTCTACTTTTGATTGATCTGTAGAGGAAATACCATCATCGTAGCATGGTACCTTGTAACAGTTCTTTGAGGGTTTTCTATCGCTAGAAAGGGTTCCTGAATCCCTTTTCGAGATTGAGAAATTTTTGTACCACCGGGATAAGACATTGAAGGATTATGTAGTGCTCTCCTTGCAAAAGAGGAAGACAGGCAAGGAGATGAGGATGAACATCTAGATCAGAGATTACAAGGTTGACTTAGTTATTCTGGATCTTGGATCAGATGTAAACATTCTAACCAAGAAAACTTGGCAGCTTATGGGGAACCCAACATTGGGATGGTCATCGGTGTTGTTGCGACTAGCAAATTAGGAAAAGGTTCATCCCATTGGTCACGTCTCAAACCTGGTTGTCCGTGTTGAAGGTATGAAAATGTATGTTGATTTTGATGTGATAGAAGTGGTGGAAGATGGAGGTTCCTATCCCGCACTACTAGGGATTGGGTGGGATAATGATAGCATGGCTGTTATCAATTTCAAAAAATGGGTTATGACGTTTGAGAACTAGGATGTTAGGGTCATTTCTCCCATGGACACTCAAGAAGGACACCGGTATATTGAACCTGTGAGGGATGAAGCCGGTAGAAGTTGGGATCACACCTATAATATCTCTAAATACTATATCCACCTTATCGTCAATGGTGAACTTGGATGGTGTAGCGATAGTTCTACGTCCTCCAATTCTGATGATACTTTGGAAAATGAGCAAAATAGGTTGCATGACATGTCATTTAGGAAATGCGGGTTGATCACATAGTCTCTCCATCACATAGCAACTGAGACTGTCAAGTTTCCAATTTATGAAGGCCTGTTAGAGTTATCAGAATTCCTTCACGAATTTGAAGAGAAAGTGTTTGAACCACAAAGGGTATTGGCCCTAGATGTGGCACTAAAGGCTACCCTAGCCTGATGGTGGGTGACGCACAATAAGACGATCCATGACTGGGGACAGTGTCAGAGATTGATGATGGTGCACTTCAGCGATTCAGAGGTCTATCGTGCTGGGATATACAATGGACAAAATGAACTCACCAGACACTTGATGGAATGTCAGGCCTTATGGGCATCATGACCTAAAGATGAGTGGGTCCATGCTTTTGTTCATACTCTAGATGAGATGCCAAGATCCTGGTATGTAGCGGCAGAAATATGTAGAACTATAACCACGTGGGAGGAGTTGTCTATTTTCTTTGCGCAGAAGTTTAGTTTCTAGGATGCGAACCCAAAGGTACATAATGCATTGCAAATCATCTGTGACGTAGTGCTGAAGCTCATCCCTGTCGGATACCCAGTTGATCCACATGCACATTTCTCTATACAATCCATGATGACATGTTACAATCTATCTGGGGAACCTGAAGATGATGATGAGTTCTGGAATGTTAATATTCCGAAGTCAGAAGGAAGTCGTGATGTTGTAGTGCCAGACATACTGATGGATTCACTGAATCAACCGCTGAATATCAGGAAAGTCAACATTGGGTCGGAAGACAACCCAAAATTTGCCAATATTTGGGACTATTGGGATGATGAAACAATGGCCAAAATCATGGACCTGCTGCATGAATTCCAGGATATTTTTTTGATGCGGTTCTCATAAATGAATGGGATATTATAGGACCCGTGGGAGATGAAAATCCTGTTGAATCTGGATGTAAAACCTATGCGACAGAGGCTTTATCGACTGAACCCACAATACAAGGACCATGTGAAGGCTGAGATTGACTGGATGTTGGATGTTGGGATCATCGAGCTTGTTAAAGAATTAGAGTGGCTAAGCCCTATGGTAGTTCAGGACAAAAAGAAAAGTGAATTATGCACTTGCGTCGACCTAAGAAAGTTGAATGATTCCTGTATGCATGATCCATTCCTGACTCCATTTACAGATGAGGTCCTTGAAGGAGTAGGAGGTCAGGATATGTATTCCTTCAGAGATGGATTTTTGGGGTACCACTAGATCCAGATTGCAAAAGCGGATCGCCATAAGACCACTTTTGTCACTAAATGGGGTTGTTTTCAATATACAGTCATGCCCTTTGGGCTAAAGAATGCGCCAACAACATTTTCTCGGGTAGTTGTCACTGTGTTTAAGGAATTTATTCAAAATTTCCTGCAAGTATATATGGATGATTGGACATTCTATAGGCTAATTAGGAACCATATCATCAACTTGAGATTGATGCTAGAAAGGTGTTGATAGCATCAGATTGCATTAAATTCTAAGAAGTGCATTTTCTATGCGCTGTTTGGAATGCTACTCAGACACATAGTATATAAGGAAGGTCTATTGGTTGATCCAGTGAAGATCCTACTAATTCTTAGTTTTTCACCACCGACGAATGTGAATATGCTTCAGGAGATGCTGGGGCACACAGGGTACTATTGCAAGTTCATAAAAGGATACGTTGTGATTACTACCCCTATGGAGAAGCTATTAAAGAAGGATGCTGCATTTCAGTGGAGTAAAAAATGTCAAGGAATTTTTGACACACTGAAGGCCAAGATGGCCTTCGCACCCATACTGGTATTCCCTGATTCAAACAAGGCATTCCATGTGCATGTCGACGCCTCTTATGTTGCACTAGGGGTTGTTCTTGCGCAACTAGGTGAGGGCGACCTTGATCAGTCGATTTCATATGCCAGTAGGAAGTTGTTGTTTACTGAAAAAAATTACACAATGAATGAAAGAGAAGTATTGACGATGGTTTATGCCTTGCAAACGTTCAGGCATTATTTGTTAGGAGGTCACTTAGAGATGTTCATCGATCATTATTCCTTCCAATATTTGGTCAATAAGCATGTGTTGGGGGGGAAGAACTATCAGTGGCTGCTACTTATTCAGGAATTTGACTTTGAAATAGATGTGAAGCTGGGATGGTTGAATGCTGGTCCTGATCAACTATCTCGCATTCAGACTGGAGAAGAACCTACCAATATTGATGATTAATTTCTAGATGCGGAACTGTTCCATTTCGATATCACAAATGATCATTATGCCCCAATCATTAAATTCTTGGCCACTTGTGTTGCCCCTGAGAGCCTTTCAACTAGTCAGAAGAAGCAATTGGTAGTAAAGGATTCATATTTCTAGCTGATTGTTGGGTAGTTATACAAGATTGGACCAGATGAAATCTTGCGATGGTGTATCATACTGCATGAGCAGAGACCCATTCTAGAAGAAGCACATGCAGGAATAGTGGGAGGTCACTATGGAGGAAGTGCTCCTGCGCGGAAGGTGTTGTGCACTAGGCTATGGTGATTGATCCAGAAGGATCCAAGAAGGAATTTTTTTGAAGTCCTCCAATCTCATCAAAACCAGCACCAGATCGAAGGGCTCATCGAGATGATTCCAACGATGTTCATTTCACCTCAAACAGACTTCGTATGAGAAAGTTATCGCATTCTGTTGTATTGGTGAAACAAGCAAATTTGTAAAAATGGAGGTGCCAAGTGGCACCACTGACATGGTGACACGTGGCATCCATACTGTATAAACATGATGAAGTGGCACAACTGACATGGTGACATGTGGCATCCGTATGGTATGGACAAGGTGACATGGCAAGTGTACGGACCAATCACAAGGTGACACGTGGCAGTATGGATCCGAGCTGGCATACTGCTGACTGGGCGTACAGACAGTGACATGGAAGTATGGGCAGTGACTGGGTGGTTGAATAGATGCTAATTGGGTGTGAGGTGGACCAATCCCAGGCTTCCACGTGGCAACACAAGATTGGCCAATATGACTAAGGAAAAAATTATGGCCTCCGCAAGGTTCGATCCTGTGACCTCTCTTGTATAAGCACTCCACCTTCACCACTTGGGATACATATGGTTATTGATATGTGTGTTAACATTATTATTTTTAAGCTTGGAAATGTTTGTAATGGTGGAAAAAGGGGGTCGGGGCAAGCCCCGACCCATAGTTTTCGATGCGGCAAGGAACATGGGGAGTTTGTTGCAACTCTGACCCACTAATCACGTTGGAGTCATGGTCACATGTTTTAATATTCAAACGGATTACATGCCAATGCGCCTTAACACATGAAGGAGCCACCACATGGGACGTTCCCACTCTTTAAACACATGTGCTTTTAAAAACTTTGGGTTAAGTTTAAAAGTGGGCTTTTGGAGTGCCACCAGTATGGGTAGGTTATAACAATATAATATGCCATAGTTGGTAAAGTTTTAAAAGTTGGTTAGTATGTTATTATTATAATATGGTTTTAACCATATTAAGAGCCACTTTAAGTATATTCTTAAATAGGTTGGTTTATTATTTAATAAAAATCCCAACCACATGAAAAGCAACTTGGAGGTTTGTAACCATATGCCTATTTAGGAAAAATTGTTGTAACTTGAGAAAACCATGAGGATCATGTGAGGGGAGTCCATAAAAGCCTATATAAACTCCTTCATTTGCCATTTCCCACTCATGCTTTGGAGTGGAGACTTTGTAGCTAAAGGAGAGAAGGGAGATTGCGTAGCTCTGCAGGAGGAAGGTACGAGTGTTTATACTCGTTTTACACCGTCTTCAAGCTTCAGAGTTGTTGGAAGTAGTCTTGTTGTGTTTTGGGTAGTGGTTCTCTTCGTGACCATTGTTTCCAAGGTATCATTGTATCATTTCCATGTATTTTTCCTTATGCTGAGATTATAGATCGGCCCTCCTATTGAGAAGCAGGCCCGGAGACGTAGTCCATCCTGGATGAACTCCTTTATCAACTTGTTGTCTTTACGTGCGTATTGTCTATGCTGTTTAGTTCTCTTCTTATGGATTTGTGAGCTTCATTGATGCTCTTTATGCAATTCATGTTAACATCATAGAGTAGAAAATAACTTGTTTTCGGATCATGTGGTATCAAAGCAGGACTATTTGACGTTGGATTGTGAGTGTGGATGCTCATGAGGGATAAACTACAAGCTAGTGAGGGTACATTAGAGCCTTACAATTCCAAGATCGGATGTGCACACCGAAGGAAGAAGATGGATGCTAATGAAGCCCGCACTAAGATGGAGGAAAACTTTCACAAGGTCTTCTACATGATGGCCAACAAGGTAGACAAGTTGTTTGCAGACTATGAAGAACGCATGGCGAAAGAAAGAAAAGGTAGTGAAGTAAAGAAGGAAGACAAAGAAGTGAAGGATGAAGGCAACACTTCAGTTAACCACGGAGGAGGTGACGAAGATCCTCCTGAGCCTCCCTCTTCACCTTCAGCTTCAAGCACAAGTTCAAGTGCTTCTTCCTCATCTCATTCTCAGCATTCCAAGGTTCCTCACAAAGAGCCTCAAAAGAAGCCCTTATTGAAGCTCGATGTGAAGTTTGATTTGCCCATGTTCAATGGGGAAGTGAATGCAGAGAAGTTGAACAATTGGATAAGGAAAATTTAGGTCTATTGCCAAGTCCAGCAGATCAAAGAAGAAGATGTGAAGATTCAGTTGGCTTCACTTTGGCTGACAGGCACCGCACTTGTGTTGGGGCGCGTACCCTAAGGATTATTAGTTTTGGTAACTTTGCGGCTGTTGGTAAGCAGAGTTATGGGTCAAAATAGTCTTAGGGGTGTCAGGGTAAGTCAAAACCCCTTTTTGTAATAAACCCGTGGTTTAAATCCAGGGTTTAGGGTTTTTGGGTGCCCATGGATTGAAGCCATGGTTTTGTAATAGCGCGATGTATAAATAGGTATTTTTGTAAATAAGAAAAAGTTAGGTTTTTATGATGTAAGAAAGAATAAGGCGAAGCTAAGGTTGATTTTGTAAGGAAAGGTTAAGTCCCAGCTGTGTGCGTGGACGACCTCTGCAGCTGTGTGCGCAGAGGGTTTTTGTAAGAAGAGAAAGAAAGATCTGCAGCTGTGTGCGTAGAGGCCTGCTACTGTGTGCGCGGCTGTGAAGGACTGAAGGGATCTGCAGCTGAGTGTGCAGATCAAACTGTGGTTTTGTAGCAAGTTGAATAAAACACAGTTTGTGGACGTAGCCCCTACATTGGGGGTGAACCACGTTATATTTGGTGTCGTGCTTTATTGTGTTATTTCTATTTCTGTTATTCTTATGCATTAAAACTGTATACATCTGATAACATAGATCACTGCTAGTAATAAAGCTTCGCTGTGAATTCCCTGTAGTGGGTTAAGCAAGTCATGGTTATTTATCTATCTGCGAAGTTATATATCTATAAGCAAATGATAAAGTTGTGTAATTGTTGATTGATAAGTTTATTAAAGGCTAAGGTACAGTAATACCCCTCTCTGCTTGCAGAAACCTGATTCTACGGCACCCCATTGCTGTTTCGAGTGAGACTGCAACCTGCGCGCAGGTTGTTGCCGAAAGGTCCAACACGGTGGGTCTTTTGTTGGTGTGACACAAAAGGATTAAACCTGGGTCTTCCCTATTGCCCAACAACTTGTATGGTGGGAAAGAAAGCTTCAGCAAGGTAGCAAACAAATGGATAATCTTCTCTCATCGTGGTCTACTTTCATTTATGCTTTACGTAAGCAATTTTATCCATTGGGTTATGTTCAAAAGGATATGATGGATTGGCAAAGTTTTATACAAGGCAAGGGTTAGAGTGTTCAAAATTTTACTGAAGAATTTAGAAAGAAATCTCTAGAGTTGAATATTTCTTTAGATTCTCCTGACACTCTTTTGAATTACATTGGTGCTCTTCATCATTATCTATGCCATACTGTGCTGTTGTTGAATCCTACTAGTGTGGATGAAGCAAGTGTTCAGGCTACTCATCTTGAGAGCAGGGGGAAGCATTTGCAAGAAGACCATCTGAAGAAGCCTTTCAAGCCCAACAACAACTACAAGTCCAAAAAGAAGGACAAGAGAAAAAAGACAGCTACTGCCAAGAAGGAAGGAGGAAAGCTCCATTGCAAACATTGTGACACTGATGGGCATGATGAAGAAAGTTGTTGTAAGTTGCATCCTGAACAGAGGCCAAAGCATTATGAAAGAAAAAAGAAGAAAAATACCGTTGCAACAGTGCAACGAGATTTGGGTTCCGAATCAGGTGACGAAACCATGATTACAGCCGTGGGAATGCAAGGTAACAAAACTCCTCATACTGGTTCAAGTTCTACTCGTGTTTCTAAAGAAAATGATAAAAGAAGAAGTGAGTTGTTTCACATCAAAGTTGTGTCTAAGCATAAAAATATTGAAACATTATTTGATTCAGGTTCTCAAGTAAATTTGATATCAGAATCAGTTGTTAAGAAGTTGGGCATACAGACTAAACCTCACCCCAAGCCTTATCCTCTTGGATGGGTATGTGATAATGCTAAGCTATAGGTGACTAAGCAATGCAGGTTAAGGTTTGCTATTGCTTCAAAGTTGATCGATGATGTGGACTTAAATGTTGTTCCTCTTGACATCTGCGGTATCGTATTGGGAAGCCCATACGTGTATGATCAAAAAGCAGTATTCTTCCATCATGAGAACAAGTACCATCTCACCAAAACCGAGGTGGAGTACATTGTGAGAGCTCACAGTATGAAGGATAACACCTCTCTTGTTAGTACAGTATATATGAAGAGACTCATCAACACTAATAAGAGATACATGCTCATGGTTGTGAGAGCAAAAGATGCTGAAGCATCCAATGCTTTCAAAGGTTGTGATCCTTCTCATAAAAAGGCTATGATTGATATTGTGGCTAACTATGATGAAATATTTCAGGAACCTACAAGTTTTCCTCCCAAAAGGGAGATTCCACATGAGATTCATCTCCAGCAGGATGCCCCTCTTCCTAATGTGGGCATGTACAGGTTGTCCGCAGTTGAAATGACAGAGATTAAGAAGCAGGTTCAATACTTGTTGGACCAAGGAGCGATCACACCCAGCTCCTCTCGATGTGGTTCACCGATTTTTTTGGTGATGAAGAAAGATGGCACATGGAGGATGTGCATTGACTATCGGGCTCTCAACAAGATCGCAATCAAGAATCGATACCTTCTTCCTCACATAGATGACTTGCTCGACCAATTGAAAGATGCTTTGTTCTTTACCAAGTTGGATTTGCGCAGTGGCTACCACCAGATCAGAATTGCAGAAAGTGATGTGTGGAAGACGGCCTTCAAGACCAAGAAAGGTCTATTTGAGTGGTTGGTGATGCCCTTTGGGATTTGCAATGCACCTACAACCTTTATGCGGGTAACGAATGATGTTTTCCGGCCATTCTTAGATGATTTTGTCATTGTTTATCTAGATGATATATTGGTCTTTAGTAAAACTTGGGAAGCACATGTAGGGCATATAAAGAAGTGTTGGACACTTTGAAAAAGAAGAAATTGTATGTAAAATTTTCATAGTGTGAATTTGGAAAAACTTCATTAGTTTACTTGGGTCATATTGTAGGAGGTGGAAATTTAAAAATTGATCCTTCAAAGGTTGATGTAATTGTCAATTGGCCTAAGCCTACTAACGCTATTGAAGTGAGAAGATTTTTAGGAGCTGTTCAATATTGGAGGAGGTTCATTCAGAAATTCTCATACATAGCATCTCCTTTGCATGCCTTAACAAGTGTGAAGAAAGCCTTCCAGTGGGGAGGTAAGTAGCAGAAATCCTTCGACACATTGAAGGGAAAGATCAGCACCGCCCCAGTCCTAGCCTTGCCTGATTTGCAGCAGCCATTTGAGATAGAGATAGATGCCAGTGGATATGCCATGGGGGTAGTATTGATGCAGCACCGCAAGCCTATTTGCTACCATTCAGAGACTTTTACTCAAGTAGTGATCAACTACCCCACCTATGACAAAGAGTTGTATGCTTTGGTTCAGAGTGTTAAGAAGTGGAAGCACTACTTGATGGGTAAGGAGACGATCATCCATACCGATCATTAGCCCTTGCAGTATCTCCATTCCTAGACTAAGCTCCAGCAAGCTCGTCATTTTAGGTGGATGGGATTACTTCAAAAATTCCATCTAGTGATCAAGTAAAAGAAGGGTACTAGTAACAAAGTGGCATATATGCTCTCTAGACCTCCTGTTGTTGCATCTATTGTTTTGAAAAATGCTTCTTTATCCCATGAAAGTTATATTGAGCAGTATGCTACTGATGATGATTTCAAGGAGATTTATGAGAAGCTAACCAATGGCACATAGGTGGAAGACTACTATTTGCAGGGAAAGTTGCTCTATCATTTGGGCAAGTTATGTGTTCCTATTAGTGAAAGAGTCCATGTAATACGAGAAGCTCATACTTCTCTTGTATCAGGGCATTTTGGGTTAGGTAAGACTTTGGCTCATTTGTAAAGACTTGTGTATTGGCCTCACATGAAAGACATTATAACAAAATATGTAAAGGGGTGTGTGATGTGCTCTACTTGTAAGCCCACTAATAGAAAATTGGGGCTGTACTCACCACTTCCTGTTCCTTCCCATCCTTGGGAAAGCATTTCCATGGATTTTGTGGGGGTTTGCCTATGTCTAGGAGGGGTCATGACTACTTGTATGTGGTGGTGGATAGGTTTAGAAATATGTGTATTCTTATTCCATGTAAAAAGTAGGTCACTGCAGAGCAGGTTGCTTCTCTTTTCTTTCAGCATGTATGGGTTCAGTTTGGACTCCCCACGTCCATTATCTCGAATCGAGACTCCCGATTCCTTGGAGAGTTTTGGACAAAATTATGGTGTATGATGGACACCAAGCTGAAGAGGAGCACCGCTTTCCATCCATAGACCGACAGGCAGACAGAGGTAGTCAACAGGACAGTTGTCCATTTGCTTCGAGGCTATTGCAACAAGCATCCTAAGTTATGGGATGAACAGATCCAGTATGTGCAACATGCCTACAAAAGGGCTATGCATTCTTCCACTCAGAGCTCACCATTTGAGACATGCATTGGGTACTTGCCAAAGACTCCATTGGACTTGACTTATGGGAGAGAGGTTGATTCAAGCACTTCCAAGGATGAAGACAAAGCCCACAGGTTCATTCAGAGAGTTCAACAGGTACATCAGGCAAAGCAAGAGCAGTTGGAGAAGAGTCAATACCAGTACAAGGCTCACCACGACAAGCATAGAGTTGATCATTAGTTTCAGGTGGGAGATCAAGTGTGGCTTCACATCAACAAGGAGAGGATGAAAGGAGAAGGAAAGAAGCTCAAGCCTATTAGGTATGGTCCCTTCACCATCTTGGAGAAGATTGGGATGAATGCTTTTCACTTAGAGCTACCGCCATACATGCAGATCTATGTAGTGGTGAATGCGGAGAACTTGAAACTCTATGAGCCTCCCATGATCATGGATGAAAGGGAGAATGTCTCATTGCCATCAGTTGATGAATTTGCTCCTCAGTACATGGATGAGCTAAAGGAAGATGCCATCTTGGAAAAAAGGACAAGGACTTCTTGCAGAGGTGATGTTGATTATCTTCGAGTGGGCATCAGAGGAACTCATCCAAGAAAAACCAAGTGGATCGAGAAGGAGAAAGTGAGGGAGCAATTCCCTCACCTATCTATTGATTAGAAAAGGATTTTGGAGGCCAAAAGCTTCTCAGTGGGGAGGAATGATCCAGGAGGATCCAAGAAGGAAATTTTTTTAAGTCCTCCAATATCAGCAAAAGTAGCACCAGATCAAAGGGCTCGTCGATATGATTCCAATGATGTTCATTTCACCTCAAATGGACTTCATATGAGAAAGTTATCGCATTCTGTTGTATTGGTGAAACAAGCAAATTTGGAAAAATGGAGGTGCCACGTGGCACCATTGATAGGGTGACACGTGGCATCCATACTGTATAAACATGATGAAGTGGCACCAATGACAGGGTGACATGTGGCATCCGTATGGTACGGATAAGGTGACATGGCAAGTGTACGGACCAATCACAAGGTGACACGTAGCAGTACGGATCCGAGCTGGCATACTGCTGACTGGGCGTACAGATGGTGATGTGGCAGTAAAGGTAGTGACTGGGAGGTTGACTGGATGCTGAATGGGCATGAGGTGGATCAATCCCAGGCCACCACGTGGCAACACAGGATTGGCCAATATGTCTAAGGCAAAAATTATGGCCTCCGCAGGGTTTGACCCCGTGACCTATCTTGTATAAGCGCTCTGCCTTCACCACTTGGGCTACATATGGTTATTGGTATGTGTGTTAACATTATTTTATTTAATCTTGGAAAAGTTTGTAATGGTGGAAAAAGGGGGCCGGGGCAAGTCCCGACCCATAGTTTTCGATGCGGCAAGGAACATGGGGAGTTTGTTGCAACTCCGACCCACTAATCACGTTGGAGTCATGGTCACATGTTTTAATCTTCAAATGGATTACATGCCAACACGCCTTAACACATGAAGGAGCCACCACATGGGATGTGCCCACTATTTAAACACATGTGCTTTTAAAAAATTTCGGTTAAGTTTAAAGTGGGTTTTTGGAGCCCCACCAGTATGGATAGGTTATAACAATATAATATGCCATAGTTGGTAAAGTTTTAAAAGTTGGTTGGTATGTTATTATTGTAATATGGTTTTAACCATCTTAAGATCCATTTTAAGGATATTCTTAAATAGGTTGGTTTATTATTTAATAAAAATCCCAACCACATGAAAACCAACTTGGAGGTTTGTAACCATATGCCTATTTAGGCAAAAAATTTGTAACTTCAGAAAACCATGAGGATCATGTGAGGGGATTCCATACAAGCCTATATAAACTCCTTCATTTGCCATTTCCCACTCATGCTTTGTAGTGGAGAATTTGTAGCTAAAGGAGAGAAGGGATATTGTGTAGCTCTGCAGGAGGAAGGTACGAGTGTTTATACTCATTTTACATCGTCTTCAGGCTTCAGAGTTGCTGGAAGCAATCTTGTTGTGTTTTGGGCAGCGGTTCTCTTCCTGACCATTGTCTCCAAGGTATCATTGTATAATTTTCATGTATTTTTCCTTATGTTGAGATTATAGATAATCCCTCCTATTGAGAAGCAGGCCCAGAGACGTAGTCCATCCTGGACGAACTCCGTTATCAACTTGTTATCTTTATGTGTGTATTGTCTATGCTATTTAGTTCTCTTCTTATGGATTTGTGAGATTCATTCATGCTCTTTATGCAATTCATGTTAATGTCATAGATTAGCAAAGATCTTGTTTTCGGATCAGTGGCCTACATTGCATAATGATGCTGCCGACTAAGCACAGAGTGGTGATGTCTGCCAGCGTGTTGGTAAACCATCGCGACAGGATGAGATGTCGCTTGTGCCGCAAGTAAATCTAAAACCTTTTGATAAACAGGCCATGTATTTTGTGGGTCCAATTAATCCACCAGGGAAGAGTACTAGTGCATGATATATCATTACAGCAACTAACTATATGACTAGGTGGGCAGAGGTCGCACTAGTTGTGGATTGTATCACTACCACAGCAACGAAGTTCATATTTGAGAATATTGTGACATGGTTTGGGTGTCCCAAGATATTGATGAGTGACCAGGACATTCATTTTATCAACCACACTGTGAGAGCACTAACTAGGGAGTTGCAGGTGCAACATAAGAAAATCACACCATACCCTCCGTAGGCGAATGGGACTGTTGAAGCATTCAACAAAATTTTGGAAATAGTGTTGACAAAGGTATGTAATGCTAATCGTGATGACTGGGACTTGAAAATTATAGCAATGCTATGGGCCTATCACACCACTTGTAAATGGCTGAGAGGACAAACACCTTTTGAGCTAGTATATGGGAAAGAGGTAGTCATGCCCATGGAATACATTGTTCCTAGTTTGCGCATCATTGTGGAGACCAGCATGGATGATGCAGAAGCATTAGAAGAACGCATTATGTAGTTGATCCAGCTTGAAGAGGATATCTTTTTTACAGGCTTCCACTAGCGCATTGCGAAGGATATACAGAAGGCGTGGCATGACCGTCACATTAAGCATAAACAGTTTGCGGAAGGAGATTTGGTGTTGTTATATGACAACAAGTTCATGAAGCATCTAGGTAAGTTACAGATGCACTAGCTAGGCCCGTATCTTGTTCATTCAATTACTTCTGGAGGTGCGGTTCAGTTATAACAATTAGATGGTGCAGTATTGTCAATGCTCATCAATGGGAGTCGCTTAAATCCCTATAGGACGAAGTGAGAGCTGCGCACTGCTTGAGGTGCTAAAAAAAAATATTTTGTTAGATAGAAACAAGTCAAGCCTAGGGGAAGAGGCCATGCAAGGATAAGAGTTAGTCGATATGGAAGGGTGACCACCTGCGACAGCCATGGGGCTATGGGTTGGTCAAATCAGAAATAAATGCAGGTAGTTAAAACAGTTAGCCAACAGCACTTGTTGAAGTGATGCGCATTAATGGTCGATTCGGCTATTAGTAGGGTGAGATTGCCGATGGATTTGGTATCATTACTTCTATATTTGGTCATGATGGACATGATGGATTTGGCAATGATGATTTCAAATTGGGAAGTGGGTATAAAAAGCACACAGGACTTGGGAGGAAGGCATTGTTTAGAACAGTTCAGTTGAGTAAGCAAAGTGTTGAGCCGAGTACATTTGAAGAGTCTTGAGTGCGATTTGCAGAGTAGAGGTTCAGCTCCAGGACACCATTCTTCTACTCAATTCCCTAGTCCATCCAGTGATGCCGCTACAACAGGTTATCGAACAGAAGGCTACTATTGAGGAAATAGCGGCCTAGTTTGTAACAATGGAGCAAGAAACAAAGACAATCATGGAGGTGATGACAAAGTTCTAGCAAAGCATTGTCCAAGACAAACAACTCGACCAATTGACCATGCACGCGCAAGAAGCTGAAGGATAGTTGATGACAATGAAGACATCGATGTGAGAACTGTCACTCATGGTGTAGATCACGTAGTCCGAGGAGTTGAAGGACCTACATCAGAGAGCTTCCCATGCCCAAAAACGCAAACAAAAGCATCGTGCCCAGTTGTATGAGTTTCAAGAAGTTGGTGGGAAGCTAGCTATCAAAGTAGTTGAAACGCTGCAGGTGGCACAAGAAATTTGGTAGATGGTCAATTGAAAGGCTGGGGCAGCACACCCCGTGCAGCAGGATTTTCTCAACTATCAAAGTGTTGCCGAAAGAGTCCAACTCCAAGTTTGAGAGATCTCACAACAATTCAAAGATTTCAAGGCCAAGACATCGACATATACCTTGTCAACCTGACGTGGCTCAAGGACGAGCCACAAGGCTTTGTTGGGGGCTTATTGGCATAGGTTTTGGTTAAGTGAGTAGCGTAGTGTCACAGCAGCTATGCAAGCTCACATGACACCACGCAAGGACAGATCATCACGATGGGCGAAAGAATAACCACTTTTGAATATTTAATGTATTAATTGACCACGTTTTGGGGACATAGGTCATTAGTGGTTAGAAGTTAGTTAGAAATGGACCTTTGATGTAAAATTGCAAGACTATATATAGAGATAGCTTTGCAATTGTAAGAAAATCATGATCATGCTCAGCACGATACAAGTCCAAGTCAATATCTCAGAGTGATCAATCTGTTGTGATATGTCTATGGTTTTGATGAGTCTTTTGTTTTAAACAATCTAGGATTTGTCTGAGTCAGATACTAAATTTTGGGATGTAATCAGTCTCCTACTGTGGAGAAGAATTATTTGTTTTGGATCTGTTGCGCAGAATTAATATGACATAATGGTTGTTGCCTAAATGTTGTCTTCTGTTTTCATGTTTTCTCTGCTGTGATGTCAATGCGAAGTGTATTGAATCTGTTTATGATTTACTGATGTTGCTGCAATAAACTAATGATGCGATCTATCCCAATTCTGTCTCAATTCTAATGATGAAGCTTATTAAAGTTGTTTTATGAATGATATTGTTGCGATAAATGAATGATGTGATCTATTAGATCTGTAGTTGTGAAGATGAAATGTGATAACTGTCTTAGTTCTGTCAAGTGAATTGGGGTAATTTAATAGTTATGTTGTGAAAGCCACGAGTGCCATATCTTCCCTACTTACTACTAGAAACTTGGTTCCGACATCTCTCTCTTGAACATCTTGGGTGAGACTTCGTCCACTCTGTGGATGTTGCTGGGCAAGGTAAAACATGTCTAGGCCGGTGCTGAGGGAGATCACGCTAGTTGGGCATCGAAAGAGTGAGAACCCATGTCGAAGAGGATTTGTTGGTGGGTTTCATCCAACAAGACTCATCATTGCATATTGTGGCTTCGATCCACCTTTGTAATATACGTGGTATTGTACATGTATCATATGATGTAATCAAATATTGTAAAGGAGATAGTGTTCCATTATATTGAACATAGCATCCTCGGATATGATTTTGTATATAACATTGATATGTATTTGTTTCAGGTACTTCCTCTGCTGCCTTGGACACTTGAGTTCTCCAATATTAAAAGATAGTAATTTATTTCAGCCATCGCTTCCATCTGACCTCATACAATAGGGGGCATTTGTTATCAACCAAAATGACACTTATCGTTTGAGTGCTGACATCCATTATGTCAGTACACAAAAGGACAAGTGGGAATGAAGTGGCCAAAACACTATAGATGTGCATGGCCATTGATGCATGATCTTGAGACCAACTTAATATATTTTAATTCTTATTTTAGGGTTTCACATGCTCCTTTGTCACACGCGAGTAATTGCATTGCAACCCGCGTGTACATTGAACACACTAGTTTCCTTTGAGAAAAAAGCGTGTCACATGCGCCTTGCTTATAGAAATACTTTCATGTACCTTAGTTCAACATTAAAAAATATAAATCATGATTAGATGATATTAGTTGGGCCTTAATCCATAACTATCCCAATTGTTTCAACCATCTTAACCTTTGAAACCTCTTTATTTCCCCATGTATAAATAGAGGGCATGGGATGGGGCTAATCAATCATTTTTTAAAGAGAAACTTTATGCTGGTGGTATGAGTAAGACCTCTTGGAGAAGCAGAACTCATTTTCCTCGGTTTATAGAGGAGTCCTTGTCTCAAAAGTGGGGTTGTAATCTTACCATTCCCTGTTTATGAATAAAGAAAGTTCTTCTTTAAATATCTGTATTGTTGATTTCTCATGTATAATGGATTATGAATGATTTAAATTGTGTTATTATGAATATGCATCTCACTAACCATTGATATATCTATGAATCCTTCTTCCTATTCCTTTTTCATTTCTAGATAAGCTAATTGTCTGCAAGTGTATTAGTAAGCTAGTAACCCCAAATACCCTAGGTTACAAGGGTGCATTGTCCTGAACAACATCACCATTGATATCTTACTCATTTATTCACTTCTCTTTCTTTCTTACCTTTTCACCATAGTTTTTTATTATTTTATTATTTTATTTATTCTTATTTTAATTAATTTATTAGGATTTTAGGTTTTTAATATTTCTTTGATTAAGTAAAACTATTAATTCCCTCCCTTTACTCCACTTTCAATTTTTCCTTTATATTTAATTATTCTTATATAGCTTTATATTATTTGTTCTTTTAGTTATAACTATATTTTAAACTAAAAAATTAACTTATTAATTATCCAATTGACCGCCATTTTTACTCATTTGAATCTTTTCAACTACTATATTTGTTGCCCCGGGAAAGGACCATAGGGAAGAAACTCGCGCACAACCAATGAAGATGCGTCGCATGTTCGATGGAAACAAGGGAGGATCGTGAAGGAACCAAAGGACCCTCGTAGGAAGAACAGATAGGTGCACAACATAGGAAAGGCAAGTGCAGAAGTGAGCAAATGATAAATGGTAGGAAAGCGATAGGGTAGTCGTGGGTGCGGAATTTGGCGTAAGTCAGTGGATGCCACACAATTGGAAGAATGTTGTAAGTAATGATATTAGTGCCTCGTGTCAAGTCATGATCACCACAGCTGTAGCCTGGGGGGAGGCTGATGGTGATAGTTAACATACTTCCTATAAGCAGTCGACTCGGTGTGGTAATGTAATAATAGTTGGAGGGTTTGTTTTTGTTAGTCATAATTACAGAGTAGGTTTGATAGACGATATTTGTATACAGTTGCAGAGAACAGATCTAAGAGGAGGGTCGTCAGGAATTTACAGGAGGCAGTGAGAGTTAGTGCAATAGGAGAGCTCTGCTAAAGCGGTGCAGATGCTAGGAAACTATATCCAGGCTGTGTGTGGATCTCTAGGTAGTAGCAGTATATTAGGATAAATAAGACAAAGAGAATGAGAACCATAAGTTTGAACTTAAATACATATCTCAAGATTAGCCTGCATCCCATAGACTGCAAGGTGCTATATCCTTTCTCATGCCAAATGAAGAGCACCTTGGTGGTTTTTTCGAGATGAGTTTCCATGTTATCTCTTGTGTTTGAATGAATGGTTGATATGGTGAATGTTTATGTGATTGATTACTATTATATTTTCGTATAATGTTGAAAGTTGCTTGAATCTCTATTATTATCCTGCAATTGGTAGATGAATGATCATAACGCATTGTTGTAATGAACCTATATATATCAATCTTTATGGTTGTTGTTTTGAATCCTCACATAAGTCGTAGATACAATTTGTGTGAATCAGCTGCGCTGCACAAGTTGCACCAGCTGTGAGGTGGAAAGGAAGGACGAGTCACATGCAATGACATGTATTCATGCTCGGTCGTGTAGAACTGAATCCTCTGTCAAGCCATCTTGCTTCCTTTGTTTAGCTCCTTTCCTACAAGCCAAGGGACTATAATCCCTCGACAATCATGGAAACATGGTTCTGGGGGTTACCCATCTATGAGATATCTCGGGTGAGACCATGCCTGCTTCACAGGTGTTGTCGATGGGGATTTCTCTATAGGTCCAGTATCTTGGGTAGTTGTTGGATCGATGGGATGCGCAAAACCTGGGTCGCATTAGTGGGGAAAACTAGCCAACAAATGGTTCCGTTTCTAGGACTCGTTAATCAAATAGAGGGAGATGTTGTGGAACCCAATGAAGAAGGAGATTGAAGACTGGATGGATTCTAAAACCCTGGTATTCGCGAGAGAGGAGAGCACAGAAAGATAGGTGAGTGTAGGAAATTGGATAGGGAGACTATTGTAGAGATTAAGTCATGCAGTCTGTGAAGCAGATATACTTTGTAAGAGCTAGGAGTAATATGGAAGGTAGTAAGAAAAGATGTTCCTTGGCATTTTTGAGGATGACTTAGACATTGGATTCTTGAGAAACGGAAGGAGGTTCTAGTTAGGAAAGATGAGAAAGGTAGCAAGAGGCAGGAGGGCCTATAGCTTTCCTAGGGAGGGTGAATATGTATGTGAGTCATACCTAGACAAAGGGTCCTGCAATGAAGAGGAAGAGTATAGCCCAGTTTTTGAGAGAGAAGAATCAAGAGAGTCTGCATAATAGCCAAGAATAGAACATGACTATGGTGTTCCAGAGAGACCCCCTAGAGTGAGACCTAAAATTTCCTCACCTAAAACACTTGTGAAAACTAGCAATCCTAGTGTCAGGACTGGTGTGCAAGGAAGCCCATCATCAATCCCAGTAAATCCTATAAATCCAGGGAATCTAGTGAACAATCCCAGTGCCACCCTAATGGTGGGGACAAATGTTAGACTACCCACCTTTAATGGGAATGGAACAAAAGACCTAGAACAACATTGGTTCCTTTGTGAAGTTGTCTAGATGGTACGCTTAGTACATAATGCTGATATAAATAAGGCACAGATGATCATGACCTTAAGGGGTGGTGCCCTGAATTGGTTCATGAAATTTTGTGCCGCACCAGCTGGAACACCCTAGAAGACTCTTGAGGAGATTCGGCGAGTAATGATCTCGACGTTTGGAAGCCCCAATTGGATTCCCAATGTATTACTGAGATAAAGGATATTAAGGAGGCTCCAGCAGAAATGGTATGGGACTTTGACCAACGGTTCAAAATGTTGATGGCCAAGGTCATCTTCTAGATGTCGGACATGCAACATAAAGAGTGGTTTATTGTTGCGCTACCACTACATATAAGAGGACCACTCATGTAGCAAAAGATCGCAACACAGATGGAGGAGTTGGAGTTAGCAATGAAGGTAGATGCTTCGCCTATCGGGGATATTGCCACAGGAATGATACAGATTCAGTCTTAGTTGGCTAATTTGACTATTCAAATCCAAGATATGAAAAGGGGAAAAGAAGCACATGAAGATCTTTGGTGTACACGATGTTGGACCTATGGACATACCAAAGATGAATGCCCAACATATATGAACTACATCTCGTTTACTGGGTCAAACACATTGAATAGCCAAGGGTTTCCTTGGTGTAATATCTGCCAAATAAGAGGACACTGGGATGTAGATTGCATGTTCATGCACAAGACAGTATGTACACCAACCAGTCTATATTGTAAATTTTGTAAATCTGTAGGCCATGATGAAAAGGATTGTAGGGCCTACCAACTCATGAGGTAGAAAAAGGTAGATTCATATTTGATGAAGACTGATGAGTAATTAATGATTGAACAGACTCTGCCTTAGTTCCATGCTACTCCTCATTTTTAGGCTGCACCTTAGTTTTCGCCTGCATAGCAGTTTTAGATGGCACCACAGTTTTAGAATATCGCTTGGTATAACTTGTGCCAATAGTAGTACCAGCAACCATAATACCTATTACAACCACCTCAAAGGGGGGTGGCAATTACAAGAGCTGAGGAGAAGGAGGATTTGGCCGGGGAAGAGGCCCAGTTGTATATTACAATTGTGGAGTACCAGGACATTATTATAGGGAATGCCTAGAACCTTCAAGGACTTGTTCATATTGCAGACAGGATCACAATGTGGAGCAATGCCCACAGCTCATCGCTCGATGGCAAGCCCGGACAGTTGGAATAACCAACCCAGTACCAAACTCGAAACCGAATCCTGCGTTGAATGCTCCCAACTGGAATGCCAATATTAACATACAGATGATAGTCGCTGAACCAATGAGAACCAAGTGTAGTAGTGGTAACAAGTGAAGGTGCTACAACAGCTATGGACCAAGCTACATAGACAGAACCTGCAACACACACGCAACCACAGGTGTGACCCGCCACAAAGAAAAAAGCACCACTTGACGTTCAAGAACAGAAGCACATATTCATGGATGTGTTCCCAAAGTTCATTGATGCAGAGCATCCTTCTACCTCAGGCCAAGTGAAATATATGCTTGAGAGATTCCAAAAGATATTTGAACAACGGACCGTGGACAAGAATGCAAATAAGGTTAGTAAACTTAAAACTTTCTTTTCAAGTTGTTTAGCACTAATAAATAATAAGGAAGTGCTTGCAGAATGGGAAGCACTCATTGAAACACTTTCGAAGGGAGACACTCCACCAAAGAAGGTTAATAGTATCAAGACCAAGCTCAATATAGGACATAAACTCAGGATGACCGCCCAAATTGCTGGTTATGATATGGACTATATCATCCTCGACCTGGGATCTAATGTTAACATTTTAACACACTAGACATGGGAAATAATGGGCAATCCACCCTTATAATGGTCCCCAATTCAATTAAGGCTTGCAAATCAAGCAAAGGTCCTCCCTGTTGGTAGACTAAGTCAAGTTCAAGTGGATATCGAAGGATTGTGCACTTTTGCGGACTTCTAAGTCATAGATATAGTAGACGATACCACCCCATATCCCACACTACTTGGGATTGATTGGACAATGGAAAACCAAATGATCATAAATTTCAGAAGAAGGATCCTATCATTTGAAGATGATGAGATGCGGGTCATTGCACCCCTTGACCCACTTGAAGGACCAAGGTACACTGTACAATGAAAATCAACTCTCTCTCTCTGAGGAACCTTCCATCTACTGAATCAAATTGAAATCCCATTTCCAATGTAACCAAGAAAGAATTTGATCAACCCACCAAAAATTGTTTGCAACTCCATATATATATATAATTAGAAATATTAGAAAACAAAAAGAGCAGAGATTTAACAACTTATACCCACTTTCATAAAATAGTGTCTCTGAAATAACAGACTTATAACTTGGTATTGACTCTAAATAATCTGCTATTGGATTATAAAAACTTCCATAAGTTACCTCTTCCTGCTCTGGCTGTCCATAAGAATATTTTGTTCCATGAATATCAATCAGGCATTGGCGATAAAAGACATCAGGATCAGCCTGAATTTGCTTTGGATTTTTTTGGATAGTATCATTAATAATGTTAATAAACTGAACCTCCTTTTCCAGACTGTCTTCAAATGAATGACTATCATGCATTGGCTTTTACTGTTCAAGGATAATAGACTGAATGCGTTCTTGAATCTGCTGATCAGGCTGTGACATATCACACACCTCACAGATTTCTGGGTCTTTCTTTTCAATTTCATCATCATGTTTATTAAAAATTAGACCATCTTCATAGTGATTTTGAACAGCAGATTTATCATAACCATGAATAAAAGTAACTTCTGAAAAAATGTGAATAGCCTGGCCTTCATCGATTTTATTATCAAAACCAAAAGAAATAGGATCTAATTCATCACAAAGTTCTTGTCTTGGAACCCTAATCTCTTCATCATAACAAGGGTCATTCTGAGAAATTTCGAATGATGATGCTAAAGGTTCATCTTTTCCTTCAATACAAGGCTGATCTTTAACACAACACTGATTTTCAAAAGTTTGTTGAACTAGAGATTGATCTTCAAAAGGATTAACATTCAAACAGTTATTAAGGCTGTTGAAATCATTATGAGAATGTTCCGAACTATCTCTACTGATCTCATCACTTGGATAATCCTCAAACTAACCTAAAACAACAACCTGATTATCATAATGATCATGGCATTCTTCCTTGACATCAGTATCTAAAAATGTTACCTTTTCACCATCAACAAATTCCGAAACTTCAACTTCTTCATGACATGTTTTGAACCCTTGGTTGCACTCATCATCATGATTTTTTAAATCAGAAATTGTGTTATAAACATCGGCCTGCTCACAACAATATTTTAAAAAGATTTCAGCTGAGTACAGATACTTACAACGTTTTCGAAAGCATGTGTGGAATTCATTCAGTGAGGAGATGCTGGCAGCAGGAAGAGAAAAATACCAATCTCGTGCATCTTGCTCAAGTGAATACATGAACATCTTCATGACCACATCTTCATGCTAGATATTTAAATGGACCATACATTGATGAAATTTGATAAGGTGATCTGATGGATTATCCTCTTTGCTTTCTCTAAACCGTGGAAGAAAATCTCCCCAAACATCCATAATAGGTACTGAATTTGGAAAACCTGGAATATCAGAAAAATTTAAAGGTGCAAACCTTCGAGCCACAATAGCTTCCATGGACATTGGCCTCTGCATCTTGAAATAGTGGAGTCACCAATTAATTTTTCAAGACAGATTTAGTTTCTTCTTCTCAGAAAGAGAAAGAGGTGACAGTAGTTCAAATTAATTAGGGCTGCATAAAGCTGGGGATGACTGAAACTTTCTGATTCTTCCAACTCCTCTAGTAACCACTCTGTCAAAATTTGGTGAAAAATAGCCTTCAAAAAGTGTTGGTTTAAGTCCACCTCTCAAACCAGTAAAACTGATAAGTATCCCAGGGAATATATGCTTCAGCTTCGTCCTTGGCAACGGTGCCAAAGATGTTTGTGCCAGAAATTGTTTCTAAGGCCAGAGAAACAAGCCAACACACACTCAAGATAAAATTCAATAAAATAGATAAGGTTTAGGGTTTCTGTAATGTTTTAATGGTTGTAAGATTTAGGAACTATCAGGGAATACATTCTGAAACACAATAACAACTAAATCATAAACAAAATATGATAAAGATGCATGATATATCAACAAGATCCAACAGAAAGACAGTGCTGAGGTTCATACATAACAGACAAGTATTACCATCAAATACACATTAACCAGCAATGAATATATCTATTAAGAAACTAAACAAGTTCAATAATGAAGACAACACAGAAAAAATGAAGGGGAAAAGTCATATATATCTCATAATTTCATCAGCAAATGCTTATAAGAGTCACAATACTTAGCTCTGAACAAGTCTGAAGATACAAATAGTCTGCAGACCTCCTATAGCTCCCAAAAATCAGAACCTTCTTCAGTCCCTTTCTCCCTCTTTTATCATTAAAAAGACGTATTTCTATCTCCCCTTCATTAGGTAGAAATTGAAACTACCCAGCAGTTACATTAACTAACTAACTCAACTAATTGACTAAAAATAGCAAATCGGATTCCTGGCAAATATGGTGAATTTCTAGGAAAATAGGTGTCAAATAAGCTTCCACATCTCTCAATCCCTGACACCTGTGTAAAACATGAAAGAGGTTTTTGTAAAAGGGTCCTTGATGTACAAAAACCTCTCTTGGTTGTTAAAAATTCATCTCCAATCAATCATAATATTCCCCGCAAAATGAACACTAAAACAGGAAAATATTAAATATTTAAAATCCTTGAAAAATAGGCTGCAAATATTAGACTAAATATTCCAAATATTGACATATGTTGAACAACTGAGAGAGGTTTTTTTAGATGAGTATATTATGAACACAAACCTCTTTTTTTTTTCAAACATGCCTCTCCCTTAGCTCGTGGTCGGCATTTTACTTCAATGACCCAAAACAGGAAAAACTGAGCAGAATTCTCAGTGATCTGTGCATTTCACTTACAGCAGCAAACAATTCAGTGATTGCTAGGTTCTCTAAGACACAGGAAGCCTTCTCTTGCAAAGTTTGTATGGCATTATGGTCCAGGGTATATGCTTTACTATCTCTTTTATCTTCATTAAGCTTAGAATTTGAAGCTCGGGCTGGTGTGACAACCTGTGAAAAATTATTTTCATCATTAGACACAATCTCCTCTACTTGTGCATATGCTGATGCAGCATGATCACCTCAATGTTTCATCATTCCAATAGCATCATCTTTTCCATCCACACTGTTCAGCAGAATGCTCATGTCATGCTTTTCCAATGAAGAAAGTGCATCCAAAGACCACAGTGATTTCCATTCAAAAGGAGATCTAAGGCTTTTAATCAACACTAAATGAACAACAATTTTTGCTGAGGTTGTCTAAATCAGGGACGTTCAACCAATCTTGGTCAATGATGTGATCAGAAAACTTTGAAGCACTAACATCAGGAGTTTTACAACTTGAAACCAAAGAAATTGATTTTGACTCCTGCTTCTTTTCACATAAATTAGGTGAATCAATATATGGTGATTGCTTTATTCCTGTCATGGATTTCAATGTTCCTTTGTGGTCATTTTGTTTTGCAGGTATCTCTGATCTTCGACCAAAGAGTGTCTTTGGAGTTAATGGAGAGTAAATCATGCTGCAATTTTTATGTGAATTATTTCCACTTGTAGAGAAACAGTGGACTATTTATGTCTTGTTCAACAAGAATCCCACGAGTTTGCACATTTTCAAAACTCAATTGGATGTTCACCCTGTGTATTTCATCTTTGACAGTTTGTCTGGTCTGAGATTCACGGCTACTTACAACAGCAATATCTCCACTACACCCATTTTCAACTTTTATATAATTTGTACCTTCTCGAGCATACAATAACTGTTTCTCCTTAGATTTTCTTGGTACAATACTTTTTGTTTTCAAGCAATATGGTGGAAATACAATAATTGAATTTTCATTTGAAGGGATAAACACTCTATCTTCAGCAAAGGCAATCTGGAAATCTGCATTGGAGGTATCCTTCAATGAATTCTCTTTTTCATCCAATGAACCATGCAAAAGACAACTGTCATAATCTATTGCACTGGTCCTCTTTTTTGTCATGTTGACCACTCTTGCCCATTCTTCTTCAATTAATGAAAATTGAATAACTTATAGGGTTCAATTTATGACCAGCCAGGTGATGTTTTCTTTCCAAATCCTTCAGGTTTCAAAAACAGCTCTCTTTACTCTTCTCTGACAGCTCCTTTTGTTTTCTTAATACAGGCTGGGCTTATTTATAGTCACAAGAAACTTAGATCATTTGAAGTATTCTCACTACCCCTAATAACTATCATTCCATTTAATTACTCTAATGACTGTCCATCTCCAAAATGTAGCATAAACCTGTGTATTGGGTACCATAACCTACCAGAATCCTGTATAGACAATCTCGTGTATAAGTATCAGATCTTTTTTGTGTAGTTTAGGTACCATAAAATGCACTGTTTTTCACCGATACATCACCTCCCTTGAGAGGAGGTGGAGGTTTAAATGTTTGAATACAATCTGTTGTCTTGACATCCCAAACATTTACAGGGCAATCACTAAAAGAAGTAACAACCCGACCCCCGTCACTTGTGAATATTGCATCATTTACATAAGATGTATGACCACAAAATTCCTTCAATGTTTCACCGGATTTGAGCCCATGTATTTTCTTCAGCTCAAAGTTGAATTAAATACTCCAGGATGTATCTTGCAGTACTATCAAATGAGGTGCTCAAAAACTGACTGTCATCACGAGAAAAGAAAAGACTTGTGACACCCTGTCCTGTTTGTATATGCCATACCTTAATTTTCCCATCGTGTGAACTAGAAACCAGCATCTCTGAATCTCTATTGAATTCAACGCAAAGGACAGCATAATCATGCATCATGAAGGAATCATTAGCTTGATACTGAAGATATTTCTTAAGCTTTCCAGTGATGTAGTCCCAAACCTCTATGAATCCATCAACTGAGCATGAAACAAGGTATTAACCATCTGGAGAGAAGCGAGCACATTCTGGGTGGCTAATAAGGATCTGATCCTCAGTTTCATCATCTCTGTCATAATCTGGCAATCCCATTTTTATCTGAGTCTGATCAACATTTCTCTGAGTTGTTGAACTGGCAACATTATCCATTTTTATAAAAACTATATCATGCATACCAATCCAAATATGGGTACAATCACTGCTCTACAAGGTCATAAAGAATTCTATGGTTCTTCAGATTACTCCCAACTATCACACTGGCGAAAACCTAAATTCCTCTGCAACGGCAAATTCCAAATTTTTAGGCAATGTGTCTCCACCTCAGTGTTCACCAACTTCGTAACCTTCAGTTTGAGAATCTTCTGCCAAAAATGACGCCCCATTCCATGGTCTGTCACGATTTTTCCATAAATCGGCATACAATTGCCAGACAGTTGCCGGAATCTCCCTCACATGAGACTAACACCTGTTTACATGAAAAAAAACTTGGCAAAACACATATCAAACATGACCAATGATTTATTTAACACTTCCCCAACGAAATCCCAAAAAAACGGACTGAAAAATGACCATTCTGGCAAAAAACTATTTTATCGTAGCGCCGTAGTGTTAACTTTTTGCTCCAGCGCTACAAGAATAATTCTAGTGCTATTTTCTCGCGGTTTTTCAGCTTTTAGGCATTTTGTGTGAAGTTTAAAAGTTGCTTGAGTAGTGATCATGCATTATTAAGCTCAGAATAATCTTTTGTGAATCCATGATTTGATATAATGACTTTAAAAATCCTTCAACAAAAAACAAACCTATGGCTTAAAATTGAAAATTTCAAAAACAAGCTTAAAATTTCATAAAAACACTAAAAAATTTCCTACAAGAGAGAAAAATCAAAATAAAGTAAAGCAAATCAAACCAAAATTGAAGGAACAAATTACTGACTTAACACAAAGTCAGTAGAATCATTCTATACCAGAGTTGTTGGTTTGATAAATCAACTTAAATCTCATGGAGAAACCATAACAGACCAAAAAGTGGTTGAAAAAGTTCTTAGAAGTCTTCCCCCAAGATTTGAATCCTTGGTTGTGACCTTGGAAGAACACACAGACATTTTAGTGTTTATCATTGATGAGTTGCAAGCTTCACTCATCAATCATGAACATGGAATTAGCAGAACAAATACATCATTAGAAGGTGCATTCGCACCACAGTCATCCATAAGTAGTGGTAGAGAAGGGGGAGAAACAACTCCAAAGGCAGGAAGAAGTTCTTCCAGAGGAGGATGCGGTAGAAGTCCTGCAAATGTCGTTCGTAGAGGAGAGAATCCTAATCCAAGTCATCCAAGTAATCAAAGGTTTGATATATAAAAAATTCAATGTCGTTATTATAGGAAATTTGGTCATTATGCATATGAATGCAGGAAGAAACAATATGAGAAACGAAGGAAAATCTCAAATTGGTCGACCAACATAAGCACTACGACAAGTGCAATGTTAATGGAATATGCATCTCCAATTGAATGCAATGCTATACAAGAAACTCCACATGACATATGGTACTTAGATTCAAGCTGAAGAAATCATATGACTGGTAATTTAAATTTGTTTTCCAGTCTAGATAATTCAGTGCAAATTGATGTTACACTTGGAAATATTGTCCAAGTCACTTTTTTGGGAAAAGGTACTGTTGGTATTCTAACCAAACAGGGGGAGAGTAATTTTATTCCCGATATCTATCATGTCAAAGGTCTGATACATAATTTTTTGAGAATTGGACAACTGATACAAAAAGGTTACAGAGTATACATAGAAGATGATCACTGTGTGATTAAAGACAAGCATCCAAGCAACCAACTGATAGAAAAAGTGCCAATGAAAAGAAATTGCTTGTTTCTCTTGAGGATAATTCTAGACATGAAAGGAAAGACAAATACATGAGCTTTGTTCAAGGAAGAAAGTAAAGAAGCAGTCGATCATTTCGACAAGGTAGAAAATGACAGCGCTTAAATTCACTACAGCGTTTCAAGTAGAAGTTCTGGATGAATCCTTGTTGTGGCATTTCATATTTGGACATCTAAATTCTGGTGGGTTGAAGCTACTGCACACAAATAATATGGTGAAAGGATTTCCATTGATCGACAAACTAGAAAGGGTTTGTGAAGGATGCATTTTTGGCAAGCAACATACAAAGACTTTTCCAGTCAGAAAGTCATATAGAGGATGCACAACACTTGAGATTGTGCATTCTGATATTTGTGGTCCAACACAGACATCATCCATTGGTGGATGCAATTATTTTCTTATTTTTATTGATGACTACTCAATAAAAACATGGGTATATTTTCTAAAACATAAATCTGATGTATTTAATTATTTTCAGCAGTTCAAGGGACTCGTGGAGAACCAGAGTGGACACCACATCAATATCTTAAGGACATACATAGTAGGTGAATATGTTTCGAATGAATTTCTAAATTTTTGCAAGACCCATGGCAGACAAAAGTAATTCATTGCAAGGTATACACCTCAGCAGAATGGTGTTGCCGAAATAAAGAACATAACCATTATGGAGATGGCGTGTAACATGATGGAAGCCAAGAATTTGTCAAATGAATACTGGGATGAAGCAGTCACAACTTCTATATATATCATGAACCTATGTATGATAAAGAGTGTTAAGAACAAAGTTCCTCAAGAAGCATGGATAGGTGTGAATCACATTGTTCCTCATTTAAAAATTTTTGGTTGTGTTGCATATGCTCATGTTCCAAATGAGCTGAGAAAGAAGCTAGACAATAAGGGAAAAAAATGTATTTTTGATGGCTACTCTAAAGACACAAAAAAATACAAGTTGTATGATCATGTCACAAGGAAAGTGATAATTATTCAAGAGGTTCAATTTGTCGAGAATGAATCATGGGATGGAACTGTCGACATAAATGTCAAGATTGTGTCGAATGCCGACCATGATGGCATGGTGGAGGAAGTGGTTCAAACACCACATGTAAGTCAACCGTTTGCAGCACCGTCAACTCCCATGGCACCACAAGATGGTTCAACACAAGGAATATCAACACAATTTTCATCTCAAGCTAAACTGACAAGCACACCAAGAGGACAACAGACTCCATCAAGAATTCCGACGAGGTAGACATCGACAGAACCAGTGAAGAAAAGAAGTATACATGAAATATATGAAGTTGGTACACCAAATTCATTCTCTCTCTTTGCATTATTTTCTCCTATATATGATCCACTAACATTCGAAGAAATTGTCCAAGAAGAAGTATGGGCACAAGCCATGGATGAAGAAATAGAATTCATTGAAAATAATCAAACATGGGAGCTGGTTGATGTACCAAAAGATAAAGATGTAATAAAAGTCAAATGAATTTATAAAACAAAGAAAGATGCCGATGGGAATGAGCAAAATCACAAATAAAGAATGGTAGCAATAGGTTTCACACAACAACCCTTCATAGACTTCAATAAAACTTTTGCACATGTCGCATGCATGGATACAGTCAAAATAGTCTTGGCCATTGTTGCACAAAACAAATGGCCTATTTATCAAATGGATGTTAAGTCAACATTTTTGAATGGTTATCTAGAAGAGGAAGTATATGTGGAACAACCACAAGGCTATGAATTTCCAAGTCAAGAGCATAAAGTGTACATATTGAAAAAGGAACTCTATGGTTTGAAGCAAGCGCCTAGAGCTTGGTATAGTCGGATTGATTCCTATCTCATCAAAAATGGATTTCATAGAAGTGAAAGTGAACCGACACTGTACACAAAAGTTAATGATAAAGGTAATATGTTAATAGTCTACATGTATGTAGATGATTTAATATTTACTGGTAACTTTGGCATATAATATTTTAAAGCAGTCATGGAAAGTGAATTTCAAAATGGCTGATTTGGGGCTTCTGAATTTTTTTCTGGGCATTGAAGTTCAGCAGTCTAAAAATGGTATACTTATATCACATTCTAAATATGCAAGTGATTTTTTAAAAATATTTAATATGTCTAATTGGAAGACAACCCCAACACCAGTAATAACAGGTTTAAAATTGAGCAAGGATGATGATAGATCAACTGTAGATCCTACGTTGTTTAAAAGGATTTTTTGTAGCCTTATGTATTTAGCAACGATAATACCAGACATCATACATTGAGTAAGTATGATCTCAAGTATTTAACATTGACAAGACCAGACATCATGTATGGAGTAAGTCTGATCTCAAGATTCATGGAGTCACCAAAAGACTCTCATTGGCAAGTAGGTAAAAGATTTCTGAGGAATGTAAGTGACACAAAATAACTCGGCATTATGTATTCAACCTCAGGAAATTTTAAACTCATTGAATACACTGACAGTGAAAATGGAGATAGCATAGATGATAGGAAGAGCACATATGCGTATTTATTTCATCTTGGTACAGGTGTTGTTTCATGGGCTTCAAATAAACAAGCCATAGTAACTCTGTCTTCAGCAGAATTAGAGTATGTTGCAGCTACAAGCACTACATGTCAAGTTGTCTGGATGCAGAGTGTTAAAATACTTGTCACAAAACCAGCAAGAACCAACAACCATCTTCTATGACAACAATTCAGCCATTGCATTATCCAAGAATCATGTGTTTCACAAACAAACCAAGCACATCCACATAAGGTTTCATTTCATAAGAGAGTTGGTGAACAACAAAGAAATATGTTTAGAAGATCAACATGCAGACATCTTTACAAAACCATTGGCAAGGAATACATTCCAGTATCTACGTAGTTATCTTGGAATGACAATTTTTGCATAGTGGACTCTATCATGCACAGAGCAAGTCTAAGGGGGAGTGTTGGAAATATTAATTACTCGCATATCCGTACAATACCTCAGCACTCAACCTCACAAGAGTGAAGAGTTCATGACTGTGCAATGTAACTAGTCTAATAAAATTTCTAAACTTAAGTTTTAGGTAGATAGTTATTACAACCATTAATGTCAATACTGTCGATTTAGGGAGAAGCAATTTCAGTTTTCCTATAAATAGAAGAAGAAGATTGTAAACTAAAATAGAACACATAGAGAACTCACACACACAGAACTCATGTTTTTGTTATTTCTGGACAAGTTATATAAATTAAATAGTTTATGGTTGAAATGCATGTTTATTTATATTTGAGTAAATGTTGTTTACATTTAAGGTTTGAGTGAAAGATCAAAGAATCCATAAAAAAAATTCCAGGTTTTTACCATAGAGTGGTGGACACAAGTCTTGTTAATTGTTGATGTGTCCAGTTTTACAGTAAGTGAAAAATATTATTGATTTCAAAAGTATTTAGACTAAAAACTTGTGGGTCAAGTTCTCTTGAAGTTGTAAAACCGAGAAGTTGTCGAAGTAAAACATGTGGAAGTGAAGTGTTTACTTACAAGTAAGAACTTGTCTAGGTAAAAGAGTGAGCTCAAAAGTCCGACCATATTGGTAGACTTGGCTTTGGATACCCAACTATTACAAATTCCCATAAATATTCACAACACAACAAAGTTCTCATTCTGATTGACTAGGAATCATAGTTTTTGCATTTAAGTTTTGAACCAATGGCTAATTCAAACTACTAATCAAAGCTATCTTATAATTCAAACTTGGATAAACAAAAGACTAAGAATTAGAAGGAAGAGAGCATAGCTCTACGGCTCGCTTAAACAAGGAATGGCCAAACCAATTCAATTCATTAATGGGAAAATATTATAATATATAGATGTATCATAGCATATGAAACCAACAGCTAGATCCATAAGAAGTGGATCTGAAAAATCTACATACTACGTATGGAAAGTACACATCAACCCTAAACCTAGATACACAGCAAGCATTTATACATTATTCCAACATACCCCTTTAATGTAGAAATGGATTTTCTACAACACCTAATTTCTACCTAAGGATCTCAAAGTGAATCTTGCCAACATGTTTGGTAAATATGTTAGTGACATTATCACTTGTGTTACAATAAATAAGTTTAATTTCCTTAGACTCAATCTTTTCTCTGATAAAATGATGTTGTAGTTCATTTTTTTTGTCCTTACATGATAAAGAGGGTTGTGTGCCAATTTGACTGCACTTTGATTATCACAATGTACTTTTGTTGGTTCTATTTTCTTTTCTCCAATGTATTCAAGAATCTTCTTCAACCAGATAGCTTCACATGTTGTACTAGACATGGCTTTGTATTCAGCTTCTGTGGATGATAGAGAAACAGTCGGTTGTTTCTTGTTGCTCCATGAGACGACTCTGGATCCAATGTTGAATGAATATCATGTAGTAGATCTTATGTCATCTGGATTTCCTGCCCAATTAGAATCAGAAAAACCTACCAATTGAACAACAAACTTATCAGTGTATAAAATACCAAAGTTTATTGTCCCTTTTAGATATCTAAGGATTTTATTTTCTGCAATCCAATGGCTGTCATTTGGTTTAGCCATAAACTGGCTCAAAATGTTGACTGCATAAGATATATCTGGACTTGTGGTAGTGAGATAATTCAGGCTTCCCACCAACTGTCGATACAAACTACCTTCTGCATCCTTTAGTCCATCTTGACTACACAACTTCACATTCTGTTCTAAAGGAATTGCTGATACTTTGCAATTGTTGATGTAATTGTAATTTTGGAATGTATTCACTTTTATTTCTTATGTATTGTAACCCAATGTTTATTCTAGGATGTACTTGAGTCATGTCATGCCTCGAGATTGCTATCGGGAGTTTCTGTAATGTAAACAAGTCATGTCAAGTCAAGGTGGGTAACCCTCCTATTGTCTAAGGGTTAAAGTCTTCGCAGTTTCGGGGCACTAGGGTTATTAGACTCGCCTAGTGAAGTCAGCCCTAGTTGGGTTTATTCAAGTCAGGAATTATTATAAATAGAGAGCTAGCCTCTCTATTTATCATACACTCACTCACACTCAGTTGTAGTGCATAGTTGAGGAAGAGAAAGACACTGGGGCAAGGAAGAAAGATGTTACTGTTGTTGGGAGATCATCTTACTGTTTTGGGTTTCACTTTTGGTGTTGATTCTATCTCAGAGGAATTTGCGGGGTTTTCTCCATTTAAGGTTTCCTTGAGGAAAAACACTATGTTCATTGTCTCTTGTGTTTGATTGATGTTCTTTTTGTTCTCTTAGTTAAAGATCTGAATGATATGCTAGCTTAATGTTAAAAATCTAACATGGTATCAGAGCTAACCTGAGAAGAATACATTATGCAGCTGCAGAAACTAGGGCTTCTTATTTTGTGGATCTCTCTCCACATATTTTCAGCAAAAGTAGGGTGGAATAACTCTCCTCCCTAGGGCGCATCTTTCTATCGAAGCAGAATCCAATTCTGAGGTTTTTCAGTTTTGGACTTGACACTGCTGCTGGAAATTAGGGATTTTCAAATAAGTGCAATTTTTCAGTGAGCCCAGGACTGGATTGATCTCCTCCCCAAAATCAAAGTTAGGGATCAAATTCAAAGAATTTGGTTGGACAGAACTCCGGAAAAGAAAAACCCTAATCTGCTCTTGAACCAGCACTGCAGGATTTCAGCTCCAAATCCAAATCTGACATCTTGACCTGGTAAGATCTAAATCTTTTGTATTTCCATTTGAGGCTCTCAGTTAAGATTTCTCATCATACCAAGCTTTATCAAAATATTGAGGGAGCTGATAACTTCTGAGCCTGGAAGTATAGTATTTTCCTGGTCTTGGAAGAAAATGAGTTAGACTCCTATATCAGTGAGGAGGTTCTAGTTCCAGAGGGAAATGAGGCCAAGGCCTTACATAAGAAGAAGTTGGTTATGGAAAAGAGGATCATTGCTGATTTTATCAAGCATCACCTCATACCATAGGTGTCCTCCCTCAAGACACCTAAATCTATGTTTGATGCCCTAACCAAACTATTTGAACGGAAGAACATTAATTGGAAGATGACTGTAAGGAACCAGTTGAAGAATTTAAAGATCTAGAATGAGGAGACCATCCAGTCATACTTCACAAGGGTCTCCTAGATCAAAGAACATTTGGAAGTAGTAGATGAAGAAGTGGAGAATGCATAAATTGTGATGACAACTTTGAATGGCCTCCCTAGGTCATGGGATTCTTTCATCCAAGTAATCTGTGCTAGAAATACGTTAGTCAAGTTCAGTAGACTATGGGAAGAATGTTCACAAGAATAAGCTCGAATATCATCTTGAGAAGAAAATATGGGAAGTGAAGATCAAGCTCTCACAGTGCACTCCAAGAAAGGAAGAAGGGAAAAGCATCATCACCAAGGTAATCATTCTCATATGAAAGGTCCATCTAAAATCAGATGTTATACATGTGATGAAATAGGAAACTATGCTAGAAACTGTCCCATGAATAAGAATGGACCCAAGAAGAAGAGGAACTCCAAAAGAAGACATCATGCTCACACTGCTAAGGATGATGATCCTCCCAGAAAGAGAGTAAAACAAGAAAGTGAAGACTCTTCAAGTGAAGATGAATATGTTTCTAGATATCCGCTCTCATGAGAATTGTCACTCATGGAAGCAAAGATTGGCTTACTGACAGTGGGGCTTCCAAACACATGACAAGTTTCAAGGAATCCTTTGAGAAACTATCTGAACATAATTCACCCCATAAGGTGAAACTTAGGGATGACTACCAATATCCCATAAAAGGCAGTGGTGAATCATCCTACAAGCTAGACTCTGGAAAGTCTATGACAATGAAGGATGTCTTGTTTATACCAGGACTAAAGAAGAATCTTCTATTCATATCGGCACTGGATGCAAAAGGAATGAGGGTTGCATTTGTAGATGGCCAAGTCCTCATGTGGCCAAGAGGAAATACTATTGACAATGCAATAGTAATTGGAGAACAATAAGCAGGATTATACAAATCGAAGGGCCATCTAGAACAAGCTTTGGTCCATGACACAGTAGAGCCAAATGAACTTTGGCACAGAATGCTTGCACATGTGCACTACAAAGCACTACCACTTGCAAGAAAAGCTATTGAAGGTCTTCCATAAATTAAAGAAAAACATGAAGGAGTCTACAAAGGATGTGCGAAAGGAAAGAACACAAAGAAGACATTTCCAAGTAGCGAAAGCAAAGCAAAAGGAATCTTGGAAATCATCCACTCCGATGTATGCGGACCAATTTCATCAAGCTCTCTAAGCGGGTGTGTATACTATGTTTCTTTTATTGATGAATTTTCTAGGAATACACGGATTTACGTCATGAAGAACAAAGATGAAGTTTTCAGCAAGTTCAAAGAATTCAAATCCTTGATCGAGAACCACACAGAAAATAAGATCAAGACCTTTCGATCAGATAATGTTGGAGAATTCACATCAAATGAATTCAAATACTTATGCAAAGAATCGGGGATTAAGAGGGAGTTATCCACTCCATATAATCCACAACAGAATGGGGTTGCAGAAAGGAAGAATAGAACTATCATGGAAGCTGCAAGAGAAATGCTTCATGATCAAGATGTTCCCATGCATCTATGGGCAGAGGCTGCTAGAACAATGGTGTATGTACAGAACCATACTCCACACAGAGTACTCAAGAACAAGACTCCTAAAGAATTATTCTCTGGTAAGAGACCAGAAGTTAGCCATCTCAAAATATTCGGCTTTTCAGTGTACGTACACATTCCAAAAGAAAAGTTGACAAAGTTAGATCCTTCAGGAAAGAAGGGTATATTTGTGGGATACTCTGAAACCTTGAAGGATTACAAAATATACTTCCCATGATTCAAGAAGATTGACATCAACAGGGATGTAACATTTGATGAAGACACAACTTACAACAAATCTAGAAAGAGACCTGCTAAGGAACTAGGTGAAGCAGAAGCACCAAAAATTCATGATACAACCATGAATGAAGAGATTCAAGAAGAAGATCGAGAATTTGAAGAACCACAAGAACCTATAGATCCACCTCAAGAAAAGAATCCTCACAAGAGGAAACTTGATTGGGTACGAGAAGCTATCTAAGGTGCAGAAATATATGGGGTTCCAGAAGAGAATCACAGAGAAAGAAAGAGAACCAGATCCTACTCCAGATATGTCACTTTACTATGTGACTTTATCAATAAAGAACCTTCCAATTATGAAGAGGCGGAAGAACGAAAAAAATGGAAGGATGCTATCATCGAAGAGTATCAATCGATCATGAAGAACGATTTTTGGGATGTTGTCCCAAAACTAGAAGGGAAGTCGGTTGTAACTTCCAAATGGATCTACAAGATCAAGCATGCTGCAGATGGTAGCATAGAGAAATATAAGGAAAGATTCGTGGCTCGTGGCTTCTCATAGAAAGAAGGAATAGATTATGAATAAACCTTTGCACCTATAGCCAGATACACTTCCATCAGATCAGTACTTGCTCTAGCTGTAGTGATGAAATGTAAGATACACCAAATGGATGTCAAGACTGCTTTCTTGAATGGTGTAGTGGAAGAGGAAGTGTATGTAGAGCAGCCACTCGTTTTTGAGACACATGACAGGGAGTCTCATGTGTGCAGATTGAAGAAAGCCCTGTACGGTTTGAAACAGGCACCTAAGACATGGTATGAAAGAATTGCTAGCTTTCTATCCAGTTTGGGCTTTACCAAGAGTAAATCAGATTCCAACCTTTACTACAAGGTTGAATATGGAAACCCATTGATGCTCCTACTATATGTAGATGATCTGTTTGTAATAGGTATGGATGGGTTGATTGCTGATACGAAGAGAAATCTTGTTTCCGAGTTCAAAATGAAGGACTTGGGTATGATGCATTATTTTCTAGGTATGGAGGTGTGGCAGAATGCAGATGGAATCTCCTCGGACAAGGGAAGTATGCAGTAGAGATCCTAAAGAGGTTCAGGATGATGGACTGCAGTGTTATTCTCCTTCAATGGACAATCTGATCAGAAAAAAAATTAACAATCCTAGCAGACTTGCCTTTGAGAAAAAAATAACCAGTATTTAGCGTGATCTCCACGTGATATTCTGCAGCAATCTCCATGATTCAGAGTCAGCAACAATCTCTCAATCTTGATGGAAATTCACCACTCAACAGGCTCCAAAGCTCATGATTTTCGCAAAAAATTGGTGATTCCACGCTCACCACAGCGCATAGAGTTCATCTCACCTCCTTGCAATCTAGCTTCTCTAGGGTGATCAAAACAAATTTTCGTGATATGTGCAGACTGAAATCTCTTCTCTAGCAAACTCTCATAGGCAGGATCCCTTTGGCATCTTTTAAAAAAAAATGTGGGCTTTACCATGAGTGTTGAACTCCAATGCAATTTCTCCTTCAATCGACACGCTCACAATGGAAGCTCCTCCAATGCACACTCACCGGGAGCTCTGATGGTGACTAAGAATTAGAATGAAGAGAGTAGAGCTCTATGGATGGCTTACACAAGGAATGGTCAAACCAATTCGATTCATTAATGGGAAAAGATTACAACATATGGATGTATCATAGCATAACAAACCAATAGATAGATCCATAAGAGGTGGATCTTAAACCTCTACATACTAAGTATGGAAAGTACACATCAATTGTAAACCTATATACAGGGCAAGCATTTCTACATTATTCCAACAAAAAAGAAATTATGCCACACAGGAGAGGGAAAGAGCAATTATAGCTCTGAGTTTGCAAACTCAAACAATACACATACAGAGAAGGAATTACAGACATATATATGGAAGAAATAGTACTCTCTCATTCTTTATTTTTTCTAAATTGTTTTTTTTTCCATTAATATGTAAAAAGACACGCTTGGACACACACAAACACAACTTTATTTTTATTGGCAACTAGAATTTCTATCAGGCCGAAAATGATACAAAAGGGACAACTAAATCATGGTAAAAAACAAACCTTGGAAACACAGTCAGAACATACGAATATTAGAACTTGCTCTATGATCTCTCCAGTTGATCCTCGAAATCCCTGCTTCCATGCATTGTCAGACTTACCCTATCTGCATCCAATATGTGATTTCACTGCACTCATCAAAATGGCACCTTTGATTCCAACACTTCGATGTACTATCAACTCCATGATATTTGAATAGACCTCTGATACATCAAATTCGATGTATTGATTGTGCCTCTTTTGGGTTTCGTATATGGCACGACAGCTTCACTTGTTGACCAATATCCTATCACGTTAGTTCATATTGTGGGTTTTAAAATTATCAAAAATCAAACCAATATATTACAGGTATTGGGGGGATAAGGGGTTTAATGTTGGGGTGGGTAGGGTGGTTTATAAGGATTGAGGTATAAAAAGGGGTTGGGAGGATGTTTTAAGTATTGAGAGGGGGTTTCAACAAAAAAAGTTTGGGTCAATATCTCTCAAAATTAGGGTATTCTTTAATATCCCATGATCGCACGTGCTATGTGAGAGGTTCAATAATTGAAGTACCTGTGGTATATGGTAAGAGCTTATATTTATTGAATTGCAAAGAGCTTGATGACCGTTGTTTATATTCATTGAATTGCAAAGAATCAAGACTATTGTTGGATCTAGAACAGTTCAAAATACAATGATTATCAATCTTGATGACAGTTTTTTGATCTAGAATAGTTCATCAAGTTTTCTGTAACCGCATTAAATGCTGTGCAGCTCAATGAATAATTGTTTTCGTCTACTATGCCCTTGGGCTTTCTATCGACCACACACTATCAAACTTGCTCCATCCAGACTTCTGCCAAACACCATTGATGACACCTCCAATAAAACACTCCGCACATTAGATCATCCGAAAAAATTACAATGAGGCCTCTTCAATACCTTTTCAACTGTTAGCACTTGTCATTTGATAGGATATTTAGATATTAGACTTGGCCAAAAATTTTAACTTTGGACAATGCACATCTGATTAAACTCAGATGGTGTATTTTTGAAAAGACTCCAAGTATGGCAATAAATAGAATAGGTGAAACTTAAATGTTTAACCAGATTTAACCACGATGCCATTAATGTTGGAAAAAGTAATTACTCGCAGATCCATACCTGAATCTCAACCGACTTTGTCAGAGTCTGTACCAATCAAGATCTTTTCGGTCAGTCTGACAAGAGGGAAGAGTCCACTATTCGGCAATGTAAACTAGTAGAATTTATTTCTGAAGCTAAGTTGTTAGGTAGATAGTTAGTACAGTCTTTAATGGTGAGTCAGTCAACCCATGTAGAAGCAATCTTCAAGTTTCCTATAAATAGAAGAAGCAAATTGTAAATTAGGTTAGAGAGTTAAGAGAGAGTCAAGAGACACAAGAGACACAAGAGAGAGACGGAGGACTCATGGTGAGAAAGAGAATTCAAAGCTCAAGCTTCTGTGTATGTGATTTAGTCGAAGAGCCGAAGCTCTATAAAAGGACAAGTCTAGACCGACAAGTCTGAACCGATAATTCTAGACCAACAAGTTTGGACCAACAAGTCTAAGCCAACAAGTCTGGACTGACAAGTTTGTAATACTTTGTTACTTTCGCATAGTTAAATATATGAAATAGTTTATGGTTGAATGCATGATTATTTGGCTGCACAATATTTCTAGATTTACTTGTGTAAATGTCTTTTACCATTATAGTTTATTGAACGAATAAGAACCCATAAATTTCCCACCATGTGAAAGTTCCAGGGTTTTACGACACATTGGTCGACTCAAGTCTTCCTACATATTTGGGCATATGTTTTTATAAGTTCTTTGGATTTGTTAATGTGTCCATTTTTACTTCATCTTACTCACAAGATGAAAAGCATTTGTAATTTCTTAAGTGCCTTAGACTAAGAAACATACTCTGTAGATTTCGACCAAAGTGAACCGACAAGGTCAGTTGAGTCGGCCAACTGATCTCGCTGACTTGAGAGGTCTAAGAGGTCAACCGACTTGAGAAGCCGAATAGTTCAGCCGACTTGGGTGGTTGAAGAGTGAACCGACTACTAAGTCGAAGTAAATCATTCAGGACTAAAGTCCGACCAAAGTTTATAGACTTGTCTAGTCGGGAGATAGACAAGTTTCACCCGACAAGTGAAAAATAAAAAGAGGTCGATGTGAAAAGTAAAAATTAAATTTTTAATATTAACTGAGTTGTAAACTCAAGCGTAGTCGGCTTGGTTTTGGCTAACTGGTATCAAATCAAGGTTCATATCAGAGCAAGGTTTATATCAGCCCAAGATTTAGGAAAGAAATCATTGTCTTAAAAGGTGGAAATTAATTTTCTAAAGAAAGTTATTTAAAAATTAAAATGGCTTCCACTTATGGTTCATTACAAACTCCAATTTTTATAGGAAATAATTATGAATATTGGTCTTTAACAATGAAGGATTTATTCAGAGGTCAATATGTCTGAAAGATAGTCCAACATGGTTATGCAGAACCAGTAGACATGACGGCATATAACAATCTCACACAGGCTAAGAAATATGTCTTGAGAGAACAGAGGAAGAAATATGGAAAAGCTCTGTTCTACATACATCAATCTATGCATGAGAGGATACTCCCAAGAATAGCAGCAAAAAATAATGCTAAGAAAGCATGGGATACATTGGAGATTGCCTATCAAGGTTTGGATAAGGTAAAGACATCCAAGCTGCAGATTCTGAGAAGAGATTTTGAATCTCTGTCCATGAAAGATTCAGAGAATGTAGATAGATTCTACACCATAGTTTTTGGGTTGATAAACCAACTGAAATCTCATGGAGAATCCATAGAATACCAAAGGGTTGTTGAAAAAATTCCTAGAAGTCTTCCCCCAAGATTTGAAAACTTGGTTGTGACCTTAGAGGAACACAAAGACATGATGACATTTACCATTTATGAGTTGAAAGCTTCACTCATCAATCATGAACACGGACTCAACAAAACAAAGACATCATTGGAAGGTGCATTCGTAGCACAATCATCCATAAGCTATGGTAGAGGCAGGGGGAGAAACAACTTCAGAGGTAGAGGAAGAAGTTCTTCAAGAGGAGGACGAGGCAGAAGTCCTGCAAATGTCGGTGGCAGAGGAGATAATCAGAACCCAAGTCAGCCAAGTGGCGAGAGGTTTTATAAATAAAAAATTCAATGTCATTATTGTAATAAATTTGGTCATTATGCATATGAGTGCAAAAATAAGCAATATGACCAAGGAAGGCAAAGTCCAAGTAAGTTGACCAACAACAACACTTCGACAAGTGCAATTTTAATGGCATCGACATCTCCACTTGAATGCAATGTTGTTCAAAAAAGTCCACATGACGTATGGTAATTAGATTCAGGATGTAACAACCACATGACTGGTAACTTAAATTTGTTTTCCAATCTAGACAATTCAGTTAAAACGGATGTTACACTTGGAAACAATGTCCAAGTTACTGTTTTAGGAAAAGGCACTGTTGATATTCTAACCAAATAGGGGGAGAGTAAATGCATCCCTAATGTCTATCATGTCAAATTTCTGAAACATAATTTGTTAAGCATTGGACAGTTGTTACAAAAAGGCTACATAATCTACATGGAAGATGATCACTGTGTGATTAAAGACAAGTGTCCAAGCGACCAGCTGATAGAAAAAGTGCCAATGATAAGCAACCGCTTGTTTCCATTGAGGATAGTTCCCGACATGAAAGGGAAGACAAACACAGGATCTACATTCAAGGAAGAAAGTGAAGAAACAATCGAGCTACTTGACAAGAGAGAAAATTGCAGTGCTAATTTGCAAGTTGCATTTTAGACAGAAGTTCAGGATAAATCCTGGTTGTGGCATTTCAGATTTGGACATCTAAATTTTGGTGGGCTGAAGCTACTACACACAAAGAATATGGTAAAAGGATTACCATTTATCGACAGACCATAGAGGGTTTGTGAAGGTTGTATTTTTAGCAAGCAACACAGATAGACTTTTCCAGTCGAAAAGTCCTATAGAGTAAGCACACCACTTGAAATTGTGCACTCTGACATTTGTGGTCAAATACAGACATCCGTCCATTGGTGGCTAGAAGTATTTTCTAACTTTTATTGATGACTACTCAAGAAAGACATGGGTATATTTCTGAAACTTAAATCTAATGCATTTGGTTATTTTCAACAGTTTAAGGCACTCGTGGAGAACTAGAGTGGACATCACATCAAGATCTTAAGGACCGACAGAGGAGGTGAATATGTTTCAAATGAATTTCTGAACTTTTGCAAGACCCATGGCATACAAAAACAATTCACTGCATGGTATAGACCTCAGTAGAATGGTATTGCCAAAATAAAGAACAAGACCATCATGGAGATGGCACGTATCATGTTGGAAGCCAAGCATTTTCCAAATGAGTATTGGGGTGAAGCAGTCGCAACTGTCGTAAACATTATGAACCGATGTCCGACAAAGAGTGTGAAGAACAAAGTTCCCCAAAAAGCATGGACAAGTATGAATCATAGTGTTTCACATTTAAAAGTTTTTTGTTGTGTTGCTTATGCTCATATTCCAGATGAGCTGAGAAAGAAGCTAGACAATAAGGGACAAAAATGTATTTTTGTCAGTTATTCTAAAGACACAAAAGCATACAAGTTGTATGATCTCGTCACAATGAAAGTGATAATCAGTCGAGATGTTCAATTTGTCGAGAATGAATCATGGGATGGAACTGTCGACATAAATTTCAACATTGTGTCGAATGTCAACAATGATGATATGGAAGAGGAAGTGGTTCAAACACCACATGTAAGTCAACCGGTTGCAGCACCGTAGACTTCCATGACACCAAGACATGGTTTAGCACAAGTACCATCGACACAAGTAGCATCTCAAGTGTTGGTTTTGTGGAGCAGACCCGGGTTTACTTGTTATGTACCAACAAAACCCTAGCTCACTGGCCCTTTCGGCGACAGATTGTAGAGCAGCCTGAAGTCTCACCCAAAGTGATATTAGATGGAGTGGCTGAAGACTCAAGTGTCCTCAACCGGGTTCTGTAGCATCCTGGGGTCTCATGACTCTTCTTAGCCAACGAGATCTCTCTTTGCGATGGTGACCTTTCTTACTCGCTGGCCCTGGGAGGGAGCAGTCTCTTATCACATCGCTGCCTCTAGAGAGATGCACAAACTATCTCCTCGGCTACCCTCTTATACTGCGATATCTCACACCGCAGTTCCTCTGACAGTGCGATGTCGCCTTTCTACACTGCGATATCCTTTATGGTAAGACTTCAATATGGCTCTCATGGTCCAAAGGCTCCTCTCTTAGTATACTAGTTGAGTTAAACAACCTGACTTAGACTCCTATAGTCTAATATGATTAACATCAACTATGCTCACCTCGCTGGACTAATATGCAGAAATTACTTAACACTGTAACTACAACTGTCATGCATCAAGCACTGATAAACTCATATACAGCCTACTTGATACATTCAACTCGCGGTTAACCTTCTATGTACTATAACTGAATCATAACATACATACATTCATCAATGATAAGCAACATCCTTGTAACAGATAACAGATAGAAAATAGGTAAAACATAATCACATGAATAATCGCACAACACACAGGATTTATGTGGTTCACTTCCAGGGGGGGAGCTACGTCCATGGGAACTGGTTTTTATATTATATCTTGACAGAGTAAACACAGTTTCGCTGCAACCTATTATGCAACCTGAGATCTTCTGGGAAACTCCACACACACAACCGGGAGCCCTTCTCTCTTAGATCTCTTTTTCTTCTTATATTGCCTTTTTACAATATACTCCTCCTCTCTCTCGATCCCTGTGGATTGCTACATACATGCTCTAAGAGCCAGCTGCTGGCTACAGTAAGATAACTACAGACTGAATAACAGAACCAGATCTTAAATCTTATAATACTGAGACTCTAGAGACACTTGGCTAGCTAAATGACTCAGTGGCTACTCCGCATCTGACTTTCTAAGAAGCTACCCAATTGTCTAACCTTTTACATTACAAAATACATGCTTATATAGGCGGCCCGAAGGTCTCACCATTACAAAACTATGGGCCTTTCCCAAAAGTAACCCAAAAACCCTAACTGTGATAGTCGGCGCATCTGTACCGTGTGCTGCCGCTTACCATCACACCATAGCTTCTTGGAGTCTTCCACACTTCCCGACGCTTATCTTGGATATGGGCACCGCTTCCTACTGTCCTTTGTCTTCAATACCTCGGCCCATTGCTCCTTTTCCTTTATGAGGGTAGATGAGCCCTCCTGTCTTTTCCACTGCCTTAAGTGCAGTTGTTGAGCTCTCTCTTCTCGGCCGCTCAGGTACTGTCTTCTTTGACTTCCCTATCCCGATGTAGTAGCTTTTCCTGTAGCTGCGGGACCCTACTCCAACAGTCCCCTAACACTTACTTGTGGCTCATCCCTGAGCCACTAACAACTGGCTTCTCCTGCTGTAGCTTCTCCTTGGCTTCCTGTGAAGTATTTGTAAGTCTCTCACGAAGTCCTACAACTTTTTTATTCATAACCTCAACACACTCTTGTTCCATTTCAAGCATAGCTTGACTAATGACGGAATCTTCTGTATCGTCAATATCACTTTTTCTTGTAGTGAACTCCTTAACCTTCTGCTCAACCGCATCGACCAGCTCTGTGATTTGTTCCTTATATGGTTGAAGAAGGTTATTAAACTGTATCTTCTTTGCTCTTAACCACTGCGCTTCCTGTTGCAAACGGTTCATCTCTGTCATCTTCTTCATCTTTGCAAGAGCTCCTAAGCTCTTGACTTCTTCCTTTATTGTTGTTGTGATCTTCTCTATGTTCTGGATACTCTGCTACAATTCCAGTCTATCTGGGAGCTCATCTAGCTCCGACCATGTCTTCATCACATCAGCTAATAATGACTGTGCATCATCTATGCGACTCTTCATCTGTGTTGAAGCAAGTCTAAAGGCCTCTGCCCTTGCTTCCTTGTCTGCATGAGGTGTCCCTGGTGATTGAGCCTCAAGCTTGACAATCTGTGCCCTGTGGTCTTCCTCCATCTTGACCACTGTCTCTTCCAGAGCCTTTGCTCTGTCTTTAATTTTCTTACCTTCTGGGGTAGAGGTAAGGCAAACTCTATGTTACACTGGGGTAACTCCAGTGCGATGTTCTGCAGGACCTGACTGAGATCCTGTTATTTTTATTCATGTACTCTTAACTCTTTTTTTTGTTTTTGAAATCCTGCGGTGAGCTCTGCATTCTGTTTCCTCAGCTGAGTGTTTTGTTTATAAGTTGCAAGCTCTCTATCCCTGAGTTCTGCGGCTATCTGTTGCTGTACCATCTGTAATTGATTAACAAGGAACTAGGATAGATTAACCTCGTAGGTTGTCTAACCTTTATCTGTACATCGGTCATTGAAGCAGGGAGTTGGATGCTCCCTGATGGTATCAGCACTGTATTGATGCGATCCTTTGCCAAAACTTCCTCACGGGAAGTCAATGGTGTTGAAATTTCTCCTGCCATTGCCTGGACTGGTGGACTCTGCATTGTGGCAGCATTCTCCATTAGTGCTTTTAACTCTGAAAGCCGCTGATCAACTGTGCTCTGTAGCTTGTCCTGTGATGTCTGCATTGCCTAAAATGATTCCTTCATCGCGTCCTGCAATCTTGTTGCAATGAGTTCATAGTCATCCTCCTTCAGTACGGTCTTTGTAGGTTCCTTTGAGGCTTTTGTTTTTTTCTTCTTCTTTGGTGCCCCTAGTGGCACCTCTTCTACATCTTTTCTCTTTTGTGTTAGTGGTGGCATTTTTGCTGTATCTTTTGTCTGGGACACCACTTTGTCTTTGCCTTTGTCCGATGGGTCTGTCTGTGCGGAACCTGGTGGTAGTGTTGTGGCATCTTGTAATGCCTTCTTCCACTCTTCATCAAATTATTTGATGACATCTTCTATATCTTGCGCTGTCATTCTGAACAAACCATTTTCCCAGTTATCCGTTCTAGACCCTTTTGGCCTTAGGTAGATTGTATGGTTGTCTGCCATGAAATCAAGCCGATTATCATACATGTCCACAATCTCTGTGCTGATCCGCAGTGTCTCCTAGATGAATCTCTTCAACAGCTTATAGTATTCATAGAATACTATCATATTGATCTTTTTCTTTGCTGGGCTGGTGCTCTCCCATAAGTTTGCATAGCGCGCGCCTCTGGGCTCGCCGCTTTGTAGCTGTAGAAACTGGGTATGGGGCGGTTCTTTCCATCCGACGAATGCACATAATATGAATAGCCACGAGAAATGGGAGGGGTGGTTCGGCTCATCCTGCGCTGTCAAACAATCTTGAAGAAAAATGTTTAATAAGAATAAACACCAATTAAATTGTTCACCTTCCGCGACTTGTATGGCAAGGTGAATTACTAATCCTGTGAATTCCTTTGGCCAAACTTTCATTAACAGTCTGCCTGTGAGCAGACTGGCTGTAAATATGAGTGTATCGTCTGCTATTGCTACGAGGTCATAAGCCCGACCTCCTCTTTGTAGCTTATACTTGGTAACTAGGGTTGCTGGTAGCTTGGAATCCTTCCTCTTACCTGATATATGTGTCTGAGGGTCCTTACTGGTCTTGGACAACCCGGTGATGCGGTGTATCAGATCGACATTCAGATCGATCCTGTTACCTAGCCAGAGGTAACCTCCATGTACACAATAAAGTAGCATGCGCACCATGGAATTAATCTCTGCACCTCGTCCAAAATGTGGTATTCTCAACAAATTGAGCAAGCCTAACTGCTCAAGAATCTGAACATGTTCCATAGGAACAAAATCATTTGTGCCAGTCGTCGGGTTCCTCTGAACCGTAAGATACTGATATGGACGAAACTAAGGATATGTCTTACTGTCTCCAAGATTATAGTCTATAAATTTGAGAACAGGGGCATATCCTAACAGATCTCCATCTTCCTTGACATGAGAATCAATCGACGGAAGGGAAACAGGAAACTTAGCACCCTTAGGAATGGTTACCTCTGGTGCATCCTCAACTTGTGGCACGATGTATTCTATTGCCATATGAACTTCTTCCTCCAGCTCTGGGCTGGACTCTTCTACTATCTAAGATTAACTCCTCATCCTTGGCGGCTGTCTGACCTGTGATGTACCTACTTTCACAACCCTGGGTAGCTTCGTCATAGTAGACGCAAGGCCACCACGCTGGAATCTTTGCACAATGTCTTCTAAAGGTTCCGTCTCGGACAGAAACCACTTAGTGTAATACTTTGAACTAGCAATGGCTGCGAATTTTGGGGAAAATCAGCACTTTGTAACTGCAGTATCTCTTTACAGGGGAAACTCTTACAAATTGCTCTATAACTCTCAGAAATTGCAAAAGTAACCCTTCTGAGTGAATGATCTTCTAAATTTATAACGAAGGTGATACTCTTTGAAGCAACGGTCATCTAGCTAGACCCATCGGTGGTATTAATTGCATGGACAAGACAATACCCGTCGTTTCGATCCTCATTAATTGCTGAAAATCCAATCAAATTTCCATTGAAACTTGTGTATAGGCACCGGTCTCCACCAAGATTTAGCAAATCTAGAAAAATCATTATACTATTGCCAAATCTAGGGTAATGTATACCGGACATTTCTGGATTAAATGCTTGTCAGAAGGCGAAGTGACTGTCCCTCTGTCTCTTTTCAAACTTGTCTATGTGGCACGGGGAGCATCGCATTGCTGCGATGTAACACCGCATAGTTCTGAACCAACATGCTGGCATGAAACTCCGCAACATTTCAAAAACTCTGCAAGCGTCCTATGACTTGTGCAACATACACTTTTTTTTTTCGACTCTCACCTCCGCAAGCATCCTATGACTTGCGCAAAATAGACTTTCGTCATGCGATTCCTTATACTTAGAATACTTAGAACTCTTTACCTGCCGGTGTAGACTAATTACTGGTGTGATTCCTCCTTTCAACTACACTGGGAATCTGCACTCTCAAAGATTTCTGGGTTAGGGAAGAGGGGTGGAGTGGCTGTCACTATAGAGCTTAAGCCTACTGCCATTAATCAATGTAGGAAGAAGCTCCCCGTTTAGTTTGTTGAGCTAAACGACACCTCCTTCTATAACATATTGAATCTGATATGGCCCCAATCGATGCGTCTTGAACTTCCTTGGAAACTTAACAAACTTACTGTCATATAGGAGCACTAAGTCTCCTATCTGAAAACTCTTGTTCTTGATGTGCCTGTCATGCCAAGCTTTCTTTTGTGCCTTCTGCACTTTCTGATGAAATCCTGCGATGAATCTATCTTCCTCTAAGGCAAGCAGCTGCGCTAGCCTTTCATTCATCGTATCTGTATCAGCTATCTCGGTAATTTTAGCAACTCTTAAACTGGGAATAATATATTCCATAGGCATAACAGCCTCTTGTCCATACACCAAGCTGAAAGGTGTGTGTCCTGTAAGTTTCTTGCATTTAGTCCTATAAGCCCATAATATAGCATTAACCCTGAGGTCCCAATCATTTCTTTGGTTGTCACAGATCTTAGTAAGAGCATTTTCTAGAATCTTGTTAAAGACCTCCACCGTACCATTAGCTTGTGGATGGTAGGGAGTGCTCTTATGGTGCTAGATCTGAAATTCCTCTGTCAAGGCCTCAATAGTGCGGTTCAGAAAATATGTGCCTTGATCACTCATCAAAATTACTGGACATCCAAATCTAGTTATGATGTTTTCAAAAATGAACTGTGCAGCTGTAGCAGCATCACAATTCCTTACTGCTTTAGCCTCTTCCCACCTGGTGAGGTATTATGTTCCTGTGATGATATATCCCGCACCAATTCGTTTTCCTGGTGGGTTGATAGGACCCACAAAATCTATATCCCACTTGTCAAATGCCCGTAGCGTAATTTGTGGTTGCAGTGGCATTTCATCTCTCTGCGAAGGTTTTCCTACCCTCTAGCAGATATCACAACATCTACAAAAATCCTTAGTGTCTTTATGCAAAGTAGGCCACCATAACCCTGCAGTCAGGATTTTCTGAGCAGTCGGATTTCATGCGAAATGACCTCCTGGGGTACCTGCGTGTGCTTCTCTGATAATGGTCTCTTTCTCGTGTGGCATCACGCATCTACGCGGGACTTCATCTGGACCTAACTTATATAGATGTCCTACGATCAAAGTGAATTCTGTTGCTTTCACAACTAACTATTTCTTTTGCTGCTTAGTAAAGTCAAATGGTGCCCACCCTGTAGTGAGAAACTGAATAATATCCTCATAGTACTCATCTGCAATCTGGATAGAAAATAATTGCGCATCTGGCAGATTATCCTCTAAATTACTTGGTTCTTCTCCTGAATCTATCCGTGACAGATGATCAGGTTCATAATTTAATTTTCTTGGTTTCACAATAATTTCAAAATCATACTCCTGAAATAAGAGTAACCATCTACAGATCCTTTCTCCTAATATTGGTTTATTGACCAAATACTTTAAAGCGGAATGGCCAGTAAACATCTTGAACGGGGCACCCAATAGGTAGTGCTTGAACTTTTGTAGAGCATACACCATAGCTAATCATTGTCTTTCTGTGGTGGTGTAGTTATTTTCCACGGTAGATAGCTTTCTACTTGAGTACGCGATAGGGTGATCAATACCTCCTTCTCCTGGCTGTGTTAAGACGATCCCCAGTGCAATGCCAGATGCATCCACATGTACATGAAATGGCTTGTTCCAATCTGGGAATACTAAGATGGGTGTTGTAACCATCTTCTCTTTAAGTGTGTCTAAACTTTGCTGGCATTCCTCATTCCATAGTAATTTCACATCTTTCTTTAATAGCTTTTCCATTGGTACTGTGATCTTTGCATAACCTTTGATGAATTTTCTATAGTACCCGGTATGGTCGAGCACTGTTCTCAATTGCTTGACTGAGTTGGGTGCTGGGAGATGTGCAATGATGGCAATCTTTGCAGGATCTACCATCAAGCCTTGTCTGCAAACAATATGACCCAACAGAATACCAAATGGTGCACATAATATACATTTCTACAAATTAAGAGAAATCTAATATTGCCTACATTTCTCTAACATAAGCCTTAAATCTCCTATATGCTTGTCGATTAATCCAAATACAGTCCAATCATCAAAATAGACTTCTAAGAATTTATGGATGTATTCCTTGAATACATCAACTACTACTCTATAAAAGATAGCTGGAGCACTTTTAAGACCAAAGGGCATTACCGTGTACTGGAATGAGCTCCATTCTGTCGCAAAAGTGGTCTTGTGTCGATCCTCAGGATGGATTCTGATCTGGTGATAGCCTGAAAAGCCATCATTGAAGGAGTAGACCTCCTGTCCTCCCACATTGTCTAACACTTCATCAGTGAAAGGTGTCGGAAATGGGTCATGAAGTGATGCGTCATTGAGTTTGCACAAGTCGACACAAATCCTGATTTCTCCTTTGGTTTTCTTTTCCTACACAACCATGGGACTAACCCATTCGCTTTCTTCTACTGGCTCAATGATGCCTGCTGCTAGCATCTTATCAATTTCATCCTTAACTTTTTGTTTATAGCGGTGATTCAATCTATATGGGCGCTACTTAACTGGCCTAGCATCCTCTTTCAATGGTATGCACATGACTCCCAAATATCCTACTATTCCCTTCATCTTTGTGAACTTAGTGGGAAATAGGTCCTGATAGTCACGTAAGAGATATGCGATGTGTCCTACTGTTTCATCATCTCAATAGTTTCCAATAGAGGCAAACTTAGGTTCTGTTTCTGTGCCAATATTGATCTTTTTAATCTTGATAGGTTCTGTGATAGCTGGAATTTCTAGTCTGGGTCCATCAACGTCGTGAGTCCCTTATGACTCGGGAATGTTGACACTACGAGGATTCTCATCCTCATCATCTGGTTTTCCTGTGAAGTTGTAACATTCTAGCGCATGTTCCAACTGGCTGGCCCAATTAGGCTGAGCAGGCACTGATAGGGTACAGTCGTCAAATACCCTAGTCTTTATTACATATATAGCCTGATCAATGCTTGGGTACTCAGATTCAAAAGTGAAAGTGAGTAGGAAGTTGTCTATCATAAGTGGCCATGTGATGGTTCCTCTGCGCAACTCTATCTCAGTGTACCAATTCCTTGGAATTGTGTCTAAAGTGTGAATGAATAGGTGAACCCATTCATCCTCTGGAATATCCGACCAACTCTGTTCGCAAATCTGAATGTGTGACCTGGGGTCACTCTCTCTTGTGTATTTTTGCTATAAAGGCCCCTTGTCATTAGAAAATCTGATCGCCATCAGTCTCTTAAGATCATCCCATGATGCACTATGTTCTTTATGTGCATGCCACCATCTTGCAGGTGTGTCTTTTACTGCAAGGTCCATAGTTGTCATCCTCTACTCCTGAGGAATTTCCTTCTCAAACTGCTGTAAAAAGTCATTGAAATCCGCTAAGCCATGAAACGATAGAATATCAATGACCTCTGCGCCAATTCATCGCAGTGACTTAGTCATAAACGCACATCTGCGAGCTGAGACTTCGTAAAGTCTGTTCTGCTAGTTCTCTAGACCAACATCCGAGTCTGATGCGCATGAGCTGTCGCATCACCAACTAATGTTTCCTTCTGCGGTAGGGTTGATGTAATCACTCTGATTAGCAGTCATCTGATAAAGGATTTCCATGTTGCACACCTCCTCCTCTGCCCTGATAGGTTCAATGTAGCGAGGACCCTAGAAAGGATCCAACGGTGCGATGACCCAGATCTGATTATCCTCAAAGGTCATTTGTATTTTCTTTAAGTCGATAATATCCATGTTATCGATTTCCCAATCAATACCTAGTAAAGCTAGGTATGGTCTGCTACCACCAATGATCTCTATAACTTCAAATTCTGCAAAGCTGTGAACTTCATCAATATCAACTGGTACCTGCGGTAATTGACCCAGTGGTAATACCCGCTGCTGATTGGCTAAGCACAGATGGATAGGTGATCTGGATAACTTAGGGCTACCCATCTGTTCCCATGTCTGCTTAGTCATAACATTTACCTCTGATCCTAAATCTAGGATTACCTCGTCCATTCCAAATTCTCCAACTTGTGCTGTGAGTCTCATCTCTCTTCCTGTTCTTGTATGTCCCATAATATTATGAACATCATGCTGCACACTGTTCATGGAAGAAGATGGCTGACACTGATCTATGATGCACTGAAGCCCTTCGATAGATTTCTCATTTCTAACGAGTTTCAAGCAACTCTGTAGGAAGGATTGTACACTTCCTGTCGACTCATCCTCTTCGCATCTTCCCAATGTGGTAGCCTGCGATATCTACATAGGAATAATGCCACAAGGTTCTTGCTGCGGTATGCCCCTGCACGACAGTACCTATGATCCTGATGCTGTAGGTTTAGTAAAGAAAGTTTTTGCTTGCTGAAATGTTTCTTTTTTTTTCTGCAGGTCGAGCGGTGTTAATTTATTAGTCGCTTTGCGCACCCACTGCGGACATATATTCTTTTATGTATCGTCCTGCGATGTTCTACTAGTAGAAGCACTGCTGTGAGTCACTATATTGACTCTTGGTTCTGGCTCTTTCTGCTCAGTAGCAATAAGCTGGATGTTCTGGTGTACTGCTGGATTAGGTTTCCTAATCTTGGCTATCAAGATTTGACACTCTTCTATAGGGTGATCATAGGACTTGCAATACTTACATGTCGTACTAGGTTTCTGACAGTCCCTAGCATAATGTCCTACAATTCCACAATTGTAACACGTAATAGGTCCACGGCCATGGCCAAATCCTTCTCCACTGCCAAAGCCTCCTCCACGGCCTCATCCTCTGAATCCTCCTCCACGACCAACATGAGCCTCTTCATGCTGTGGTCCTGCTACTAGACCTGTTGTTTCTGACTGGACTCTATACAAGTCATGCTTTCTTTCTATCATAAGATCATAACCTTGGCAATTATGTTCATCATGACCTACTGACTTACAAAAGTTACAATATAAGTTCTTAGGGGTTTGTACATACTTCTGAAGTAAAGGGCATTCCGGTGGTCGATGTCCTCTTGTTCTACAGAGTTCACACCACGGCCCTTGAGTCTGTTGTAGCTAGGGTTTTCACCCTAGCTTGTGCTGATGAGCACCTACTAAGGAATCTGGAATCCTTAGTAGCAGTTCGATTAAACAAAAAGTAAACTGGAAAGTAAAAACTAAGCTAAAGCAGAAAAAGTAAACAACAGGAAGTAAAAGACAGTAATGAAATATGTAATGGTGTTTTTATTAGAGTTACCTCCAATGTAGAGGTTGGTGGAGTCCGTTGCGCTGGTCCGATGGCGGTGGCTCCGAGCTCCGAGCTGGTCCTTCTCCTTCTCCGATGGTGGAAAATAGGCCAAAAGGTGTCTCAATGATGGAAATAGCTTGATGGTAAGCTAGGGTTCACGAGATGTTTTGGCAGAGTAAGGATGCTATGACTGTGGATATGAAATGGCACTGTCTGGTGGATTTTTCGAGCCCAGGACAGTTCATGCTCGTGGTTGCTTTCATATTTTAAGGAGTCTGAAAGCAAATAAGAAGACTCTGTATGGAATGAAATGGCACTGGAATGCGGATTGTGCGAGCCCATGACAGTTAATGCTCGTGGTTGCTTTCATATTTTAAGGAGTCTGAAAGCAAATAAGAAGACTCTGTATGGAATGAAATGGCACTGGAATGCGGATTGTGCGAGCCCATGACAGTTAATGCTCGTGGTTGCTTTCATATTTTAAGGAGTCTGAAAGCAAATAAGAAGACTCTGTATGGAATGAAATGGCACTGGAATGCGGATTGTGCGAGCCCATGACAGTTAATGCTCGTGGTTGCTTTCATATTTTAAGGAGTCTGAAAGCAAATAAGAAGACTCTGTATGGAATGAAATGGCACTGGAATGCGGATTGTGCGAGCCCATGACAGTTAATGCTCGTGGTTGCTTTCATATTTTAAGGAGTCTGAAAGCAAATAAGAAGACTCTGTATGGAATGAAATGGCACTGGAATGCGGATTGTGCGAGCCCATGACAGTTAATGCTCGTGGTTGCTTTCATATTTTAAGGAGTCTGAAAGCAAATAAGAAGACTCTGTATGGAATGAAATGGCACTGGAATGCGGATTGTGCGAGCCCATGACAGTTAATGCTCGTGGTTGCTTTCATATTTTAAGGAGTCTGAAAGCAAATAAGAAGACTCTGTATGGAATGAAATGGCACTGGAATGCGGATTGTGCGAGCCCATGACAGTTAATGCTCGTGGTTGCTTTCATATTTTAAGGAGTCTGAAAGCAAATAAGAAGACTCTGTATGGAATGAAATGGCACTGGAATGCGGATTGTGCGAGCCCATGACAGTTAATGCTCGTGGTTGCTTTCATATTTTAAGGAGTCTGAAAGCAAATAAGAAGACTCTGTATGGAATGAAATGGCACTGGAATGCGGATTGTGCGAGCCCATGACAGTTAATGCTCGTGGTTGCTTTCATATTTTAAGGAGTCTGAAAGCAAATAAGAAGACTCTGTATGGAATGAAATGGCACTGGAATGCGGATTGTGCGAGCCCATGACAGTTAATGCTCGTGGTTGCTTTCATATTTTAAGGAGTCTGAAAGCAAATAAGAAGACTCTGTATGGAATGAAATGGCACTGGAATGCGGATTGTGCGAGCCCATGACAGTTAATGCTCGTGGTTGCTTTCATATTTTAAGGAGTCTGAAAGCAAATAAGAAGACTCTGTATGGAATGAAATGGCACTGTCATGTGGATTTTGCGAGCCCATGACAGTTAATGCTCATGGTTGCTTTCATTTTTAAGGAGTCTAAAAGCAAATAAGAAGACTCTGATGAAATGAAATGGCACTGTTATGTGGATTTTGCGAGCCCATGACAGTTAATGCTCGTAGTTGCTTTCATGTTTAAGGAGTCTGAAAGCAAATAAGAAGACTCTGATGAAATGAAAATGGCACTGTCATGTGGATTTTGCGAGCCCATGACAGTTAATGCTCGTGGTTGCTTTCAATTTTAAAGGAGTCTGAAAGCAAATAAGAAGACTCTGAAATGTTGGAAGGGTCATGCAAGGAGGAAGTGTTCAATTAGGGGACATTTATGATGATCAGAGCTGAGGGCGGGGGGGGGAACACTGATGGGTCTCCTTGCAGGGTGGATGGATGGTGGCAAAATAACGAGACCTTTGCAGTATGGCAGGAGTGAACGGCTCATGTAAAAAGTGTGGGACGATCATACTGCGGCCGATGTGGCGCGCTAATCAAGGTAGCAATATGTCAGGACACAATGGTGATTGTACCTAGGTGAGAGCGAGAAAGTATCTCGAGCATCATCACGAGCTTGGAAAGGTGATTCCAGCGATATAAAAAGTGCTAAAAATGGAGGGCGGCTGAAGTGGCATGCAAACCGAGACGACTATTGGTGTCTAAAAAATGGGCAAAAAATAATTTCGAAAAAATGATGCAACGAAGTGACCATTGTGACGGTCTCGTCGTGCTGGTTCCAAAACTATAGCTAGAGATGAATGGGACGCTGTTTCTGACGAACGGGGGGTACATCAGGCCATGTGTCAATGTGGTGCTCTATAATAGCAGGGTCAAGGCCAGGCATTTCGGTATAGGACCAAGCAAAGACATCACGGAATTCTTTGAAAAGTGCTTTATACTCGTCAACCTCCGGCTTAGTGCAAGATTCTCCTAAAGCGATGAGTTCAGGGGTGCCCCCGGTGGCGGCAAGATCGACTTGGATAACAGGTGATATGTTGGCCATGTTACCTTCTTCGAAGGCGTCAGGAGCAGGAATAGGGTCCTTGAAGCAGTCGACCTTCGGGGGAAGGAAGTCTTTGGATTCTACTGCGAATTGGGGAGCAGTGGTAGGAAGTGGTTCATCTGGGAGAAAGTATGAACGATGGTGCATATCATCCCAGGGATAATCGGGGGCAGTGAGAGCTTCAAGAATTTCTTCATCACTGTAGAATGTTCGGGTTGTCAGATCGGTTGCCGAGGCGGTGGTGACGGAAGAAAACATATAAATGTTCTCGAATTCTTCTGAAGCAGAAGATTCCGGGGGATGGATCTCGACAATGGGGAGTTGGGATGTCTCGGGATCCAGGTCTGAGGGGAGGATCTCACGAATGGTGAGGTTTTCCGTCTCCAACACCGGGTTGTTCAAATCGAGGAGAGCTAGCCTGAAGTCGGGGAGGTCGGGACAGTGATGGGAGTAATGCCCGTAAACATCGCACAAGGCACATGGGTAGTTAGTGCGTAAGGACTTGTCGCGAGGCGTAGGGGTTGACTCTAGATGTACCACCGGGATGGTGGGGTCGTCGTCAAGCGGTTGCATGTATTCCTTTAATGCTGGTAAATGAGGACAAAGGTGAGTGGCATGGCCCAACTCATCGCAGAGCGCACACTTGGGAGGAGCCCGGAATACAGGGGGGGTTTGGACTATCTTAGGAGGCGGGACAGCGCTGTAAGGTAGGGGGCCTCTGCCCCCAATGGGTTTGGTACGAACAGGGGATGGTCTCACGGGGGTTGATGGGGTGGTGATGCCGGAAGGTGGTTTCGCGGGGTTTGACGGGGTTGCGACACCGGGAGGTGGTCGACTAGTAGTGGCTATGGGTTGAACTGGTTGCAGGACGACATCTGGTGTCGGCGGACGAACTGGAGGCGAAAGATACCAAA